>CM033470.1:58719347-59183062 GCA_019447015.1 Hymenochirus boettgeri | reverse complement strand
TGCTCACTTTGACTGTTATCCACCGGTCCATTCTCAGTAACCGCCAGGTCATTTACAGTTAAAACTAATGTCACGATGACTGTTATCCACCAGGGTCACTTTCCCAGTTGGTAACACCACCTTGTCACTTTTGGATGTATCCACCAGTTAGTGCCAGTTTGACTGGTCCACCAGTGTCTCTTTCCCAGTTAAACCACTTGTTGTCACTTTGGGACGCTTCTCCACAGTTTGGATCCTTCCGTTAACCACTAGTGTACTTTGACTGTTTATTCACCCCAGTGCCCTTTCCAGTTAACCACACTTAGTAACTTAGTGTTCACTTTGACTGTATCACACCAGTGCCTTGGCCTTTTGTCAGTACCACCCCCACCTCGTGTCACTATGAATGTGTTATCCACCATGTCACCTGTTCCCAGTTAACCACTGTGTGGTCATGTTGATGTTATCCACCAGTGTCCTTTACCAGTTAACCCAGTAAGTCACTATGACTCTTATGCACAGGGTCCTTCCCAATTAAACCTGTGTCACTTTGATGTATGAACCACGTCCCTTGCCAGTTAACACAGGCCAGTTGACTGTGATCCACCATGTTGTCCCTTTCCCAAAGGGTGTAACATTCACCATAGGTTGGTAACTCTTTCGCCGTTAGGTTTGATTTTAACCAGCTGTTTACCTGACTGTATTAAGTCCACTTTAACTTCTGTAGCTGGGAGTGGGGATGGAATGAGGGCGATCAGCTCGTATCAGGTGCAGTATCACCAGTCCCCAAAGTCACCTTTTCGCCTCAGCTTATACCGAATAGTGTGACTGTGACTCGTTCTACACAGTAGTTTCACCTGTATTTACCCCTTCACAGTGTTAACACCACATCTATGTGTTCACTTCATTTCGTGTTTGATTCTGACCAGTTGTTTCCCTCTTTGTTGCCACAGTTAACACTAGTGTCAATTTGATGTTATCCACGTAGCTCTTTCCCACAGTCTAACCAGTTCTTGCTAATTTCCTTTTAGTTTTTTTAGTGGTCATTTTGATTGTACCACCTTTTAGGGTACCGTTCTCAGTTAAACAGCCCCAACCGCCAGTTGTCATTTTTGACTGTATCCACAGTGTTCCTACCAGTTCCAGTTAACCATCCAGTGTACTCTCTGCATGTTTATCCACCGAGTGTCCCCTTTCCCAATTAACCGCTCAGTGTCCCTTTCCCAGTTGAACACTAGTGTCACCTGACTGTGGAGCCCACCAGGTCCCGTCGCCAGTTAAACCATAGTGTCACTGTGGACTGTGTATGCACCAGTGTCTCTTCCAGTAACCACTAGTAGTCACTTGACTGGTATCCACCAGTGTCCACTTTTCCACAGTTAACCACTAGTGTACACCTGATGTTTATCCAACTCAGTGTCCCTTCCCAGTTAACCACTAGTGTCACTTGACTCGTGACCACACGTCCTCTTTCCACAGTGATTAACCAACTAGTGTCACTTTGACTGTGATCCACTAACTGTCACTTTCCAGTTATCCACATTGTGACTTTCCTGTTATCCATCAGTGTCTCTTTGGTGTATACACCCAGCCACACTTGGACTGTAAACCACCATTGTTAAGGAGGGCAAAGACACAGCATTTCTTATCGCCTAGGTCAGGACTTCGCAACATTGACTCGCCGGATCATGGGTGATGAAGACGATCGGCCAAAGATTTCTCATCCAAAATGAAATCGGGGACATGTCGTTGGCAGGCGCCATAACAGCATGGTATACGCGATACCAGTGTCCCTTTCCCAGTTAAAACACCAGTGTCAGTTTGACTGTTATCCACCAGGTGTCTTTCCCAGGTAAACACTAGTGTCACTTGATGTTATCCACAGTGTCTCTTTCCCAGGTCAACCAACTAGTGTCACTTTGACTGTATCCAACAGTGCCTTCCAGTTAACCACCAGTGTCATTTGATGTGATCACCTAGTGGTTCTTTCCCAGGTAACCACTAGTGTCACTTTGACTGTTCTCCACCAGTGTCCCTTTGCCAGTTAACCACTAGTGTCACTTTGACTGTTCTCCACCAGTGTCCCTTTGCCAGTTAACCAACAGTGCCAGTTTGACTGTTATCCACCAGTGTCTCTTTCCCAGTTAACCACTAGTGTCACTTTGACTGTTATCCACCATTGTCCCTTTCTCAGTTAACCGCCAGTGTTATTTTGACTGTTATCCACCAGTGTCATTTACCAGTTTACCACTAGTGTCACTTTGACTGTTATCCACCAGTGTCAACTTCCCAGTTAACCACTATGTCACTTGAATGTTATCCACCAGTGCTCCTTTCCCAGTAACACTAGTGTCACTTTGACTGTTATCACCAGTGCTTTTTCCCGTTAACCACTATAGTGTCACTATGACGGTTATCCACACAGTGTCCTTTCCCAGTTAACCATAGTGTATGTTGCTGTTATCCACTAGTGTCTCTTTCCCAGCTAACGACCATTGTGAGTTTGACTGTTATCCACCAGTGTCCCTTTCCCAGTTAACCACCAGCGTCACTTTGACTGTTTTCAATCAGTGTCTCTTTGGTTGTTATCCACCAGAGTAACTTTGACTGTGGACCACCATTGTTAAGGAGGCCATAGACGCAGCGTTTTTATCGTCTGGTCGTGGGTGATCGCATTGATCGCCTGATCATGGATGATTGAATTAATCAGCCAAAAGATTTTCTCATCCCAATAATGAAATCGGACAATGTTGTCGGCAGGCGCCATACACGAATGGTGTCGGCCAATACCAGTGTCCCTTTCCCAGTTAACCACTAGTGTCAGTTTGACTGTTATACACCAGTATCTCTTTCTCAGTTAACCACTAGTGTCAGTTTGACTGTTATCCACCAGTGTCCCTCTCAGTTAACCGCCAGTGTCATTTTGACTGTTATCCACCAGTGTCCTTTACCAGTTAACCACCTGTGTCACTTTGACTGTTATCCAGCAGTGCCCCTTTCACAGTTAACCACCTGTGTCACTTTGACTGTTATCCACCAGTGTCCCTTTGCCAGTTAACCACCAGTGTCATTTTGACTGTTATCCACCAGTGCCTCTTTCCCAGTTAACCACTAGTGTCAATGTGACTGTTATCCACCAGTGTCCCTTTCCCAGCTAACCACTAGTGTCAATTTGACTGTTATCCACCAGCGTCTCTTTCCCAGTTTAACACTAGTGTCACTTTGACTGTTATCCACCATTGTCAAGGAGGCCATAGACGCAGAGTTTTTATTGTCTGATTGTGGGTGATTGCAATGATCGCCTGATCACGGGTGATTGAATCGATCGGCCAAAAGAATTGCCCATTCCAATAATGAAAATGGTATCGGCCGATCGCATCGCCATATTTGTGCCCATCCATTTGTGTCATCCATCAGCTTAGTGTTAAGTTTGGTCTTCAAGTTCGGAAGGGGTTTTTCACTGTGAGAACGGTAAAACTATGGAACTGTTTTAGGGTTTTCTGCGGGTCTGGTTTCCATCTGTTGGTGGCACTGGCCCTCTGTTCCCATTTCTGTCATTTTGAACTTCCATTTACCACCATCAGTTGGCCGTCTCAAACTATTGGATCATCATTACCAAATCACCTTTACCTGCAAACTGTTTTACCTATTTAAGGACCCCTTAAATAGCTAAAGGGGTCCTTAAAATAGCTATTTAAGGAAGCTTCAGTGCTAGATCGTCAGATGTACTTGGCTCCTCTTGTCAGTTATTTGTATCTTGAGCTTCAGTTCCAGTCCTCATCTTTCATAGTCCTCATCTTGAGTCACTTTCCTTGGCTCCTGCATAAGTCCCTGTCACAGTTATCCTGTTCTGAGACCCTTCCTTCTCCTGTTCTCATGGTTTATCTTTGTCATCCTTTTTCTTTCTTTTGCCTTTCTTATCCTGTTAGTCTTCTCATCTGTATATAGTCTTATTTCTTTGCATTGTATATATAGTTAGTTAGGGTTCTGTTTGTAGTGTTGGGGGCAGTGTTCTCCCTAGGGTCTTTTAGCCGGGCGGCCCACCCGGCTACTTTTTCATGCCACCCGGCTGGAAAAAAATTCTTGAGAGAACACTTGTGATTTAAAAGAATTTAGAAGTAGGTTTAATAGGTGTGCCAATAGGTCAGTAAAAACTCCCGCCAAAACTGCTCAGTCCAGACCCCTTTTTTACACCTGCAAGAATATTTTAGCATGTGAACTAGCTTTTCCAAGATCTCCAAGGCCACAAAAGGGTGTCACATGTGCTTGTGCTGCTATGTTACATGGGTTACCTGCAGATGTTGACGAACTACAACTCCCTGCATTCTACAACCATGGAATGCTGGGAGTTATAGTTTTCAAACATCTAGTGGGACGAAAGTTAGACATCCCTGACCTATATAATGAGCATGATGCAGTGCACATTTTCCCTTACCACCAAATTTCCCCATCCTATCCCACCCGGCTACTTTTTCATGCCACCTGGCTACTTTTTCATGCCACCCGGCAGGAAAAATATTCTGGGGAGAACACTGGTTGGGGGTCTCTCACTGTGGTCACATTTTGTCTGTTTGTCTTTTTGTTAATAAACCGTGTTGATCTCTGACTATACTATTGGATTATCTATCTATATATTTATTAGCCTATCTTTCTATCTCTCTATCTGCCCATCTATTTGCCTACCTGTGCCCACATCACTTTGTAAATTATGAAATGACCAAGAGTTTATCCAAGCCCACAATCAGAAGCCATGTGCTCCAGTTAATTGCTGATGTGAGGGAAAAAACCCATCATCCTTCCCCATGCTACAGGAATAGTTGATTTTGTGCTGAAATATTCACATGACCATACAGATGGAAAAATACTAGAGAATATGTACCTGGCACTATAGATGTAATCTATAGTAATCAACCATTTCAAATTGAGGAACACCCAGAGCCACTCACGACAAAAGTCGCCGACGTTTAGGAGGCTCGGCTTATTCGCTGCTCCTTTCTATTGTTATTTATTATTGTATAGTAATACTTTATTCACCAAGCCTACACTTACACATTCCATTGATATTTACATGTACATGCGCACATGGAACTATCTTTCAAATGGTTCAATTTCAGTCGTGCCTAGTGATTGTACATCCCCAGGGTATACTATTGAATATATATTCCAAGGGTAGGGGGCAGTGGAGGATTGCACCTACCACGTATTTGGCAAATTGCCTTTCAGGTGTGCTGGAGTTAAAAATTTGATATTTGGATTGACACAATGCAATTTCAAGGATGTAAAGTGCAAATAAATCCCCAAATCACGCCACAACCCTAGAAATATAACCCCTAACTGCAGCTCTGTTTCAGCTGCCTTTTCACTGGGAAAGTAATGCTCTGCAAGAATGTGGCACAGGGTCGCCATCATTGGGGGAAAGAGGGTACACCTGTAGTGGGAGGGGGAAAAAAAACCTGCAATACTGCATTCAGCCACTCCATTCCTAGATGGAGAAGAAAAAGGAGGCATGTGATTCCTGGATTTCTTTGTGTCTGCTACATGGCCCCATGGCTTTACTGTCTATGGGGTTCTGCCCCCTCCCTCCCCTTGCCTGAATGCCTCTTCTGTGCTGTGATCCTCCATAGCAGAGTAGGAGTAACTAAGCTATACTGAACCCATTTCTGCTTGTGAGGGGAGGGGGCACTGGTGGTGACTGATAAACTTCCTCTTGGGTGCTGCTGGTGCTAGTAACTATATAGCAGTGATGGCAAACCCTGTGATTTCAGATGTTAGAATGCAACCAAGGCATGCTTGGGGTTGTAGTTTTCTGATACCAAGGCATGCTGGGAGTTGTAGTTTTCAAAACATCTGGAGCTCCAAGGTTTGTCTCCAGCAGACCCCCAAGAGAAAGTTTAACTGTCACTATCAGTGTGTTTAAGAGCAAGTGTGTGTGCTAAGTTTATACCCAATGTTGTCAGCCCTCCAGTTTATTAGTAAGTGTACAGTAGTCAGCCCTCTAGTTCATTAGCCATTGTAGTCAGCCCTCCAGTTCATTAGCCAGTATTGTTGGTGGTCCAATTAATTAGCCAGTGTAGACAGCCCTCCAGTTTATTAGCCAGTGTAGTTAGCCCTCCAGTTCATTAGCATGTGTTGTCAGCCCTCCAGTTCATTAGCCAGTGTTGTCAGCCCTGCAGTTTATTAGCCAGTGAAGTCAGCCCTTTAGTTTATTAGCCAGTATAGTCAGCTGTCCAGTTCATTAGTCAGACCTCCAGTTCATTAACCAGTGTTTTCAGTCCTACAGTTCATTAGCCAGTGAAGTCAGCTCTCTAGTTCATTATCCAGTGATAGTCAGCCCTCCAGTTCATAAGCCAATGTAAGTCAGCCCTCAAGTTCATTTGCCAGCGTTAGTCAGCCCTCAAGTTCAATAGTTATGTCAGCCCTCCAGTTCATTAGCCAGTGTAGTTATCCCTCCCGTTCATTAGCCAGACCCAGTGTAGTAAGCCCTCCAGTTCTTTAGACAGTGTTAATTCTTTAGCCCTCCAGTTTATTATCCAGTGTTTGCAGTCCTCCAGTTGATTACCCAGTGTAGTCAGACCTCCAGTTCATTATCCAGTGTTAGTCAGCACTCCAGTTCATTATACAGTATTGTCAGCCCACCAGCTCGTGTTTTCAGCCCTCCAGTTCTTATAGACAGTGTTGTCAGCCCTCCGGTTCATTAGACAGTGTTGTCAGCCATTCAGTTCATTAGAAAGTGTTGTCAGCCCTCCAGTTTATTAGCATGTTACTGTAATTTTAAAGGATAGTTAAAGGAATGGGAGGTAGTAACATAGTAATTAAGGTTGAATAAAGACATATGTCCATCAAGTCCAACCTATTCACCCTCTTTATATATATATATATATATATATATATATATATATAACAACGAAACTCGGAGCACTCGCAGGACTTACTTCACGGTACAAAACTTTTATTTCAACAAGAATCAACGCGTTTCGGCCATTGTGCTTACGGCCGTCGTCAGGATACAGATGAACGTTGTGAGTTAGTTTAAATACGTGTTAGTGACACCCCCCCCCCACCCTCCCCACACCCCCCTATCAAATCCATTAGAATCCATTAACCCTCAAGAGCGATCCTGGGCCTGCTCAGTGCAGTTCCATCACAGTCCCATTACCATCCTTGTTAGTGACAGTTCTCATGCTAAGATAATATAGGCATTCTAAAATATATATGGGTGCCCCCGATTCATGTCGGGGTCTAAAGGATTAGATTGCCTCACCAAGTGCCAACAGTCACTGAAATGGACCAAAAGGCTAGCTTTAAAATCAAGTGCATATAAATAGTAAAGTGCTAAGTGTCCAGACAGCCTAGACACTTGACTTTACTATTTATAGGCACTTGATTTAAAGCTAGCCTTGGTCCATTTCAGTGACTGTTGGCACTTGGATGAGGCAATCTAAGTCCTTTTAGACCCCGACATGAATGCGGGGCAACCCATATTATTTTAGACACTGCCACTATATATCTCTTAGCATGAGAACTGTCACCCTAACAGGATGGTAATGGGACTGTGATGGAACTGCGACCTGAGCATTCCCAGGATCGCTCTTGAGGGTTAATGGATCTAATGGATTTGATAGGTGGGTTTGGGGGAGGGTTGGGGGTGTGTCACTAATCACACGTTATTTAAACTAACTCACAACGTTCATCTGTAATCCTGACGACGGCCGTAAGCACATGGCCGAAACGCGTTGATTCTTGTTGAAATAAAAATTTGTGTACCGTGAAGTAAGTCCTGCGAGTGCTCGAGTTTCGTTGTTCTACATTTCTTTACGGATGCACCGAGGCGGCTGTGGTACAGTAGGGGAGTGCTGAGGACTATCCACGCATGAACATATAATATATATATATATCTAGTATATATTTCATAATAGGATACTTAAGTTTTTTTATTTTTTTATGTTTTATTTGTTTTTTACCCAAAGGCCAAACTGCAGTCAGGGCAAGAACCCAATGAAAGCGGGACAGAACTGAACATAGTGGACTAACACAAACGGATGAATCCCAGACCACCTCCAACAGACACCAAGGGAACCGCAAGTCTTCCATTTCAATCCAAATCTATCTTTTAACGAATATTTTTTAGAAACTTACCAGCCTTTTTAAAGCTATTCAATGAACTTGCCATTACCACATCGCCGGAAGACGATTCCACAATTTCACCGTTCTCACGTAAAGAAACCCTTCCTAACCTGAAGATGAAACTTCTTTTCTTCCAACCTTAGGCGGATGTCCACGTGTCCTCTGATATGACCTATTAGTGAACAATGCACCAGAGAGTTCATTGTATGGCCCATTAATATATTGTATAAGGTAATCATGTCCCCACGCAACGTCGCTTCTCCAATGTAAACAGCCCTAACTTGTCTAATCTGCCTGCATATTCGAGCCCCTCCATTCCCCTTATTAATTAGTTGCCCTTCTCGAAACTGCCTCAATTTCCAAGGTGCCCTTTTTTTAATGGGATTCCAAAACTGCACCGCATTTTCCAAATGAGGCCTTACCAGTGCCTTGTAAAGAGGGAGAATAATATTTTTCTCTCTTGAATCTATTCCCCCTTTATACAAGACAATATCTCTGCAGCTCTAGCCGTTGCTACCTGGCATTTGTTTGCTATGGCTAAGTCTGTTATCTACCAGAACCCCCAAATCTTTTTCCATTACAGATGCACTTAACACAGAGTTATTTAGGGTGTAGGTGGCACAGGGATTATTAAATCCCAAATGCATCAACTTACATTTATCAACATTGAATCTCATCTCGCATTCTGCTGCCCCATTTTGATAATCTATCTAGGTCTGCTTGCAGCACTTGTACATCATTGGAAGTTTCCAAAGCTCTGCATAGTTTAGTGTCATCAGAAAATACTGAGACCTTGCTCTCAATGCCCTCTTCTAAGTCATTTATAAACATTATAACAGAGCGGCCCCAGTACAGAACCCTGAGGCACTCCGCTTAGAACTTTAGCCCACATAGATGTAGCTCCATTAACCACCACTCTCTGTTTGCGGTCCAATAACCAGTTCTCTATCCATGAACAAAGGTAAAGGAGCTAGGTCTTACCTCCCATTCTTCAATTAATGTAACAAGACCAAGTGGTGGATCGTACACATAGGTAAGTTTTCTACCTTCGTTTCTGGCATTGTTTGCTATGGCTAGTCTGTTTCTACCAGAACCCCCAAATCTTTTTCCATTACAGATGCACTTAACACAGAGTTATTTATGGTGTAGTGGCAAGGGATTATTAAATCCCAAATGCATCAACTTACATTTATCAACTTTGAATCTCATCTGCCATTCTGCTGCCCATTTTGATAATCTATCTAGGTCTGCTTGCAGCACTTGTACATCATTGGAAGTTTCCAAAGCTCTGCATGTTTAGTGTCATCAAAAATACGATGACCTTGCTCTCAATGTCCCTCTTCTAAGTCATTTATAAACAGATTAAACAAAGCGGCCCCAGTACAGAACCCTGAGGCACTCCCTTAGAACTTTAGCCCACATAGAGGTAGCTCCATTACCCACCACTCTCTTTTTGCGGTCCAATAACCATTTCTCTATCCATGAACAAAGGTAAAGGAGCTAGGTCTTACCTCCCATTCTTCAATTAATGTAACAAGACCAAGTGGTGGATCGTACACATAGGTAAGTTTTCTACCTTCGTTTCTGGCTCCTGTTACATTAATTGAAGAACGGGAGGTAGGACATAGCTCCTTTACCTCCCTTTCTTTAATTAATGCAAAAACAGATTAGTTAACTTTCTGAGTGAGCTAATCCTTTAACCACGCCATACACTTGAAAATATTGCAGGCAACAAAGTAAGAATGGTCTTTAAAATGGGTGTAACTTAAACAAAGCGGGTGTGGTCTTAAAGTGTGAACAAAACCAATTTCCGCATGCACTGCATCTCTTCTCCCCATGTGTCCCTCTTTTGCGTTTTAAAATGTTGGGAGGTATGCATTTTTGAGTTGGTGTGTGTTATGGGGAGGCCCAGAAATGTACCCAGTATGGGGCCTAGAAAGGTCTGATGGCAGCCCTCGAGGGGGCAGAACTGAAGTTACAGATTTGGAGTCCCAATCCAGGACCTATGGTTTTAAATCATTAAACTGGGATAGGTGGTGGGAAGGGGATTCAGTAAAACATGCCTCAATCTTTGGGAAAAGTTTTTTTCACAACTCATAAAAAGACACAAGGACACTTAAGAATTACTTAATTAAAGTACTGTATATACTGTATATATTTTACAGTATTGTGCAATTGGTGCATTGGTATTTTTACATCTGGTACATGGTTGGGAGAATTGGGGAAACGGGTTCGCTGGTATTATTACAGGTGGTACAAAGTGGGGAGAATCGGATGATTTGGTGCATGGGTATTTTACATGTGGTACAGGGTTGGGAGAATTCTGCCAATGAGTGCGTTGGTATTATTGCATGTTGCAAAAGGTGGGGTTAATTGAGTGACTGGGTATTCTGTTATTATATGTGGTTAAGGGTGGGGAGAATTAGGCGACTGGGTGCACTGGTATGTCAGGTGGTACAGTGTACAAAGAATTGGGCAACTGGGTATGCTGGTATTATTACAGGGGGTACATGGGGAGGAATATTGGTCTGCTGGGTGTGCTGGTATTATTACAGGGGGTACAGGGAGAGGAATATGGGGTTGCTGGGTGTGCCGGTATTATTACAGGGGGTACAGGGAGAGGAATATTGGGCTGCTGGGTGTGCCGGTATTATTACAGGGGGTACAGGGAGAGTATTGGGTTGCTGGGTGTGACGGTATTATTACAGGGGGTACAGGGAGAGGAATATTGGGCTGCTGGGTGTGCCGGTATTATTACAGGGGTACATATTGGGTTGCTGGGTGTGCCGGTATTATTACAGGGGGTACAGGGAGAGCAATATTGGGTTGCTGGGTGTGACGGTATTATTACAGGGGGTACAGGGAGAGGAATATTGGGCTGCTGGGTGTGCCCCGGTATTATGACCAGGGGGTACAGGAGAGGAATATTGGGTTGCTGGGTGTGCCGGTATTATTACAGGGGGTACAGGGAGAGGAATATTGGGTTGCTGGGTGTGCCGGTATTATTACAGGGGGTACAGGGAGAGGAATATTGGGTTGCTGGGTGTGATAATGACCGGCACCCAGCAACCCAATTATTCCTCTCCCTGTCCCCCTGTAATAATACCGGCACAACCAGCAACCCAATATTCCTCTCCCTGTACCCTGTAAAATACCGGCACACCCAGCAGCCCATATTCCTCTCCTGTCCCCCTGTAATAATACCGTCACACCCAGCAACCCAATATTGCTCTCCTGTACCCTGTAATAATACCGGCACACCCAGCAACCCAATATTCCTCTCCCTGTACCCCCCGTAATAATACCGGCACACCCAGAACCCAATATTCCTTCCTGTACCCCTGTAATAATACCGGCACACCCAGCAGCCAATATTCCTCCCTGTACCCCCTGTAATAATACCGTCACACCCAGCAACCCAATATTGCTCTCCCTGTACCCCCTGTAATAATACTGGCACACCCAGCAACCCAATATTCCTCTCCCTGTACCACCAGTAATAATACCAGCACACCCAGCAACCCAATATTCCTCTCCCTGTACCCCCTGTAATATACCGGCACACAGCAACCCAATATCCTCTCCCTGTACCCATGTAATAATACCGGACACACCCAGCAGCCCAATATTCCTCTCCCTGTACCCCTGTAATAATACCAGCACACCCAGCAGACCAATATTCTCCCATGTACCCCGGTAATATACCAGATACCCAGTTGCCCAATTCTTTGTAAACTGTACCACCTGACATACCAGTGCACCCAGTCGCCTAATTTCTCCCACCCCTTAACCACATATAATAACAGAATACCCAGTCACTCAATTAACCCCACCTTTTGCAACATGCAATAATACCAACGCACATCATTGCAGAATTCTCCCAACCCTGTACCACATGTAAAATACCCATGCCCCAAATCATCCGATTCTCCCCACTTTGTACCACCTGTAATAATACCAGCGAACCCGTTTCCCAATTCTCCCAACCATGTACCAGATGTAAAAATACCAATGCACCAATTGCACAATACTGTAAAAATTATACAGTATATACAGTACTTTAATTAAGTAATTCTTAAGTGTCCTTGTGTCTTTTTATGAGTTGTGAAAAAAACTTTTCCCAAAGATTGAGGCATGTTTACTGAATCCCCTTCCCACCACCTATCCCAGTTTAATGATTTAAAACCATAGGTCCTGGATTGGGACTCCAAATCTGTAACTTCAGTTCTGCCCCCTCGAGGGCTGCCATCAGACCTTTCTAGGCCCCATACTGGGTACATTTCTGGGCCTCCCCATAAACACACACAACTCAAAAATGCATCCTCCCAACATTTTAAAACGCAAAAGAGGGACACATGGGGAGAAGAGATGCAGTGATGCGGAAATTGGTTTTGTTCACACTTTAAGACCACACCCGCTTTGTTTAAGTTACACCCATTTTAAAGACCATTCTTACTTTGTTGCCTGCAATATTTTCAAGTGTATGGCGTGGTTAAAGGATTAGCTCACCAGAAAGTTAACTAATCTGTTTGCATTAATTAAAGAAAGGGAGGTAAAGGAGCTATGTCCTACCTCCGTTCTTCAATTAATGTAACAGGAGCCAGAAACGAAGGTAGAAAACTTCCTATGTGTACGATCCACCACTTGGTCTTGTTACATTAATGAAGAATGGGAGGTAAGACCAGCTCCTTTACCTTTGTTCATGGATAGAGAACTGGTTATTGGACCGCAAACAGAGAGTGGTGGTTAATGAGATACATCTATGTGGGCTAAAGTTCTAAGCGGAGTGCCTCAGGGTTCTGTAATGGGGCCGCTTCGTTTAATCTGTTAAATGACTTAGAAGAGGGCATTGAGAGCAAGGTCTCAGTATTTTTGATGACACTAAAACTGCAGAGCTTGGAAACTTCCAATGTGACAAGTGCTGCAAGCAGACCTAGATAGATTATCAAAATGGGCAGCCGAATGGCAGATGAGATTCAATGTTGATAAATGTAAGTTGATGCATTTGGGTTTAAAATCCCTGTGCCACCACCATAAAAACCTGTGTTAAGTGCATCTGTAATGGAAAAAGATTTGGGGGTTCTGGTAGATAACAGACTTAGCCATAGCAAACAATGCCAGAAACGAAGGTAGAAAACTTACCTATGTGTACGATCCACCACTTGGTCTTGTTACATTAATTGAAGAATGGGAGGTAAGACCTAGCTCCTTTACCTTGTTCATGGATAGAGAACTGGTTATTGGACCGCAAACAGAGAGTGGTGGTTAATGGAGCTACATCTATGTGGGCTAAAGTTCTAAGCGGAGTGCCTCAGGGTTCTGTACTGGGCCGCTTCTGTTTATATCTGTTATAAATGACTTAGAAGAGGGCATTGAGAGCAAGGTTCAGTATTTTCTGATGACACTAAAACTATGCAGAGTTTGGAAATTCCAATGATGTACAGTGCTGCAGCAGACCTAGATAGATTATCAAAATGGGCAGCAGAATGGCAGATGAGATTCAATGTTGATAAATGTAAGTTGATGCATTTGGGATTTAATAATCCCTGTGCACCCTACACCATAAATAACTCTGTGTTAAGTGCATCTGTAATGGAAAAAGTTTGGTGGGTTCTGGTAGATAACGACTTAGCCATAGCACAAATGCCAGGTAGCAACGGCTAGAGCTAGCAAGATATTGTCTGTATAAAAGGGGGAATAGATTCAGAGAGAAAAATATATTCTCCCTCTTACAAGGCACTGGTAAGGCCCATTTGGAAAATGCGGTGCAGTTTTGGATCCCATATACAAAAGGGCACCTTGGAAATTGAGGCAGTTTCAGAGAAGGGCAACTAATTAATAAGGGGAATGGAGGGGCTCGAATATGCAGGCAGATTAGACAAGTTAGGGCTGTTTACATTGGAGAAGCGACGTTGCGTGGGGACATGATTACCTTATACAAATATTTAATGGGCCATACAATGAACTCTCTGGTGCATTGTCACTAATAGGTCATATCAGAGGACACGTGGACATCCGCTAAGGTTGGAAGAAAGAAGTTTCATCTTAGGTTAGGAAGGGTTTCTTTAAGTGAGAACGGTGAAATTGTGGAACTGTCTTCCGGCAGATGTGGTAATGGCAAGTTCATTGAATAGCTTTAAAAAGGCCTGGATAAGTTTCTAAAACTAAAAAATATTGAGAATTGCTGGTATAATGCATATAGATCTGGTTGATCCAGGGATACATTCCGATTGCCGTTTGGAGTCGGAAGGAATTTTTCCCACTTTCTAGCTGGGTTTTTGCCTTCCTTGATCAACTTGTAGTAGGGTTAAAAAAAAAAAAAAAAAAAAAAAAAAAAAAAAATATATATATATATATTATATATATATTATATATATATAGTTATGCGTGGATAGTCCTCAGCACTCCCTCTGTACACAGCCGCCTCGGTGAATCCGTAAAGACTATGTAGAACAACGAAACCTGGAGCACTCGCAGGACTTACTTCACGTACAAAATTTTTATTTCAACAAGAATCAACGCGTTTCGGCCATTGTGCTTACGGCCGTCGTCGGATTACGATGAACGTTGTGAGTTAGTTTAAATAAGGTGTTAGTGACAACACCCCCAACCCTCCCCCAAACCCACCTATCAAATCCATTAGATCCATTAACCCTCAAGAGCGATCCTGGGACCTGCTCAGGCTGCAGTTCCATCACAGTCCCATACCATCCTGTTAGGTGGACAGTTCTCATGCTAAGAGTATATAGTGCAGTGTCTAAAATTATATGGGTGCCCCCGTTCATGTCGGGGTCTAAAAGGACTTAGATTGCCTCATCCAAGTGCCAACAGTCACTGAAATGGACCAAAAGGCTAGTTTTAAATCAAGTGCATATAAATAGTAAAGTGCTAAGTGTCTAGGCTGTCTGGACACTTAGCACTTTACTATTTATATGCACTTGATTTAAAAGCTAGCCTTTTGGTCCATTTCAGTGACTGTTGGCACTTGGTGGGCAATCTAGTCCTTTTAGACCCCGACATGAATGGGGGCACCCATATCTATTTAGACACTGCACTATATATCTCTTAGCATGAGAACTGTCACCTAACAAGGATGTAATGGGACTGTGATGGAACTGCACTGAGCAGGTCCCAGGATCGCTCTTGAGGGTAATGGATCTAATGGATTTGATAGGTGGGTTTGGGGAGGGGGAGGGTGGGGGGTGGTCACTAATCACACGTATTTAAACTAACTCACAACGTTCATCTGAATCCTGACGACGGCCGTAAGCACAATGGCCGAACGCGTTGATTCTTGTTGAAATAAAAGTTTGTACGTGAAGTAAGTCCTGCGAGGTGCTCCGTTTCGTTGTTATATATATATATATATATATATATATATATATAAAGAGGGTGAATAGGTTGGACTTGATGGACATATGTCTTTATTCAACCTTAATTACTATGTTACTACCTCCCTTCTTTAACTATCCTTTAAAATTACAGTAACATGCTATAAACTGGAGGGCTGACAACACTTTCTAATGAACGAATGGCTGACAACACTGTCTAATGAACGGAGGGCTGACAACACTGTCTATAGAACTGGAGGGCTGAAAACGAGCTGGTGGGTGACAATACTGTATAATGAACTGGAGTGCTGACTAACACTGGATAATGAACTGGAGGTTGACTACACTGGGTAATCAACTGGAGGACTGCAAACACTGGATAATAACTGGAGGGCTAAAGAATTAACACTGTCTAAAGAACTGGAGGCTTACTACACTGGGTCTGGCTAATGAACGGGAGGGATAACTACACTGGTAATGAACTGGGGGTGACAACATTGAACTTGAGCTTGAGGGCTGACTAACGCTGCACAAATGAACTTGAGGGCTGACTTACATTGGGCTATGAACTGGAGGCTGACTATCACTGGATAATGAACTAGAGAGCTGACTTCACTGGCTAATGAACTGTAGGACTGAAAACACACTGGTTAATGAACTGGAAGGTCTGACTAATGAACTCTGGACACGACTATACTGGCTAATAAACTAAAGGGCTGACTTCAATGGCTAATAAACTGCAGGGCTGACAACACTGGCTAACTGAACTGGAGGGCTGACAACACCATGCTAATGAACTGGCAGGGCTAACTACACTGGCTAATAACTGGAGGGCTGTCTACACTGGCTAATTAATGGACCACCAACAATACTGCTAATGATGGAGGGTGATACCATGGCTAATGAACTAGAGGCTGACTACTGTACTTACAATAACTGGAGGGCTGACAACATTGGGTATAACTTAGCAACACACACTTGCTCTTAAACACCACTGATAGTGACAGTTAACTTCTCTGGGGGTCTGCTGGAGACAAACTTGGAGCTCCAGATGTTTTGAAACTAAACTCCCAGCATGTCCTTGGTATACAGAAAATACAACACCCAATACATGCCTTGGTTTGCATCGAAAATCTGAAATCACAGGGTTTGCCATCACTGCTAATAGTTACTAGACAAGCAGCACCCAAGAGGAAGTTTATAGTCACCACCAGTGCCCCCTCCCCTCACAAGCAGAATGGGTTCAGTATAGCTTAGGTACTCCTACTCTGCTATGGAGGATCACAGCACAGAAGAGGCATTCAGGCAAGGGGAGGAGGGGGCAGAACCCCATAGACAGTAAAGCATGGGGCCATGTAGCAGACACAAAGAAATCCAGGAATCACAGCCTCCTTTTCTTCTCCATCTAGGAATGGAGTGCTGAATGCAGTATTGCAGGTTTTTTTTCCCCCCTCCCACTACAGGTGTACCCTCTTTCCCCCAAGATGGGCGACCCTGTGCCACATTCTTGCAGAGCATTACTTTCCCGTGAAAAGGCAGCGAAACAGAGCTGCAGTTAGGGGTTCGGTTTATTTCTAGGGTTGTGGCGTGATTTGGGGATTGTTCACTTTAATCCTTGTGAACTTGCATGTGTCAATCCAATATCAACTTTTTAACTCAGCACACCTGAAAGGCAATTTGCCAAATACGTGGTAGGTGCCCTCCCACTGCCCCCTACCTTGGAATATATTCAATAATACCCTGGGGAGTTACAATCAAGGCACGAGAAACTTGAACCATTTGAAAGATTAGTTCCATGGCCTGCCAGTCATCATCATGGAATGGTGTAGTGTAGGCTTGGTGAATAAAGTATTACTATACAATAATATAATAACCAATAGAAATGGAGCAGCGAATAGCCGAGCCTCCCTAAACGTTCGGCGACTTTTGTCGTGAGTGGTCCGGGTGTTCCTCAATTTGAAATGGTGATTATATAGATTACATCTAGTGCCAGGTCCATTTCTCTAGTCATTTGTCCTCTGTACTGTATTGACTATTTTCCAGCACAAAATCAACTTTCCTTAGCCTGGGCAGGTGATGGGGTTTTCCCTCCATGACCCGATTATTACAGGGGGTACAGGGAGAGGAATATTGGGTTGCTGGGTGTGACAGTATTATTACAGGGGGTACAGAAATGTGTTGCCCAATTGTTCTCACCCTTTACCTGTAATACCAGTGCACCCAGTAGTCCATTCTGCACCCCATGTAATAACAACAGGCAGTCACCCACCTACTTTGCACCTATGTTCCCAGGCAGGAAGGGCCCCCATTTACCTAGGATTCAGGTTCTCCTCCACCTTGCACGCAGTAAACATGGCTGAAATACTATTTCCCCGCCCAGTCACGTGGTTACGTCTCTGGAAAGCTCCGCCCTTCCTCTAAAGAGCAGTGAACCAATCTCCCTCTGATTTCACATGATGTGTGGAGTGTGTGTGACTTTGTGTGACTTTGTGTTCCCGCTGTACCCGGTTGCCATGTGGTTCCTTGTTTTTATGGGACACGTAATCCCCGAGTTAAGCATGATGGTTCCTAAAGTGACCCGTATCTAGCTGGAACCCTGGGGTTTCCTTCTGTCAGGATGGACACTGAGGGATCGGTTACCCGAAGGAGCGGTGCCGGGTGGATCTTACCTACTGGTCTCCTCGGCACATACGGGTTCTTTGCCAATCTAAGACCCTCGGAGCCTTTCCTTACCGCCTACCTGCTGGGGCCGGATAAGAACCTCACTGAAAGGCAGGTAAGTGATCCTGGGTAACTGGCCTTTGTCAGGGGTGCGTGTCTGATTATATCGAACCGGGGTAATAGACTGGGGGGTCCTACTGACTGACTGGGGGGGCAGACTGACTGACTGGGGGGGGCAGACTGACTGACTGGGGGGTGGTTCCTGCTGGCTGACTGATTGGGGGGTCCTACAGAAAGACTGAGGGGCCATAGTACAGTTATCAGCTCATCCTGTATCTATTCTTTTCTTTTACAGAACTTAACACACTACACAACCTTTACAAATCATTTGCCCATTCAAATTTGACATTGTACTGAATAGCTTACAATCTAATTATTATGGAAGCTCAGTGGTTAGTAGCGGTAAGGTCCTGGGTTCAAATCATCCCATGTCTACATAAGAAGTTTGTATTTTCTCCCTGTGCTTCTGGGTTTTCTCTAGAGTTTTTAGTTCCCCCCACAAATATAAAGACATATTTATAGGTTGTATGTGTAATATTAAAGGGCATGTTGACCCTCATTTTACAGCACAACCAGAACCCTCTTAAACTGTAAAGTGTATCTCCACCTAAAAATATTACTTACCTTTTTTCTCTTAAAGGTATCTCCACTCCTGAAATTAACTTTTGGGGTTGGCATTATACTCTGTCTGTTTCGGCCTCTATACTTCGTGGACTGTCGTGGTCCGACTGGATTTACCTAATATCGCTAATGTGTGTGGACACCTTAAGATACTGTAGCTATGTAAATGGGTGATACTCTTCCTGGTGACCTCTGGTCTCAGATTTTCCCAACACCCCAGTCTGATACTGTTTATCGTTTCCTGTATTTGTATTCGATTGGTTCCTCTTTATTAGTGATGGCCCAGTTTGCGAATCCACCTCGTTCGCGAACGGCGGATATCGCGGATTTTCCGGTTTTCCTCCTTCCAAACTTTTCCGAACCGTGCTTTCAAAATTTTTCTAAATTACGAAAATACCGTATTTTCGAAATTACATGGATTTCTCGTATTTTCGAAATACGAGAAATCACAGATTTCGTATTTTCACAGAAGCCTCGTATTTCCGAAGACTCGTATTTTCGAAGAATCCTCGTATTTTCTAATTTTAATAGGTTTTAATGGGTCCGCTCGCGGATTTTCGAATTTTTTCGAAAATTCACAGATCCTCGAGGGGACCGGATTTTGCGAAGTTCAGACATCTCTACTTTCTTTTTCTTTCACCATACCTTTTTTGCCCTACACCCATCTTTCTTCCTTATTATTTGCACTTAAGAAAAAAACATTTTAAAGGTGTTTTAAAAATGGCATTTTTCCCCCCCTGCATTGCAATGTATTGTTAAAAATCACTGCTTGCATGCATTTTTGTCTGTCAACCCGTTTTTATATACAAACAGAAAAATGTCAATGAACAGGAATATTCACAAAAAAAAAATGGTGTGAATGAGCCCTAAAGCTGAAATATGCTAATAATAAGCTATTGTTATTTGTCATGCTGGAAAGGAAATCTTTGGCCTAAGAACAAATGTTCCCATATTATTAAAGGGCATGTCACCCCCTAAACGAACCTGGGTTGTAAGGTAGGTTACCCCTACTCACCCCCAACCACCGCAATATTTCTTTAAAAAAAAAAACAACAACATATTTTTACTTGCTAAGCCTTCTCTCCCACAGTGATCTGATCCGGCTGCCTGCTTGCTGGGAGTTGCAAGCAGGGGCTAGACCTTCAGCCACGTCTGTGATTGGCTGAGAGGCAGCCAATCACAGATGCGGCTGACGTCTCTGGAAACACAGTGGGAGAGAAGGTCTGTAAGTACAGATCTGGGGATTTTTTTTGAAGAATATTGCAGCGGTTGGGGGTGGGCAGGGGCTACCTATCTTACCCCCTAAGGATTTCACACTAGGTACAACAGTGGCTAAGGATGGATCCGGAGGGTGGGGGGGGGCTGCGCATGTCACAGCGCTTGTTGAGGAATAGAAAGCGGCAAGGACCGGATACCTCACTTACAGCTTGGACTCTTCACTTTTCTGGACTTTGATAAGGCATCGCTAGAGAACCATAAGGAGCAGAGATGTAAGTAAGGATTTTTTTAAACTACAAAGTAGGGCCAGTAGTGGGTTAAATTATAGTTTTGGGGGTGGACATTTTCTTTAACATATACTGGATAAGAAAAAACTTTAATGTTACTTTATAAGTAGCAATTACAAATTTTTAATTATATTAAATTAAATTTTCATTATAAATAATAGACAACAGTGTATTAACGACCACACAGGAGGAAAGGGCACATGCCCTGTACATGATGAGACTTGGATATTGCCCAAGATTTTGCCATAGGTGACTACGTTATCAATGTATCTTTTCAGACAGTACACTGACAGGATCGATTGGACACATTGTTTTATAATGCTTTTGGACTTGGGATCTTCTACCTTTGTATTTCCCATTATAGGATAAATATATTTATTGCTATATTAAAAGCAGATTTGATATTATTAAGCAGATTATATGTTTATATATATGATTATAACAGAGAAAATTTTGGTCCTAAAACGAACAATAAACGTTCATAGATGTAAATCTATGAAAATGTAACTTTACGATTTGCTGAACGTTACCAGGATTTTGCCTGATTAGCATCTACAGGATGTTGGCTGATTAACATTAGCTCAAAAAAAGGAGTGTGTTCTGTAAATCCAGTGCTGGGGAGCTAAATACAATAAGAATTAAAAAAATGTCGGCCCTCACAGCATACCCAAAGAAAACTATATAATAATGTTGCCAAATATTATTATAATATTTATTATTATTATTATTAAGTACCAAAACATTGCTTTACCTATCACTCACTGAGAGATAAAAACTAGCTAACTGAATAATGAGAAAGGGACGATACTGTATGTTCCCTCTCTCGTTACTGTGTGTAGCGCATTTCTAAACGCTCACAAGGCAGGCAACCATTCACCGTTGGGATTGAGGCCGCGGTTGTCTCCCTGTATTTAAAGTATAGAGTCGGCCGTGGCTGGGGGAAATCTGCAGCGCTATCTGCTGGTGAGAAGTTGCGAGTGGAGTGCAGGCAGATAAGTTTAACTTTGTAACCCGGGCATACTATTATTCACAGGGAGGTGGGAATAAGCAAATAAGTGAATAATACTTAAAGATGCACAGTACATGAATTAAAAGCCAGTAGGCGGGGGGACGTGATAGCCTTTAATACTAATCCAATGCAATGTCAGGGAGACACCCTTCCAAAGAAAATGCAACCAAGCAGGGAGTGTTAGCCCAGATAAATGACCCAAGGTAAATTGATAGGACCTTCCATACTGGGGTTACCTTGACATGGTTTGAAGGCTTTTCACTTTTATGCATAAAATTGTAACTAAAAACTCCCATATTTTTACTGTTTGCACTAGCATAGATATTATGATATATGTGGCCCAGGAATGTGCATTGATCATCTCTTTTCTTGTTTGTTCTAATGTTTTGGTCAGATCAGTAGCACTTCCACTATTTGTTATGCAATATATAAAGTTTGTACATATATACAGAAACTTTTAGCCAGATGCACCAAGAGGTGCATCAGCTGAAAATGAAGTTAAAAGGCACGCTAAGCATTGTTATATTGGTTAGCATGACATAAACTCCATCGTTGCGGTGCCTACGTGGTTAACGCGGAAGTTAACTACGCAGGTGCCGCAAACTAAGCAATATTTGTGTAGCGCCTTACCTTTATGGAACTTTTTAATGCCAGTCTTCCACAAAAATGTAGAATCATGGTATAGGGTTTTAAAAGCGGAAAAAAGGGACATTTTCAGTATTTTTGTTCTTTCAGGGTAATGATTTTAAGGTGTGCATTAGAAATTTTAAAGGATTTTCTTTCTCTTTAGGTCTTTAATGAAATATACCCTGTTTGGACATACTCTTACCTGGTTCTGCTGTTTCCTGTGTTCCTTGCTACAGACTATCTTCGATACAAGCCAGTCATAGTTCTGCAGGGCATGAGCCTGATTGCTACCTGGATTATGTTGTTGTACGCTCAAGGAACACTGGCTGTTCAATTTCTTGAATTTTTATATGGAATTTCAACTGCATCTGAAGTGGCTTATTATTCATACATTTACAGTGTTGTGGAACCTAACCTGTACCAAAAAGTTACCAGCTATTGCCGTATGGCAACATTAACTGGCTTCACAGTAGGATCTGTCTTTGGTCAGATTCTGGTTTCAGTTGCTAATTGGTCTTTGTTCTCTCTAAATGTTATTTCTTTAATATGTGTTTCTATAGCTTTTGCAACTTCGTGTTTTTTACCTATGCCAAGAAAAAGTCTTTTCTTTCATAAAAACTCAGATTATCCTAGTAATAAGAAATTAAACATTTCAGACACTTCACAACCAAAAGGTATTAACAATGGTTTATTGTGTGCCACTCAGGCAGAAGAAGTGGAAGCTCATATTCCATTAAACTCGGCCCAGTTGGACATTAAAAACGTAAGTAAAATGTATCTTTCCAAATTTCTAGTACTCTGTAAGAAAAACTATTTCTGTTTTAAATGTGAGATTTTATTATGGTGTGGACTACCAAACTGCACAATATGGTGGGAGGAGTGCAACTAGATGGAAGAATGAGGGGGAAGGGGGAAGAAGGGGCAGCATATAGAGTAGTATAATAAAAAGAGTGCAGAAGAAATTAAATATATATTGTAAACTTATATAATAAATAATGGGGGCACTAAGAAATGAGGCAAAAGTTAATGAGAAGGAGTAGAAGTTAGTGAGATGGGGCAGAAAGAGGTGGAAGAATGGAAGGAGTAAAGAGCAAGCAGAACAGAACAAGTATTTGGAGCAAAATATCTACAGGCAAATAAGGAAAAGACAAACTATAAACTTGCCACATATCCTTGATGTAAAGGAAACATTTGTGATAAAAGTAACACATTAAGGAGAACAGAAAGGAAATTGAAAGTGGGAAAATTTATGTTTAAAGGGGAACTGTGGTCTCCTTACAAGTGGCCTTTATTAAAAAGGGCACACTCTTAAAACGACTCCAGGATAATGCTACTAGCTTCAGTCTATCCAAAGTTACAGCAGTATAAAGGGTGTTTCTTCTTACTAGTACTATGATCTGTGACATCACCAGAATTTTAGGGCCTTCAAGTTTAAGGTTGGAGCATACCCGCTGCTGGGAGAGAGCATCATTAGCTGCATTATAAGACTGTTCTGTAGGTCTAACACATTAACTTCTTGGAACGAGACAGCCTTGCCGTGTGGTGAGAGACTTGGCATGTTCACTTGGGTCTACACCGGAGGTGAGTCTTCCATTGCTTATACTGGATTACACCATTGTGATCCATGTACACCCTGTGTTTTCGTTGACCTTTTTAATGGGATCCCTATTAAATATATATACCGGTATGTGTAATTTTATTTTGATTTGTGTTTTACTTTTAAAGCTAGCCACAAGTTTAAGAAAGGAAAGTTTTATTTCTCTATGGTGCCCAAAGGTAGAGGAAAGAAAAGAGAATGGTTGCTGGTCTGTAGCAAGCTTCAGAAAAGATTGTTTAGAAAGAGCTCTGTTAAATAGAGAACACTTGTATGGAGACCAGAGTTGCCCTTTAAAGGAATAGTTCACTCGTAGAGAGAACTATACTTTTACTGCTTTAATTGAGGAGGTAAAGGTGCTATGTCTTACCTCCCATTCTCCAATGAATTTAGAATGAGCCAGGAATGAAGGAGTGAAATTTACCTTGCGCACAATCCACCGCCGGCTGCACTGAAGTTCCCAACCACTTCTGCATTCAGTTTAACTATAATGCGCATTATCGTGCATGCGCGCTATAGTTTAACTGAATGCAAAAGTGGTTGGGAACTATCAATGGTGCTGGATCCTCCTTCGTTCCTGGCTCTCTAAATTAATTGAAGAACCAGGAGGTAAGCCATAGCTCCTTTTGCCTCTCATTCTTCAATTAAAGCAGTAAAGGAAAAGTTCAGTTTCTGAGTGAACAGTTCCTTTTAATAGTATCCCCATGAATTGTATAAGAATAAGGGTGATAGGAGCTACTAATCCTAACTAGCTGTTTTTACTGCTTTGAAAATACCCGGCAAAGTTTATCTTCAGGTGCACTCTCACAATCTCAAACAATCAAACTTGTGCATGTGTAAAGCTGGGTACACCCTTTAAGGTTAAAGGAACGCTTCAATTATGGCACTCCAGAACCTAAATAAACTAGAAAGAACACTCAGGACTGTGTAGCCTAATCTTTAAAAATATGACAAATTCTGTCTGCCATTTTTTAAAGATCGTGACCATGTGTAACCAGCTTAAGATACATAAATTAATACTGAATGCCCTCTCTGAGCTCATGCTGGCTTTTTGAGAAGAGAATCTGTTGAGATAACAGAACCCAGTGTTAAAGCACTTTAAATTTTCTCTTAAGAAGTATCAGTTGAAAATCCGAAGCCTGGGTACACACCATCCGATATTACTGGCTGACCGATAGTGCCGTATCTTATGGTGTGGGTGGGAGTGGCTGCGACAGAGGTCGATTGGTAAATCACGGCCGATTGCTTGGTTGCTATGGGACTGCACGATTGGTCGCGCATACTGTCGGCCATTGCCACTATTGCTGCGACTGACAGTCATTTGTCCCGACCTAGCGTTCGCTAGTAGCGATCGATCGGTTGGGACAATTAGTCCCCTCATGTGTACCCAGCCTTAGTTAGTAGGATTGTTTGCAACTTTTAACCCATTTATAACCTACACAAACCAGTCTGGATTTTTAGAAACTTTAGATTCATAATTCAGAGAGCAAATGGAATCGTACGTTCACTTAACTAAAGGCAATCAGAGAGCATTTTAAAGCCTTTTTAATTACAAGTATGTGATGAAAATTCAAACAGCTTAAGGAATTAGATTAATTTTCTTTGTTGCTAAGATCCATAATTTTTTGCAGTTTGTTTTAATGCAAGGATTTCACAACCCACATTGGACATTAATGTGTTAATATTGATCCCTACCTACACCTTTACCCTACAGAAACCTTGCAGTGTAGGGTAAAAAACATAATTTTCATATTTTTTCCTGCTGTAGTGATGTCAGGTGTTCCTTAGAAGATATTTATTTTATTTCAACAGACTGTTACAGGAAACAAGTGTTACATAAACACAAGTTGTATAACATTTGTTTCAGCCTTGAAGTAATTGTGTCAGTTGTCATTCAGAAATAACATTGCTAATGTTAAAGGGTAACTGGTTTCCATACAAATGTCCTCTGTTTTAAAAGAAAATCTGTCCTGCATTTCAAACAAGCCTATGATGATGTCTCTAGCTTCTCTTAATCTGTCTCACTAAAGGGACACTGTGCGCAGACACACAAAACCCAAGATATCTTAATGGGTATGTTCACCCCCCAAAACAAAAATGTGATATGTTGTAGGTTTAAATCATTCAAATCTGCTTCTTCCCAGCCTCATTCCTTCAGCTGCCACATCAGTGATTGGCTGAGATGCAATGTGTAAGAAGCCCCCATAACCAAAAATCAAACTTTTCTGAAGCTAGTTACAGACCTGCAGCCATTTTCTGTACTTTTCTCTACATATGGACTCATTAGGGAGAGAAAAGGGGTTTGGCTAGCTTTAAAATTGATTTAGACATTCAGGGGTGGGGCCTATGATGCAGCTGATGAAGCTCTGTCACAGCAGTAGGCATGCTCCAAACTTAAACTAGGAGGCAGACCCCAAGTGCTAATGAAGTCACAAATTCATACTGCTTTATGATCCCTTTATACTGCTAGATGCATGATTCTGGAGTCATTTTAAAGGTAGGAGTGTGTCCTTTTTGATAAAGGCCACTTGTTTGGAGACCATAGTTGCCCTTTAAGGGTAAGCTTGGTGCTGAAAGAATTTGGGTAAAGCTTCAGCTAATGCATTTTGTTTACCTAATATACCTAAACTATTAACCATAAATGTCCTTAGGACCTTTATACTGTGTTTAAAATCTGAACAAATGAGCAAGAACTAGTTATAGTTCATACATAATTTTTGGTTTTCTTTGTAGTATCTAACAGACAACAGTATTGGCTTGAAAAGTGTTTTAAAAACTCTTTGGAAGCATTTCCTTCACTGTTATTCCTCAAGAACTCTAATATGTTGGTCAGCATGGTGGGCGTTCTCTACCTGTGGGTATTATCAAGTGATAAATTATTCCCAGGGTCTTTGGGAGAAGATTGCTCCATCATCTCATTTCCATGTGTACAATGGCAGCGTGGAAGCTGTTTCTACTCTTTTAGGTAAAGTTGCAGGACACTTAATTGTTTTTCTTCAGTTGTTAAATCTGATATACATAGGTACTCTTACTTTTATGTTCTGGAAAAATAAGAAACCGGGATGTGCACTGGAGAGGTCATTCGGGCCTTGTGTATGAGGACTGTGCATGCTTGAGGAGTTAAAAAAAAATCATGGCTCCAAAAAAGCTTATTTCTGCATCAGAACGTAGAAACAGGAGATAGGAGTTTCTACCTTCCATAAAATGAGGCTGTATGGGGGAAACACTTGGCAATGCTAATCAGACAGGATTATCCACAAGGCAACCCTATGCGACTGCCTAGGGACCAGGAAACTGCTGGGGGCCCAGCTTCAGAAGCAGTAAAAAAATTACAGTCTATACCAATATGTGTAGCAAAAAAGGGGGCCCTAAATTATGGCCCTACCCATCTCTGATGCTAATTTTAAATGCTGAATACTCACAAAATACATGTTTTTTTTGTTAGTTTGCACTGAACCTTCATGTATGTATATTGTTATGAAATTTGAATACAATTACCACAGTGAAGTGTAAACTACTTTATATTACAAAATCTAAATTTTTAAAGGTGTTAAAGAGCATGTCCACCTCTTCAACTAAAATTAAACGCGTTATAGGGCACTCTCCAAAACCCCAGTTCTGCCATACTTACAATGTTCAATGATGCTCCCAGGCTGATAAATAAAACTTACAAATCCACAATCCACCCCCGCAGCTCCCTTCTACTTTCTGATAATGTTGACAGTCATGGATGTAACATTGATGTCACAGCCAATGGCTGACTGCCATTACCAAACAAGTCTCTGCTGCTGCTGTTCATGAACAGAAAGGGCATGTTGCAGCAGCAGAGGAGCTGTGGAACTGCTGCTCCTCAAGCTGCCTCCTCTGGGCATGTGTAAGCTCAAAATAGGTCGTGTACAGCTTTAAAGAGAGGTAGTAGCCTGTTTAGCAATTAACATCTAGATTATTAAGGGGGTTTTGGGGATGCTTAAGCATCCTCAAAGTATACATTTTAGAGTGGTGTGGATTTTCCCTTTTAAAAATATTTGAGTCTTTGACTTTTCTGGCTGATTGATTAGCAGCTCTCAGACTGGCTGGAAAATAACAGACCGGGAGTAGGTCATACCTAAAAAAGTAAATTTATAGTTTTCCTTATTTTTGCTATTGCTTAGATGGAAGATAATATTTAGAGGTATAAAGCGGTCGGATTTCATAATATGACATGGCAAAAACATTAAATGCCCCTTTTTAGTGCTATATATTACCAATAAAATGGAATCTTAATATACAGTATGGGCATTATTACTTGCAGGTTTCAAGTTTATGGCAGTCATTTTTTGAGGCTGAAAATGTTTTAATTAAGTTATCTTCACTTAAAAAAAATTAAAAAGCGCCACCTTTTCAGGGAAGCAATTATTAAGCACTGTTTAACTGGGATAAAGAGATTATTAGCTCATATTGTAGACATTTGATTTCAAGAAACCATGTAAAGCTTTACTCTGCTGACAGAAAGGTTTATTCCTTTGTGTAAAGATGAAATTCTTACCCTTTTCTATTATTGAGCCAAAATAAATAAATAAATGCCAAAGAAATTGCACATGATGTTTAATCTGTAAACATTTACATCTACTGCTGTTTTTTAATTTAATTCTGTAAAAATCGTTTAAACTTTCAAATTACAGTTACTCTTAATGGCCACAGTTCTAGGCTTTCATTATTTGATTTTTGCTTTCTAATCCAATTAATTTTATTTTTAGGAGCCATTGCAGTGTTTGCTGTCGGGTACATGAAAATCTCTTGGTCCACATGGGGAGAATTGCTTCTTGCTCTGTTTTCAGTAATAATAGCTATTGCTGTATATGTTATGGACATCACAGGAAATATTTGGATTTGTTACATGTCATATGTTTTCTTCCGAAGTATGTATATGATTCTCATCACAATAGCCACGTAAGTAATGAAAGCGGTTTCAGTTTTTTCATTTTTTAGATGAATTAAGTGTTAAAGGGCATATCCACTTCCAGCACTAAAATCTTTATTAACCTTCACCCCACCTCCCAACCCAATAAACTCCCTTGCCTCCCTGTGATCCCTGAAGCTTGTTATATTTTCTTTTCTCCACTGGCGCTGGTCTTCATGATTATAACCTCCTATGTTAGCTTAATGAGCTCACACAAGTGCAGAGGCGATTCGCCAGTATGCATCACCTGTGCTAACATTACAGCCATGAAGACGGTTGGCAGCAACAGAGACTTTAATAGAGAAAAGTAAATAAAAGGATCTTCAGAGACTTTAGGGAGGTAAGTAAATATAACGATCTGTGGAGGTGAGGAAGGTAAGTAAAGATTTAAGTGCTGGGGGTGGAAATGCTCTCTTTAGAGAGGTATGAGAAGATATTTGGAATGAGACAACTTTTTTCTAATTTTGGTTCTGTTCATTAACACAATGAATTTTAAATGAAACAACTTGGATGCAGTTGAAGTGCAGACTTTCAGCTTTAATTCAATGGGGTGAACAAAACAATTGCATGAAAATGTGAGGCTAAAAGCATTTTTAACACAATCCCTTCATTTCAGGGGCTCAAAAGTAATTGGACAATTGACTCAAATGCTATTTTATTGACAGGTGTGGGCAAGTCTGTCATGTCAATATCAATTAATCAGATAAAAGTCCTGGAGTTAATTTCAGGTGTGGTGCTTGCGTGTGGAAGATTTTGCTGTGAACAGACAAAATTTAGTCAAAGGAACTAGGAACTCTCCATGCAGGTGAAAGAAGCCATATTCAAGGGCATATCCACCCCAAAAATCATTTTTTAACTTCGAGGTCTGCCTACCTTACTGACCCTAAATGCATGGTAGAAATTCAAAAAAAAAAAATTAAGTGCAAGTTATATCCCCAGACCAGTAACCTGCTCCCCCCCCCCTTCTTCCTCCTATCAATCATTCTCTTGACCCTGCATGTCAGCTATGGAAAATGACTTTTAGAACATATACCTGTTGTTTAAATCACAATCCACATGTAAGAGGCAAGATGCAGCCACCAACAATAAATTCCAGCTTCATTCTAGCAGATTAATGGATGCATTGTGTGTGGAGGAGTTTTTCTGTAAGTCCCGAAAATGGAGCATCCTGATTGGCTGCCAATGTAAGCCACCCTGCCTGGAAGGGAGGGGGGAGTTCCTGATCTGCAGTGAGCATGCATAGTTTTGCTTATAACAGGCTTGAAACAGAGGAGGGAAACTACCCATTCTATAAAAGTAAGGCTTATTTCTCTGTCACTGCATGGCTAATTGATTTACCATTAAGATCAGGAAAAGGAATAAGCATTATCTGTTGCTCTGTACTCTTTGGGCTTGTTCACACTAGAAACTGACAGAAAGTAACAGTAACGCACAGCATGTGTTTGTGTTAGTTTGTATCCATTTTTTTCATACATTTGTATCCATTTTTTCACAATGTGTATTCCTTAGATTTCTATAGAAAATGCATGAAAAAACGGACAGAAATGCTGCATGCAGTGCATTTTTTAAACGGACTGGAATGGATTGTAACGCAGCAGGTGTGAACGATATTATGAAATCCTATGGGGTTTTACTGTCTGTCCATTTTTTTTAAAGCACCTGCGTTTGAAAAACGGATACAAACTGATGTAGTGTGAACGAGCCCTTACTGTGCAGATAAACCCAATCCTGCAGTTAGCTACTGTCTGTGTAGCACTGTACCTAAAGAAATCAATTACAAAGGCGCCCCCCCACCCCAGCTTGCCTTCCCATAGCATAGCACTATAACACAAAATAACTGGGTGAATGCTATTGGCTGAAGTGAGGCACAGATCAGCTCCACTGCACATGCTCCACGCTCAATTTTTGCCTCAGTTTTGGGAGGGGGTGGATACATAGAGAGGACACATGCATACTAACTAGGAGTGAGTTGAACAGGACATGAGGAGATCTAGTGATAAGGAGCACTGAGAGCAAAAAGGGATCAAGTTCCTGGCAGCACTAAAAATATAGAAAAGGATAAAGGCAAGTCATTTTTTTCAGTTTAGTGTCTCTTTAAAAAAAAAAAAAAAAACATTCTTTGAAAAGATAAAACCAAGATCATTCTCTACCAGAATGATGGCAAGAAAAAAGTTTGGATAAGGTGTTGAACAGCTCATTATCCAAAGCATACCACATCATCTATAAAACAAGTGTGATGGCTGCCAGTGGCACTGAGACACTAGTGTTTTGATGATATTTGACACAGGACAGAAGCAGCAGAATGAATTCTGAGATGTTCAGTGACCTACTGTCTGCTCAAATCCAGCTAAATGTAGTCCAATTGATTGGCCGGCGTTTCATGATACAGATGGACTCTTGAATGGCCAAACCAGTCACCTGATCTTAACCCAATTGAGCATGCATTTCACTTGTTGAAGACTAAACTTTGGACAGAAAGGCCCACAAACAACAGCACTGAAAGCTATGAAATAAAGGCCTGGCAGAACATTAAAAAGTAGGAAACAGTGCTCGCCATAAACAAGAGAAGTAGAGCTGTGATACCTTTTATTGGTTAACTAGACAACAACCAAAAATATTGCAACCTTTTGGGAGTTCTAAGCCCCCTTTATCAGGCTGGATGTTTTAGCCTGATTAAGGGGGCTTAGGATGCCTGAAAGCTTGTTACATTTTATTGGCCAACTAGACAAGAAAAAAAAAAAAAAAAAAATTTATCACAGCTCTACTTTTCTTATTTTGAGCCCCTGAAATTAAGGGATTGTGTTTTAGTTGCCTCACTTTTTTTATGCAATAATTTTGTTCACCCCACTGAAAGCTGAAAGTCTGTACTTTTTACTTTGTAGTACTTTAGGAAGTCTGTACTTTACTTTGTAGTAATTTACAGAACCAAAATTAGAAAAAATGTGTCTTTTTTTTTTTTTTTAAATGGCGGACTTAAAGGGGAACAAAAGGGGAATTACGCTCCTGAGAATTTTTGCAATTTATTTTCATTATTTATTTTGCATAGTTTTGTAACCACAGTTATGTAAACATACTTGGTGTTTGATGTTAACCCTTTCAGTGCCAGCAGATTTTCATTTTTTTTTTGCGTTAATGCCAAAGAATTTTCAGGATTTTGCCCTTAATCGCTTTAGACTAATTTTACAGTAGGAAACCTTGCAGTAAATCAGGAATATTATACATTGTTTTTTTTCAGCACAAAGTGTACGTTAACATGGTAACAGAATTTTGTAACTTTTCTGGAAATTTTACTGGAATTATGGGTAAAATATGTAAAAAAAATTGTAAAATTTTCAAATTTCCATGGATTTTTCCCATTTTTATTTATTGTTATTTTAAGGTTATGCACAAAAATCTTACTGTTTCTAAAAGCTCTGATACTCCCGAGTACAACGATACCAGATATATGTAGGTAGCCCACTTTTCCTGTACAGGAGACCCCCCCCAAACTAAAACTGCACCTTCAAGAATATTACACCAAATTGAAATGTATAACCAATACTGACAGTTAACATAGAATATCTACCAAATTAACTAACATATCCCCACAAGTGAGATATTTTTAGATACTACATACCCGCAGGATTTTATGTAAAATCAGAGACAAAATCAAATGCGAATTTCAGCTAAAAACTGCAGAGGAAAGTTCAAACGCATCTCAAATATGAAAGCCTAACTCCTCCCGAATAAAACGGTATGCCACATTCATGGGTAAACCCAGAGACATGGCTACCAACCAACCCAGAGCGTGACCAGTGCCAAATGACAGTAGCACAAAAAAAAATTAGCCATTTTGTATTTGAACAGTCTGTAGTTTTTCCAAAAAATACCCCCCACAAACTATATATTCCTAAAATCTACACATCTTCAGCTATGTAACGCTGTTAGTTCGTTCATTCATTACCTAAATGGTGTGGGCGCAGTTCTTTGTAGAAGTTTGCACTTTTACCAGATTTTCAAAAAAAATTAACATCAAACGACATTCAAAAAGGTAGAAATCATGCCAAAACCCCATGGAATGTAAAAAAAGTTACCAAATATCAATCTCCCAAATGTCCTGAATCAAACGGTATGCCATATGTGTGGTTACACACGCAGACGTGGAAGTGAATAACCACAAAGTGAGAGAATGCACGATGGCTCACAATAAGCTAAAATATTTAGCCAACTCCGAATTTGAACAGTGTGCAGTTTTTTCCACAAAACACCCCCGTAACTCAGAAATACCCCACACAAACTATATATTCCTGAAATCTACACACCTTCAGCTAGGTAACGCTTTAGTTTTTTCATTCATACTATCAATGGTGTGGGCGCAGTTCTTCGCAGAAGTTCGCATTTGTCTGAAAAAATTAACAAAAAACAACTTCAAAAGTTAGAAATCATGCCAAAACCTGATGGAATGTAAAAATAAGTTACTAAATATCAATCTCCCAAATGTCCTGAATAAAACGGTATGCCATATGTGTGGTTACACACGCGGACGTGGAAGCAAAAAGCCACGAAGTGAAACAATGCACGATAGCTCAGAAACAGCAAAAATATTTAGCCAAATCTGAATTTGAACAGGCTGCAGTTTTTTTTTCACAAAACACCCCTGTAACTCAGAAATAACCCCCACAAACTATATATTCCTAAAATCTACACACCTTCATCTATGTAACGCTGTAGGTTGTTCATTCATATGATCAATGGAGTGGGCGCAGTTCTTCGAAGAAGTTTGCACTTTTCTGAAAAAATTAACAAAAAACAACTTCAAAAGGTAGAAATCATGCCAAAACCTGATGGAATGTAAAAAAAAAGTTACTAAATATCAATCTCCCAAATGTCCTGAATCAAACGGTATGCCATATGCGGACGTGGAAGCGAATGGCCACGAAGTGAGACAATGCACAATGGCTCAGAAACCGCAAAAATATTCAGCCAAATCTGAATTTTAACAGTCTGCAGTTTTTCCCCACAAAACAACCCCCACAAACCATATATTTCTCGAAGCTACACACCTTTGTCTACGTAATTCTCTAGTTTGTTCATTCATACCATCAATGGTGTGGGCGCAGTTCTAAAAAAATTAGAAAAAAAAACACTCTCAAAGGTAGAAATCATGCCAAAATCCCAAGTAATGTAAAAAAAAAAGTTACCAAATATCAATCTCCCAAATGTCCTGAATCAAACGGTATGCCCTATGTATGGTTCCACACGCAGACGTGGAATCAACTAGCCACAAAGTGAGCCAATGAACAATGGCCCAATTACAGCAACTTTTCAGATTTGTCAGACTAAACACCCCTCTATATTAGAAATACCCCCCAAAACTATATATTCTTGGAATCTACACACCTTCAGCTACACAATGGTGTGATTCCTTTATGCATACCACCAATGGTGTGGGCACAGTTTCATTTAAAATTTCGCTTTTTTACCAGATTTTCAGAAAAAATGTATAAAAATACAATTCAAAGTTAAAAACCATGGCAAATTTCCATGTCATGTAAAAAAAACTTGTCAATTATCAATCTTCTAAATGCCCTGAATCAAACGGTATGCCATATGCATAATTACACACACGGACATGAAAGCCACTAGTCACAAAGGGAGCCAATGCGTAGTGGCCCAATAACAGCAACTTTTAAGATTTTACAATCTAAACACCCCTCTAACTCAAAAATACCCCCCAAAAATATATATTTTCAGAATCTACATTCCTTCAGCTAAGCAACAGTGCCATTTTTTCATTCATACCATCAATTGTGTGTGCGCAGATCTTCGTAGAATTTTGCACTTTTAGCATATTAACGAAAAAAAATAAAGAAACAACAAGTTTCAAAGTTAAAAACCCTGCCAAAACCTCAAGTAATGAAAAAAAAGTTACCAAATATCAATCTCCCAAATGGTATGCCATATGCGTGGTTGCACACAGAGACATGGCCACCAACTAACTCAAATGGGAAGCATGCATAAGTGCAATTACAAAAAAAAAAATCAAAGTGCTCTGTAATTTCAAACAGCTCCAAAACTTGGAAATGCCCCCCACAAATAAAACCCCCCACTAAATATCAATCTCCCACATGTCCTGAATCAAACTGTATGCCATATGCGTGGATGCACACAGAGACGTGGCCACCAACTAGCTCAAATGGGACGCATGCACAAATGAAATTACAAGAAAAAATCAAAGTGCCCTGTAATTTGAACAGCCTACCCTTTTTTTAAGGAAACCGAAACTTGGAAATTCCCCCCACAAACTATATATTTTTGGAATCTACACACCTTCAGCTACGTTACGGTGCCATGCTTTCATACATACATGAAGAATTCCAGACCCAGTGATCCAAAGAACTCCGTGTTTTTAGGAGGTTTTGTGAAAAATAAAATAAGATGATTCAAGGGTTGAAATCCTACCTAAACCCACTTGACAAGCAAAAAAACACACTAAATTTCAATCTCCCACATATCCTGCATCAAACGGTATGCTATATGTGTGGGTGCACACATTGACGTGGCCACCAACTAGCTCAAATGGGACGCATGCACAAGTGTAATTACAAGAAAAAATCAGTGCTCTGTTTTTTGAACAGCCTACCCTTTTTCAAAGGAAACAGCTCTTAACTTTGAAATACCCCCCACAAACTCTCTATTTTTGGAATTTACGCACCTTCAGCTACATACCAGTGCCATGATTTCATGCATAATAAATAAAACAAGATGATTCAAAGGTTGAAATACTACCTAAACCCACTTGACAAGCAAAAAAACCCACTATATAGCAATCTCCCACATGGCCTGAATCAAACGGTAGGTCATATGCGTGGGTGCAAATAGAGACGAGGCCACCAACTAGCTCAAATGGGACACATGTAGAAGTGCAGTTACAAGAAAAAAATAAAAAAAACGGTTAGTACGGAGCATCACACACGTTTTTGCACACTTTACTGATCCTAAAAATTCAATCCAGTCTTTTTTTGGTACCTATGCAAAATTTCCTTATAAAATAGGCTTAGTTTCCCTTGAAATCGTACAAATAAGTATCTGCGTTTACTTTACCGATATCACCGGGAACATTGGGAAGCTTGGAGAAGACAAAGTTTTTTTTGCTAATTTATGGCTTTAGTGTAAAAAAAAAAAGGGTGTGTGTATCACGTTTAAGAATATTTTTGTGTGCATTTCCCCCTTTTTTTTTTTTTTTTTTTTTTTGATCATTCCCAAAGATACCGGTAATCATCAGATCATCTTAGGGAATGATAACAAACTTGAAATACGGGCATAAATACCCATTTTCCAATTCGAAATCTGATCGGAAAAAAACACTTCGGAAATCATTTTCCAGGAATATCTGTTGTATTCAATTAGATCAACTGGACTTGAAGTTTAGTTCTTGAAGACGTTTCGCTAGTCATCCGACTGGCTTTCTCAATTCAGAATGACTTGTACAAGAATCTGTAGCAATTATGTACCCTGGAAAATCCCAATTAGCATATCACAGCCAGGTGTTAAGGGTGTGATTAGATAGTGGCTAAGAGGTGGTATAGGAATGCCCAGAGTAAGGTGTCAAAACAGCATTGTACATGGCAGACAGATGGCGTCGAACCCCCCCACCTCTATTTAGGCTTGGTTTCTTTATTTTCACATAAATGGCCTCCTTAACACCTCTCTTGAACCAGTCACGTTCCTTTTGCCAATATGTTAACATTACAATCTTCAAAGGTATGTCCTTTATCCTTAAGATGCAGGTACATGGCTGAGTCCTGACCCGAGGAATTGGCTCTTCTGTGCTGGGCCATACGTTGATGCAGTTGTTGTTTGGTCTCCCCCACATACAAATCAGAGCATTCTTCACTGCACTGCACTGCATATATGATGTCGCTTTTCTTGTGTTTCGGTATTGGGTCTTTCGGATGTACGAATTGCTGCCTCAGCGTGTTGCTCGGTTTAAAGCAGACAGGGATACGGTGTTTTTTGAAAACTCTTCTTAATTTCTCGGAGACCCCTGCTACATATGGGATGACCATGTTCTTTCTCCTGTCTTGCTTTTCCCCTTCACTGTTGGTATTCGTGTTCTTTTCTTTCCTTCTGCTTCTTTTGACAAAGGCCCAGTCGGGATATCCACAAGTTTTAAGGGCTCCTCTGAGATGTTTCATTTCTTTAGCCTTCCCCTCTGTGCTAGTGGGGATGTTCTCAGTTCTGTGTTGCAGGGTTCTGATGACCCCCAGCTTGTGATCTAAAGGGTGGTGGGAGTCAAACCTCAAATACTGATCTGTGTGTGTTGGTTTTCTGTAAACCTCTACTTCCAGTTTACCATTCTCCCTGACTTCTACCAAGCAGTCCAAGAAAGCCAGTTTGTTGTTTTGTACCTCTTCCCTTGTAAATTTGATGTTTTGGTCTACCGCATTAATGTGTTCTGTGAAAGCTTGTACTTCCTTCTGGTGGATTTTAACCCAGGTGTCATCCACATATCTGAACCAGTGGCTGGGTGCTATGCCCTTAAAGGTATTAATCTGTCTGCCATGTACAATGCTGTTTTGACACCTTACTCTGGGTGTTCCTATAACACCTCTTAGCCACTATCTAATCATGCCCTTAACACCTGGCTGTGATATGCTAATTGGGATTTTCCAGGGTACATAATTGCCACAGATTCTTGTCAAAGTCATTCTGAATTGAGAAAGCCAGTCGGATGACTAGCGAAACGTCTTCAAGAACTAAACTTCAAGTCCAGTTGATCTAATTGAATACAACAGATATACCATGACCTGGATGAATGAGAACCTTCATAAGCATTTTCCAGGAAGTGATTTTTCATTCATTGGCAAAGAATTATTAGAAGTGATCACCAAATTTTGATCTCTGTCCCCATTTTTTTTTTAAGTATTGGCTAAGTAGTAAAGACTTAGAAAAAATCCTATTTATGAATGGAACTCTGAGTTCCATTCACAAAATGTATAGTAAGGCTGTCACACTGACAGCCTTACTATAGCAGGTACTGCACTTCGATCTAAATGGAGATCGAAGTGCAGTACCTCCAATACACCACCAGGGGCAGACCGGGGGAAGCCTAAGGGAAGACCCCGGTGAAGCAGGAAATCCTGTGATGTCAACCGGGGTCTCCCTTATCGCAGGACTTCCTCCTTCCTCCTGCTCCCGGCAATAGGCTGCTGGCTCTTTAGAAAAGGGCTGCTATCTCCCGATTCCCCCCCCCCCCCCCCTCAGATTTGGAAAAAACCGAGGGGGCTAGGGGGGGCCAGTTGAATGCTGCCACACGACCACCCCTAGCTCTGGGCAATTTTATTTAAAGGGGAAGCCACAGATCGTATATTCACGATCTGTGGCAGTTTAAGCCTTTCATGCACAGATCGTAAATATACGATCTGTGGCACTGAAATGGTTAAAGGGTCCACCCCAAAACTAAAATTTAACCCCATACTGGCCCCACTCTGTAGTTTAATAAAATCCTTACCTTACCTTACATTTCTGCTCCAAATGTTTCTCCTGCTATGCCCCTCCAAAGTCCAGGAAACTGCAGTGTAGGATCTGTCCTGCTCCTGCGTCTGCCTCGACAAGGTTTGAGGCATGCGCAGGAGAGCCCCCCTCCCTCTACCACCCACTTTGGTCTCCCTCCCCCTAGCGTAAATCCATTTTTATAATATAGTTCATGTTCCCCAGCCCCAACCGCTATAATTATATCATCCGAAAGTCCCCGATCATTACTACCTTACCTCTCTCTCACCGTTGTGGACAGCCGCGTCCGTGATTGGCTGCCTCTCAGCCAATCACAGACGCGGCTGCCGGTCCCGCACCCTGCTTGCAGTTCCGTGCATGCAGAGGGCCGGGCAGTGCGACGAAGCAGAGAGGTAAGGTAAGTAATGATCGGGGGACTTTCTGATGATATCATTATAGCGGTTGGGGCTGGGGGAACATGAACTATATTATATAAAAACTTTTTATAAAGGGTGGACATGCCCTTTAACAATTGACAAGTTTGTAGTAAATATCATTTGCTATTGACAGATGCACAGTGGTGGGACTGATCATTACGATGGTGCAACACCTTGCACCATTGATCTTTAGCAGATTTCAGCTTAAAGTCTGAGCAGGATGTTGTGGCCGTTTATGAAATTTTTAGAGAATTTTGTAAATGAGAATAGATTTTTGACTGAATCAATCAAAAAAATCGCCCTGTGTATGGCATGCCTTAGTCGATATTGTATTGCTAGAACACTTGCTTATCATTGATCTTTCCAGAGATTTTTAAACTAGATTCCAGTTGTTTTATAGGTGCATAGCACTGAAAATGGTTAGATAGGAAGCCTACTGGGCACACGTTTTGTTTGCAGCAGTGAATCATTTCATTTAGACCACCCTCTGCTGCATCTGATATGAAGTCCCTGTGCATGGGATTTTTAGATTTGTTAAGCACCATTTAAGAAACATAAAATATTGTTTTTTTAACTTTCATTGTGGGTTAAGTAAAGAGATTCTAATGGCCTGTTGTGCAGTTTTATTATGAAATCTGGTTTCTATTTTATCAGAATCCCTTTTTCCAGTATTGCCGAGTAATAAGAGTTTGGCTTTCTGCTCTCCTATTCGTAAAGGCCACCTGGTAGCTATTTTGAATAGTAAGGGTTGTACCCATGATTGTAACATTTGATTTATGTTAGTAGAACCTGGGCCATTTTTTTTCTGCTTTATATTGCACATATGCAAGTTATTAATTGTAAATACTTTTCCCATGCATGTAGGTTTCAAATAGCCACCAATCTGAGTATGGAATGCTACGCACTTGTCTTTGGAGTAAACACCTTTGTTGCTTTGATTTTGCAAACTTTTTTGACTTTAATAGTAGTGGACTCGGTTGGCCTTGGATTGGATATCTTTACCCAAGTAAGGATTCTAGTTGCATTGAATTTCTTATTCCAATCAATTAGCAAATTTTGTCAGCTTTGAATACTATAAAACCCTATTCAATATTAATGCATGTGGATAGATAAAGAACTGATTATAAAATAAAGAAGTTTAAGCTGGGCACACGTTTTTTTGCCACACATGTGACAGATAATAGGCCAATTATTTGTACTGTGTTTATCTGTCTTTTAGCTTGTGTACTGTACATAATAGGGTTTAATGCCCCTAAGATGCAACTAAACATATTTAATACCTACTATATGGGCCTTGGAACATGCCTGTCTGTAAGATTAAAGCATTGATTTCATGGAGGAGGAACCATAGTTCAGTAAGGGGAAAAACTTTCATTATGCTTAACCATCACATTTTATAATTGATAAGCTCTAACTTGCTCACGTGTATTTAAAACACTTTTTGGAAAAATGTAAAAATTGTTTCTGTGATGTCTGAATTACATTTCACTTTTGTCATGTTATTTGTGTAGTTAACAAACTTCTCTTCCTTTTATCAGTTCCTGGTTTATGGTGGATATTTTGCTGCTATAGCGTTCATCTTTTTTGTCAGTGGACTTGGCAATTTAAGGAACAAATGCCAAAGAAAACCGATTGCACTGTCAATAGAAATGGAGAAAAAGATTTCTAATGGAAATTCAAGAGTTGAAGAAGTATCTAAAATCCATACTGGTCGCAATATATGTGCCTTATAATGATTTAGAAAATGATAAAAACTACTTTAGGTAATGTTCAAGCACTGTTATTTTTTTTTTTGACAATTATGTAGGTGGCTGGACTACAAAAGAAGAACAGTACTTTTTTTATTTTACAAAATGAACATGCATACAAAGCCAGTCACACCTTGTGCCCTTACATTTTAAGTTGATGGCACACAATTTAGATTACTTTAGGTTGACCTGATGCGTTTACATTTCTCATAACTTATAGTAAAAAATATTTTATAATTCAGCATTTCTCATAACTTAAAGTAAATATGTTATTGTTCAGCATGTCATTTCCATAACTTGAAATATGTAAAGCTACAAAATATACAAACGTATGTTTGTACTAATTTTTCTGTGACATTTGGTTTAATTCTCTTCTATTTTACATGCTATTTATTTTAATACAATTGTCCATTCTATACAAATTAGTCCAACGGACACAAACTACAGTTAATAAAGATTGTGTAATAAACAACTCTGTAAAATGCAGATTTCCTACCTTCCCTGTATAGGGACTATATAGGACATCTCAAAAGAATTGGGGAGGCATAGTTGCGCTTTAAGATAACTCTTGCTCATCATAAATTTGTTAAATGTAACTGATCTGATTGTGCACAGATTAATGCTGTCATTCTTAAATATTTCATGAAAAGAATTGTGTTATAGGTACTGTATGTCATTTCTTAAAGGGGAACTGTGGTCTCCAAACAGTTGAGTTTAAATTAAAGGCCATTTTCCTACCTTTTAAAACGAGCCATCGACCACCTCTCTATGTGCTCCACAACCCAAGATATAAAGAAATGACTGACCAGAAAGTTAAAGGGCATGTCCACCTCCAAAACTATAACCCCCCCCACTACTGGCCCCCCTGTGTAGTGTATTTTTAACCCTTCCCCCCCCCCCCCCCCCCCATAGGGTTCCCCTGTACGCCCCCCCCCCCCCCAAAGTCCCAAAAACTGCCCACCATGAGGATAGCAGAGTCCATATAGGACTCTGCCTCCTACCTGGCCTCCGAGAGAAGTTTGGCATGCGTACTGCAGACCATCTCCCCCTCCCTCTTAGGAGTCCCCCCCCCCTAGTGTAAATCCCTTTAGATATATGATTCCCCCTGTCCCCACAGCCCCAACCGCTCTATTTGTATTCTTAGAAAGTGAATAAGAAAAGGCTGTTTCCACAGAGTTTTCTGTAGGGAAGGGGGGGGACTGAGTGGCCCACGGCACCTGCGAGTGGGCGGGCTTAGGAGCCTGTGGGTGGGCGGGGCCACATGGGGCCGAAGAGAATGGGCCAAGGGGGGCCTGCAACTGGTGGGACCATGGGGTCCATGAGTAGGAGGGACCAGGTGTGCTGCAAAGGGGAGGAGGAGACACGGTGCAGATTGACTGACATGGTTTCAAAGCAGTTAGTGCAGGGGACCTGGTGATGCTGCTGCCATTTTACACACAAAAATGTAAATATCTTCAAAACTATGCAAAATAAACAATGAAAATAAATTGAAAAAATTCTCGGGAGAGCAATTCCTGTCAATTTACCTAAAGTCATTTTTGGACCACAGTTCTGTCTCGTAACCTCTCTCCCTTGACCCCATAAATTCAATTACTTATACATTGAATCCATATATAGGGATTCCATATTCGATTTTTTTTATTATTCTTTTCTTAACAAAAGGTTAATCTTCCAAATGTACATGAATTCACTGATTATTCAGTGTTGGTGCACCGGGTAAGGCACCAGGTTTAAAAAATACACTGTTCAGAAGGTCACAAGTTCAATACACCAGATATACCTTTTTTTGTTTCTATTATATTCCATGCAAAAGATAAAACTTCTAAATGTACCTAGGTTTTCAGCTTATTCAGTGGTGGCGCACCTTGTAAGACGCCAGGTTTAGACACATACAGTTCAGAAGGTCATGAGTTTTAATCCCCAAACTTACCTTTAAGCTAGGTACACACGTTTCAATTCTTCCTCCTGACCGGAGGAAGGACTGTCGGTTGTGGCAAAAGCAGTAGCGTCCAACAGTTACTGCGACCAATCGTGCGGTCCATAGAGGACCAAGCGATCGGTCATGGTTTTCCGACCCGTCCGATTGTGCTTTCGTCCGATTCGGACTAAGGAATGGTTGGCGATCGGTTGGAACCGCCATACAATAATTCGGCCCAACCGACTGAAACACTGAAATGTCGGTCGGCCGGGCCAAATTATTGTATGCTGTGTACCCATCTTTATTTTGTTTCCATTATGTTCCTATTACAATATTCTATATGTACCAATGTTTTATATAGTATTTCTCATAGCCTAGAGGTGTGAGCTCTGCTTTTTAGCAAGACAGTTAATGTGCAAGTTGCAGGTTTTTGCTGAAATGTTAGTATTCCGTTTATGACATCCATGCTATCTATGAAATACACTGCAAAGATTACTTTTCTTTTTGTATGTTAAGGATTATATCATTGTTAGGACAGGAGCCTTAAATGTGTTTGAAAACAAAAAACTGAAATCCCTGTTCTGTGTCAGGGATAGGGAGGATCTCTGTGCTATAATGTGATTGGCTGTCAGTTTCTAGGAAGCAAGGCTGCAACTTCCTTGTTTTGATCTGTTGAGCTCTACAGAGCATGTGCCTGTACGTAGACACTTAGCTGGAGGTTTATCAAGCTAAGGTGGATTGTGGGAGTTGACCCCTAGTACTCACAGGTTATTTTTAGAAATCACCCAATGGCCACAACAAAGGGAGAGATGAGAAAGCTTGTTGTATGTTTGTGAATGTGCTCTGTCTATTGGGACAATGCTGTCTGGAGACTTTAGTTCCTCTTTAAGGGAGATTTATACAGAGAGTCTGCAGCTCTGGATGGATCTCCCTATACATCTGCTGTTAATTTGGTACATATGTACGTGGACTCCATTATGCTGTTTACCAACTGTTCATCCAATCATACTACTGATCTGCTTGTAAAAGTTCTCATTTATCCAGGCCATGGTATATCTGTTGTATTCAGTAAGATTAACTGGACTTAAGAACTTAACTATAAGTCTAGTTGATCTAACTGAATACAACAGACATACTACTGATCGGTACACTCACTGGTCTGGTAGGGATTAAACCGGCGCTGCCAACATTTCACCGCAATCAATTGCATGGCTCATTTAAATCCATGCAAATGGTCAAAATTTTCTGCCACATCCATTTTTTCAGAATGGACTGTCTTACTGTTTTGGTGTGGGGGATTGAGGGAGTAGCATACCGGATATTGATGTATGGGGCCTTGATATGGTGATGTATGGTGCACACTCACACATATTCTTGCTCTAACTAAAAAAGTTTTGGTACATTTATATCTGCTGATATTTGGCCATAGTTCCATTATATTGTTTATTTGGATCCAGCTCTAAGGATTTTTTACGTGGACACCACACATCCTCTTTTGCCAACCTAGACATCTGGGACTTAACCTACTGAACTTAGTTGGGACTTCTACGGATCACATATATATATTTTTTATATTTTTATATGTATATATTTATTGAGAATTGTTTATTTTCTCCATAGTATGTCTTTTTTGAGAGATTTTTTGGATGTATATATATATATATGTATTATGTTTTATAATTACTGAGGCTGGCCAGCCCATGTTTTTCTATTGATTTATAGGTACTACTGATAAATAATAAATTATTTGTCTGCTTTAGAACAATATTTTAATATTTTATGCATTTCTGATCTATATAGTATACAGGTAGCCATTTTTATTTATTGCTATTTGCCTTGTGAGTGCCTTTGTCACTTCTGGACATTTTCCTGAGGGGCTCCTGTACAGGGGTTCTAGTTATACACATTTATTCTTTATTCTTCGGGATTGCCATTTTAAGTAAGGTAAGTGATGCACGATGTGTATAAGTATCTGTTTCATCCGACAACTGTGCCTTGTACGGGCACTTTGTTGACCGAAACGGACATTTTGTTGGGGGTCACTGATGATCCGCTGTACTGGTCGGGCAACGAGCTCGAAAAAGTGCCCATACACGTCACAGTTGTCAGCCGAAATGGGTGCTCATGCACTTCGTGCATCATGGGTCTGCCCCCGCGATCGCACGTGTCTATGATCCTTAATTATGGTTTTTATACTGGCATGAGATCATAGGTCAAACACATACTGGGCAGTCATAATTTTATGTGTTTCTTAGATTGTAATCTCTGGCCTAATGAGAAAGGATAAACATGCATACATTATTCATAATCTGGGAGTGTGTTTTTCTTTTACAGTTTGAGTGACCGTATTCTGTTAGCAGTGTCACACTGGCCCACAGGGTTACATGGGGATCCCTCAGTGGGCCCACAGCCCATTTACCTAAGAAAACAGAGAAAACTGCTAAAATGTACAGAGCCAAAGGGACAGTAAGAAATACATTTTAATAAACAATAGGAGTCAGTAGGAGTGATATGTATATGAGTGATAATAGAGAAATGAAATGGTAGGTGGGCCCCTTAACTTGTCCTGGTGGGCCCCTGGTCTCAGATTTCCTGTCGGCTGCGACTGTCCAGTCCGACACGTTCTGAAAACTTGTTTCTGATAGTTTAGGGCATAAATTGAATCAGCTATGTATGTAAGTTAATTTTACTTTATATTGATACCAAACCAGGAGAGAGAATACAAACCACTGAAGACAGGAGCATTTCTAGGGTTTTTACCACCTGAGCTAAATTTTCAAAGCCGCTTCTATGTACCACTAGGAGCAACCAGGGTTAGGTGATAGACATATATCCACACCATAATTTATGCAGAATTAAAGATTTTTTCAAATAGATTTGTAAGCCTGCTAACACATCAAGGTAGATTCTTTCAGCGGGGCCCTAACTAACTAACCTAACCTAATTTCCCTCATGCCCAGCTCACACAGATATCTACATATAAGATGCCCTAATGCTTAGATTACACAGACTGGTACATATAACATGCCCTAAAGCTCAGTTCACACAGACTGGTACATATAACATGCCCTAATGCTAAGATCACACAGAGTGGTACATATAGCATGTCATAAGGCTCAGATCACACAGACTGGTACATATAACATTACCTAAGGCTCAGATCACACAGACTGGTAAATATAACATGCCCTAATGCCCAGATCATACAGATAGGTACATATACATGCCCTAATGCCCAGATCACACAACATCGGCAGGTAAAACATGCTTCCCCATCTGACTTTACAATAGATTCAACATTCATCTTGGATTAAATGTCGAATTGGCGTAACGTTGGTGTAGTGTATTTCCAGCTTAAAACAGATGTAAACTTACTGAACCTGTTTGATATTTGGATACACTTCCTAGGACTAATTAAGTGTGAAGGCAACTTTCCCACAGGACTAAACATTTCTAATTAATATTAGGTTTGCCATTTCTTTTTTGGGCTTTATTTGCCTTTGCAATATTGATTAAAGTAGTGACATTATACCTGCTTTGCTAATTTGTTCCTGTAGATCAGCAAATCTTGATGTCATTTGAAACGGTTAAAAGGATTACTTTAAATCTTATCCAACATGTTAACTAGATAAGATACAGTCTCAAATGACTCACTATAAGGAAGAGGCTTTCAGTATCACTTACCTGCGTTCTGTCAAAGATATTTTTACAGTAGCACTGAGCTGGGAATTTAACAACCATTAATTATTCAGCCTGTATATTTGGATCTTTCTCTCTTGCTCCCTCCTCTTCGGGTTTTCCAATTGCTGGCCATTTGCCTGCATGATATTTGATCAATTCGACAATCCATCCGAACCAAACATGGCACTGACCTTGGGACAGGTGCCGGTAATGCTATGTGACTGATGCTATGCATGTCTAGATTTTCTTCTGTCACCAGGAACAAACTGGCACTTGTACTGTCCAACTTTAATGTTAAAAGTCTGACTTTCCATTGTAGGCAGGGGCATCGCTCCCATTAAACTTTTGCTCATGGTGCATCCCCTTGTAGAAATCTAGAAAGGCAGCCGCGGCCAGCGTACCACCTACCATCAATTTTATTTCAATCTCTGCTCCCCTGCATGCTCAAGTGCATATGTGTGGGCATCTTATATTACCAGTCTGTGTGGGTAACTTATATTTACCAGTGTGTGTGGGCATCTTATATTACCAGTATGTATGGGCACATCTTGTATTACCAGTCTGTGTGGGCATATCTTATATTATGTGGGTACTTTAAATTTACCAGTCTTTGTGGGCACTTATATTTTCTAGTCTTTGTTAGGGGGGAGAACTGGAAACACTGGCTGCTGATCTTGTAAGCCCTCCAGTTCAGCAGCCACTGTTAGGTCAGCCCTCCAGATCAGCAGCCAGTGTTAATTCAGCCCTCCAGTTCAACAGCCAGTGCTAAGTCAGATCTCCAGTTCAGTAGCAGATCCTCAGTTCACCAGCTACTGATAGACAGCCAACCACACCCACCTACAGAAGACAAAATAAAATCCTATACATAGTGGCCATGCTAGGCTATTTTCTACTATCTCTAAACTATCCCTGCTCTATCCCTACACTTCCCTGCTCAGTGATTCCCTACTGGATGGTTATGGCTGAGGGAAGGGATTTTGTCAATTCATCATCTCCTCTTGGTCCTGCAGACATGGATGGTCTTGTCTTTGGAACTCTTCATTGTCCTTATGAGGAATTGCTACATCATTAGAACTGGCAACCTCAGGCTATTGAACTGATCCAATGGAAATCAAACTCCATTAATATCTTAGAGAACAAAGATAAATTGGTCTCAGTGACAGAGCGATAACAGCCAGGGACATAACAGGACCAGCCCGCCACCAGGCCCCTGACCCACCCCCTCTCCTCCCCAGAGCATCACGATTTGCTGTTTTTAAAAAGCTGATTGTATGTATGCTTCTGGTTCAGTTCCATTGTTTAAAGAGCTAATCGCATGTATCTTTACTTTCTCCCATTGACAGCCCCATAGGTTCCACAGACAGACCTATAGAAAGCCTCAAACACAGCCCCATAGAAAGTCCCATACAAAGATGTGCCCTGCATACCTTTCTGTGCAGCCTGAATATTAAAGATCCCTCATTTAGAGTTGAATCATGTTACCCTTTCTCTTGCAATCTGGGCTGATATATGAGTGAGCAGGACAACAATAACGTAATCCAACAAAATCAAGAGGATTCTGTGTATTACAGGTTACAGCTTTTGTTTTCCCAAGGCTATGTAATTTTGTCCATCTGCTCCTTCAAGCATCCAGATCAGCCCGGACCAGAGTATAAACCGAGGGGAGATTTTCAGGATGATTTTAAAGGTAAAATTTCTCGACTTATACTGAAGTATATAAAGTAAAAACAGCTGATTGTGGATCAGCTAGGGAAGGAATTGCCAGCCCTCAATTTATCCTTACAGCCTAGGTGGGTGGGCAACATATAGATACAAAGGGATGGTTAAAAAGGTCTGTAGTGATATTCCTTTAATGTCAACAAAAGAATCATGCACTGCACTGGTGTTGTGTACACATGTTCCTATATTTTGGCCCAATCGATCATTGCAATATGTAGATCAGTAAATGATAGTTGATAAACATATATATATATATATATATATATACACACATTGCAGGATCATGTCCTGCTTGGGGTATCATTCAATCTGATTAGAAGATACATTGCTTTCAACCTTTTTGGCTGAGCAGTGAAAAACATACTTGGTATTCACTGGGTATGGGAGCAGTGAAGAAAAACTATAAACCTGCAGAATTATTGAGACCTTTCCCTACAATGCTACTGATTGCAGAGGTGAGACACCCCCCGGCAGTCTGAACCCATCACCCCAACCCCACCCCCAGCAGCCTCATTACTCACCAATGCCAACACCAATTAAGCTGTTTTCCTACATTTCTTGGCAGTTCCAGGGAGTTTCCCAGGACTTCTGGGCCTCACCGGTGTGCCAGGAGAGGGGTGGCATACCTGACATTCTACCTTTATAAATGTCCCTTATTTAACAAACCCATCCACAAGCTACAATTCATTAATTAATGGCTGTTATTTTACTAATGCACAGGAGAAAAGACACTGCATACATTGCTTCCTCATTGTCTGCTGTTTACTTCCTAAATTATGTACAGTAGCAGGGTATCTACTTTCACTAATTGTCCTGTATGCAGTGATTTACACTACATGCTAAACAAAAACAATAGAAATAAAATGTAAATTGCTTAAAGCCCAGACCTATTGTTCCTATAAAGAACAGTACTTTCATTATTTCTATTTATACTGCTATATCAAATATCTGGCATGTGTTGTTTAATTCAGAGCTGGAATTAAGTATATCATATTTATGCAGCAAGTTTCACACAGAAAACCCCACTGCGTTGGCACATGTATGATAAATGTGAGTTGTTCGGTCAAAATGACATGTTTTAATATTAACCAAATACTGTTGAAATGGTGACAGAAATTTTTTAAATGCATTTCCCAACTGTTTTTGTTGGATTAAGGAGCTGAAAAACTGTGGATTTGCTTTGGGTGTAATTATAGTACAGTGGTGCCAAACATGCAGCCCAATCGTGATCAGTAGCAGCCCCTTGCTAATGGACAGATTTCCGCCCCCCCCCCCCTCACTTTCATCCAGTGTCTGTTTCTAGTGTTGAGGAAAGGAGGGGGGCTGGACTGTCTCTGCTGCTGCAGGGGAAAGCTGGGATCGCCCCCTAGAATCTACTCGCGATCCTCGCAAGACCTCCCCCCATGCTTCCAAGCCTGCATGGTCCAAACCTGCCACTGAACTAGTGTGGCCACATCAACTAATGTGCATTTTAAAAGCGCAATCAGATTGCGTTAGTGTGACCAAGCCCTAAGTGTGCCAAGAAAATGACCATTACACCACCAGCCTGAACTGATGATACAAGGCAGGATGGATCAAGAATTTCATGTTGTTTATGCCTGTTAGGATCTCTCCAATTTTCCACCATTAATATCACTGTCCCACTGTTCCCACTGCTGCCTCCCCAAACTTCAATTTTCCACCAGCAGTGGACCAGCTTCAATCAACTCAATCATTCTCTATCACCTGCAAACCGTTTAATCTATTTAAGGACAACATCCATTCACTTCCAGGTCAGTTTGTCGTTTGTGTTTTCGCTCCTTGTATCCTGCTCTCTAGTTCAGGTTCCTGGCATCCTGCTCTGGTCCCTGTTCCAGTGTCCTTGTATCCTGCTCTCTAGTTCTGCTTCCTGGCATCCTCCTTCGGTCCCTGTTCCAGTGTCCTTGTATCCTGCTCTCTAGTTCAGGTTCCTGGTATCCTGCTTCAGTCCATTCCAGAGTCCTTGCATCCTGCTCTCTAGTTCTGGTTCCTGGCATACTGCTTCGGTCCCTGTTCAAATTTCCTTGTATCCTGCTCTCTAGTTCTGGTTCCTGACATCCTGTTTCGGTCTGTTCCAGATTCCTTGTATCCTGCTCTCCAGTCTTGTTTCCTGGCATCCTGCTTCAGCCCTGTCCCAGTCCTGATTTCATTATATTCTCTTTATCCTTGCTCTTATAGTATTGTTTATAGTTAGCATATTCTATTGTGTATATATAGTTAGTTAGGGTTCTATTCTGGAGGTTTTCTAGTTTATTTAGGGTATTGCACTGTCTTGTTTTTGTAAATAAACTGGTTGTACTATTAACCTATGCTGCACTTTCAATTCTTTCCTGCTCCACGGCTTTGCAGCAGCACGCATTTAGGGAGCATTACAATTCCAAATTCATTGTAACAAGCTACTGTTGCTTTTTGATCTTTTTGAACTAGTCCGATCATTCTCCTGATCAACAAGGCATATTCATCCACATATTTTCTTTTTCAAACCATTTTCTATAAACCCTAGAGATTGCTGTGTGTGAAAATCCCAGTATATCAGTAGTTTTTAAAATTCTCAGACTGGCCCATCTGGCATCAACCATGCCAATGTTCAAATCGCCTAAATTCCCTTTCTTCCCCATTCTGATTTGAACTTAAGCAACTTGTCTTCATAAAGTCTAGCTGCCTAAATACATTGAGGTTGCGACCACTTGATTGGCTGATTAGATATTTGTGTTAACAAGCAATTAAACAGGAGAACGTAATAAAGTGGCCAGTGAATGTATATGAAAAAGCATCATCTTTACATATTAGGCTGAGGAAAATGAAAGCAACGGATGTCAATGTGACAATAGCATGTGTAACATCCACTAAATTGATGTGGTAATGTGGTCTATATACTCCCACATACAGGTACAACTATATGTCCACTTAGACTTAATACATGTGTAATGCTTGCACCCATGCTATTAAAACAGTAATTGGCTATCCCCCACAAACACTGTGTTGCGGGAGGTTCGGGTGTTCCCAACCCCAAACCTGGCATTTAGACTTGCATGTGTATCCTAGAAAAACTTTCACCATATAGGTACACTTGTGTTTGGACTCAATAATCCTTGTTGGTGGTCTGGGTGCTGAGGCCCCCCTGGACCCATCCCTTGGCCCGTATGCACTAAAGGTAAGAATGAAAACCTGCACCATTCACATCGCCAGTCCTCTCGTAAAATTCCATCTTAATTATAACATGTTAAAAACAGACACGCCTGATGTGTTCTAGGAGCAAAATGCCCCCTTACTCCTAGGCATTATGTGTCATATGCAGTTAGTATATATACCTAAATTAATACTTCCCATAATTATCATAACCACCTCCCACTAACCCTAAGCAAGTAAGGGTATCCAGGTTCACAGAGCAATGAATCCAGTGCTTTGCACTTTTCCAGTCTCCATCCATGCTGGATAACCAAGTTCATAAACAAGTAGTAAAGTGCAATAGCAATAACACAGGACTGTAGCTGTGTGGTTCTTGAGAAAGGACTCCGGTCCGAAACATGTTGCACGCATGTTTCAGTACTAAATAAATTCTTGTTTCACATAGCTGCAGTCCTGTGTTATTGCTATTACACTTTACTACTTGTTTAAGGCACCTCCCACTAACAACTGGGAGGAAGTCCCTACTTGGAACTTGATATACTTGAAAGCGATACAACTTGTCCCTATCTATCTTAAAACCGACTAATACCAATATTTTATCATGTATCTAAGTTCCATAAAACAAAAGAGACCATTGAAAGGTAGACTTATTGTATCAGGCATCAATTCCCTTAATGAGGGACTCTCCAACATTATAGATCATACCCTACAGCTGTTTGTTAAGAAACTGTATTGATACATTAGAGATACATGTCAAATACAAAATTTGAAGAAGGGCCTTATATGGTCTCCAGAATGGAATCTAGTTTCAGTAGATATTACGGCATTGTACTCGAGCATTCCACATAAATATGGAATGAGGGTGATAAAATATAATTTAGATGTGTATAGCCACTATTCGGAAGAGTGGAAGGTGTTCATTGTGGACAGCACACAATACTTACTGACACACAATTATTTCAAGTACAATGGTATTTTTTACCTACATGTATGTGGAGCGGCAATGGGGGCAAAATTTGCGTTAACCTATGGCAATTTATTTATGGGCTGGTGGGAGGAAACAGTTCTATATTCCCACCCTGTGTTTGCACCCTCCCCTTCCTGCATAGTGTTACACAGACGTTACATAGATGATCTGATATGTATTTGGGAAGGTTCAGAGAAGGATCTGGTTACCAGAATAAAAGAACTAAATAAGAATGAAGATATATCTGTTGTATTCAATTAGATCAACTGGACTTGAAATGTAGTTCTTGAAGACGTTTCGCTAGTCATCCGACTGGCTTTCTCAATTCAGAATGAATTGTACAAGAATCTGTGGCAATTATGTACCCTGGAAAATCCCAATTAGCATATCACAGCCAGGTGTTAAGGGTGTGATTGGATAGTGGCTAAGAGGTGTTAAAGGAACGCGTGGGGGTGCCCAAATAGATTCCCTGGGCATCAATATCTATGTTCAAGATAAGCATCTGTATACTAAATTATTTAGGAAAATACTAGCACGCAATACTATCCTGAGGGCAGACTCTAACCACCACCCCCCACCCACCCTGCTATCCCTTAGGCTGGGTACACACCAGCAGATATTTTTGGCCAACCGACAGATAGTGCTGTGTATCGGTTGGTTGGAAATATCTGATGGTGTGGAGCGGCTGGCTGCGACCAAACTCTATTGTCAGTTCATCCATATTGGATGAATGGGCAATCGGAACTGTCTGTAAATTACGGACAATCCTATGGGACGGCATGATCGGTCATGCAAACTGTCGGCCGCGACTGACAGTCATTTGTCCCGGCTGAACGCTCGGTTGTGCCGGAACACTCACCCAGGGTGATGACCTAAACCACACTGACCTCACCCCTGGGTTCACTTTCCAAGTTAAGCTTTACTCACCTGAAATTTCCTTTGGTGCGCTGCTCCTGGACTCAGTCGATGACTTGGGCCAATGAGAAGAAGTGTGTCTTCTCATTTGCCAGATCACAAACCTGGAAGTGGGAGTGGAGCTCCTGGTTTCCTGTTGCTGCATTCCCAGTACTTCACCTTCAGCTGCCCTTGGTTTCCTGTTGCTGCATTCCCAGTACTTCAGGTCACTGTGCAGTTATTCCAACTACTATTTGGTAACGTGGGGATTAACAGTCACTGTGTGGTTCTCAAACAATTCCTCTAAATCTGTCTAACTTTCTCTCTATGCCTGTCTGTCTAAAAAGTATTATGTATTATGGCCTAAAAATGTTCTTTGAAGTGCCCAGCGTGGTGCATGTGGAGGCCAATAAGTTTTATTTTGTCTAAAAGGTACCAGTCCCCTGGTCTAAAGATACTTAATAGGTTGTGTGACGGGGACACTACAACCCTCAGCCCAGGGGCGCTCTGAGCACACTTAGGTCACTGTGAAAACCCCAAATACCCGACAGAGAGTTGCCTGTCACTTATATATATTTACCATAAACCATTCGTATCTGCCACCAGGTGTATTAAAAGGTACACCAACCTACCCAGCATGCACAGCTGTACAGGAAAACTAATAATAATGACCGTTAATTCGCAACCAAGTACAGGTAGGAATATAACAATACAACAGAATATAATATACTGGTAAAAACATAGTGTCTCAGAGGCAGAGTTCCTTAGTTCTAATTAGAGCAATCAGAGATTCAGCTAACGATTTGAATATTGTTTAATATAAACAAAAACAGTGCAAAAAATAAACTACAGATAAATATAACAGACAAAATACAACAACAGTAACACAAAATGGGATGAAAAGTGAAAATAATATTTAGTTTCAGTCCTTAATGTTCCAGGATGAAATGAAGAAGGTAAATCTGTGTAAGATGGAGTCCAAAGTTGTTTCCAGAGTTATTGGCCCTTAAAATAACTCTTATTAGTCCCAAGATTAGATGGTAATGGAGAGCTAGCTCTTTGGGTTTCAGAGCCATTTTTATACCCCTGAACAGGGGTCTAACCAGATCACCACACCCAATCAGAGAAAGGTGTGGGTTGAGCAAGAGGAGTGTAACACAATCCAGGTGGTCTCCCTGACACACCCACAAGGTGGCTATCCCTGCCAAATCCCATTTTGTGACGGGGTAACGCGCCATAGCACGCCAACTCACAAATCAACGCACCATAGCACGCCAACTCGCAAAGCGATTCAATATGTGCTAAATATCATATGTGCTAAATATCATTGCACATGACCTAGATCTAATCATTACTAAACACCTATATATTATATAATATATTGCCACTGTGGGTGTACAAATCTGAAATACCAATATTGATCATAACAACATTAACATCAATGATGGTAATAACTGCGACCTATTAATCTATTTTGTTCACATCAATGTATATTCTCATTAATATTAGAATAAAGAATATCAAGTAAATTAAATTATTAACTGTATATATTAAAATAATCATCTTTCATTAAGGAAACATCTAAGAGACAATGATTCATTGAGTCCTAAGGGGGTTAAAGTTCCTAATCGTTTAATCCAATATACTTCCCGTTGTGTTAGAAATTTTGCTCGGTCACCTCCACGTCTCGGTGTAGGTATGTGGTCAATTCCGATGAATATTAGGGTAGTTATATCGTGGTTCAATTTCAGAAAATGGTTTGCCACTGGTTTTGAAGATCTAGGTCATGTGCAATGATATTTAGCACATATTGAATCGCTTTTATCACTTTTTAGAGCTTCATATATTTTGTCTATCACTTTTTAAAATTGGTCTTTTTAAACAATAGACACACACACTTTAATGTTTTAAATTAGCTTTTTACTGTTTCACAATTTATATAATATTGTAACAGTAGCAATTTATAATATTTATATATTTGACAAGACCAATGGACATGGTAACATAGTTTTATTGCACATGGACACTTAATAGAAATGGTTTGATTTTTATTCAGCACTAGCACTTTAAATGTATTTGGATGAATTAGGTGAGGTCACAGAATGGGGTGTGGTGTATGATATAAATTTAAGCAATGTTTGATTCACTTTTGTCATTAGGCTTGAAAAAGGGACCTAGGAAGGTTCCGAAACGTTGCCTGCACAGTGATGTATTAATTCAATAAAGTATTTGGAAGATTAAGCAAAAAAATGGTGATCGCATGCTTGGAAAAATCGCTACCGCGTTTTAAAATCGAATCGCTTTAAAAATCGCTATGCTTAAAACGCTCCTCGCGATTTACATTATAATCTAAAATCGCATATAAAAAAAAAGGTAATCGCAAGCGCAATCGCACCAAAAAACGCGCTAGTGTGGCCTAGCCCTGAGTGCATTGGATCAACTGCTATTTTTTATTTTTTGATTTACCAATAGCACCCAGGCCAATGGAGAGGGCGGTGGACTCAGTGCCTGCTATTATATACTATTCTTTTGGAGGATTTATCTACCTACACAGAGCACAGTCCCCTTAAAATCCCTGTACTTACCTCAATGGAGGACTTCATCGAGCAATCCGGCATGCTGGTCAAACATGCGGAGACGTGGCATGTATCTGAAGAAGATGCAGAAAAGGTATTATGGCAAGGCACACATACTGATTACATCTATTAAAGATATTACAGGAGAAATCCTTAAACTTAAAAAACGGATCACAGATCTAGATCTACATGGATTGTTTTTATCAGACTATTATAGATCCAAAAAAATCCCTAGAGGATTTCAGATACGCAATATACCCACTATCGGACATCAAAATCCCGATTTTTGTCGTAAATGGACTGGTATCCTTAGCAGGTGTTCACTGGACCTAATGGTCATTGTTATTGAGGAAGTATCTAATGAGTTAAAAAAAGCTAAATCTAACTTAACTGCATTTGAGTCTGAATATGCAGAGGTCCTTACTAAAGATGGACTAGAACTCAAACTCGAACCCGAGTTTGAGCCGAACTATTTGAATTCGAACAAATTCGGACTTCTCGAACTATCCCGGACCCGGATTTTCGATATTTTCGGACTTTCGATAAATATCGAATGTTCGACCGTTCGAATATGCGAGTAAAATGCCTATTATACCTATACGCGAGCATCGAATCCGCGAGTAAAGGGTCCATTAAAACCTATACGCGATCATCAAATCCGCAAGTAAAATGTCCATGGTATCTAGGCACGAACGCGAGCATCGAATCCGCGAGTAAAGTGTCCATTAAAACCTATACGCGAGCATCGAATCCACGAGCAAAAAAAATGTCCATGGTATCTAGGCGCGAACACGAGCATCGAATCCGCGAGTAAAGTGTCCATTAAAACCTATACGCGAGCATCGAATCCGCGAGTAAAATGTCCATGGTATCTAGGCGCGAACATCGAATCTACGAGTAAAGTGTCCATTAAAGCCTATACGCGAGCATTGAATCCGCGAGTAAAATGTACATGGTACCTAGGCGTGAACGAGCTCGAAAATAGCTCGAGTGAGAGTAAAATAGATTTTTCGAATGTCCTGGATATTGGAACATGTTCCCCAGACCATTTCCCAGGTCCCACAGCCATTTACATTAAGTTACCATTGATATTTTAATTGTATTTCATTAGAACTTTTCGAACTATTTGACTCCCATTGACTTCAATGGGTCCGTTTTCGAAGTTTTGAACTTTCCATATAGTTCGAAAGTTCGAAAACGGACCAAACTTTTGAAAGTTCGGCCATCTCTAGTCCTTACATCAAGTGATAGCAGTGAAATACTTGGTAAAATAAATACACAGGTAGAACAGCACAGAAACTACTTACTGAGATATAAGAAGGAGAAACTGAAAAGAGTCAGTGAGGACTATGTTGAATCACGGGTGTACCGCTGGCTCAGCAACACGATGGAATACGGTAATGGGAGGAACAGGAATAGGACAACGTGAGAGGGAGACTCAGACTTCGGGTATTTGGATGTGGAAGATGGTAACTATGTGTCATCAAATGGCGCCCGGAAGCGTGACAACACACATGAGGTGAAGGAATGGCATACCTCCAACCGGACCACACAGCGTGGGAATATTCAAGGGGAGCATATTACAGAGAGTGATTTTTTAGAGAACCCTATGGACATACTCGATTCACCTCCAGGCAGAGGAAAGGTACAACGGAGGGGGGGCCACCACAAAGTCCCAGCGCAGGATTTAATCCCTATCTTTAATTTATCTAACCACTTACCGACTGAGACGGAATCTAGAGTATTGCAAAAAGGTTTGTCTTATGTACCTACTCATAAAATTGACCAGTTTGAATTTGATATTGAATTGTATAAGATCCAAAGATTGGTGGGGTTACGAGATCAATTTGGTAATTCTAATATGGGCTATACCCCTGATGAATGTAAACTTAAAATTACGTATGAACCTATAGTCACAAATCCATCCATCAAATCTTACACCCAGATAATGAGTTCTGATGTGAACAATAGAGCAGGTAATAGGACTACCATCAGAAATAATCTTTCTAAGGAGGAATATTCAGCACTAAATTCCCTTAAAGAAAATAACGCCATAGTTATTCGTTCAGCTGATAAAGGGGGTGGGGTAGTATTATTGAATTACACAGATTATAGACAGGAACTATTGGGACAATTAAGTGATACCAACACTTATATTAAACTCAAGGAAAACCCTACAGTAAAAATTCAAAATAAGATTTTTTCAATACTCACCAGTGCTGTAAATTTGGGTATTAATAATCAAATGACTATGGTTTTTCTATATCAAAAATGTCCACGCTGCCCCATTTTATATGGAATACCTAAAATTCAGCTGTATTGCATTGTGGGAGAGACATACTGAGCATGTGCGAGTTAATGGCCAATCAAAAGAAAGTTTGCTTTCCCAGTAAGTGTAGATGATATCCGGCTGTATTGCATTGTGGGAGAGACTTACTGAGCATGTGTGAGTTAATGGCCAATCAAAAGAAAGTTTGCTTTCCCAGTAAGTGTAGATGATATCCAGCTTCACATCCTGATGAGAGCTTCACATCCTGATGTAATGTGTAGTGGGAGTGGGTGGGCGTGGCCATTCGACACTGCTTTACTGAAGACTTCCCCTGAAGGGAAGTTTTCCTTCTTATGCTGGTAAGTGTCTAAATGTTATTAGTTTTTTGCTTTAGTGAACAGCCTCTCTGTGTCTCTCTGTTTCTCTCTCTCTCTCTCAGTTTGTCTCTCCCTCTGTCTGTCTCTCTGTCTGTCTCTTTCTCTCTCTGTCTGTCTCTCTCTCTCTCTGTCTGTCTCTCTCTCTGTCTGTCTGTCTCTCTTTGTCTGTCTGTCTCTCTCTCTGTCTATTTCTCTCTCTCTGTCTCTTTCTCCTGTCCTGTTAGCAGCAGTGCTCACAATGATCAGCTTCCAAGTTAGTACAATTATAAATTGTCACATTACTGCAGTAGTGGCCGACTGTATTCTAGCAGCCAATAGGAATACCCCATATTAAACAAGCACCAGGTTCCTCCTTACTACCGCATGTGTGAAAACTACAGCATCTAACAAAGCCCTTCCACATTGGTCGTAATCCAGGTAAAAGCCAATAGTGTTCCGTTTAACTGGGAGAGAAGGCATTGCCTATAGAAATGGTGGGTGATCCCTGCTGTTGCTAGATATTGAGACGCTGCCTGTTCCTGCTTCAGAGCCCTGGGGATTAGCTGGAGGAGGGAGTTAATGTGTGTACAGTATTGTATGTATACAACTTGACAGCACCTGGTCTGGGGCTCCAAGTGCTGATGGAAGCCCCGCGGAGCCTCCCAACACTCGCGGCAGGGCCTGGGAGCCTGGTTTTCGGCCGCGAACAACCGCAAACACCCGCTGGAAGACAGAACTACCGGGAAAGGCTCCAAGTGCCGCGGAGCCTCGGAGCCTGGTTTTCGGCCGCAAACAACCGCAAACACCCCCTGGAAGTTGGAACTACCAGGAAGAGCTCCATGTGCCGCGGGAAGTCCCGCGGAGCCTCCAAACACTCGCGGCGGGGCCTGGGAGCCTGGTTTTCGGCCGCGGACAACCGCAAACTACCCCTGGAAGACGGAACTACCGGGAAGGGCTCCAAGTGCCGGGGGAAGCCCCGCGGAGCCTCTCAAAACTCACGGCGGGGCCTGGTTTTCAGCCGCAACCAGCCGCAAACTACCCCTGGAAGACGGAACTACCGGGAAAGGCTCCAAGTGCCGCGGGAAGTTATCATTAGGTAAAAACGTATCATAATAATTACACTACAAAAATAACAGCATTATTACTTAATATATGTCATTCTTAGATAGGACTATCCTAATATGGAGGGCCTTGTAAGTGGCGGGTAGCTTACACATATATTTTAATCAATATATGTAACTAACACTCCAGCAAATTAAACAATATAAAATTAACACATAAAAAACCCACTGTGCACCAACGGGCACACTTTTGCTAGTAAATATATAAATAAATAAATATATATTATATTATATAAATAAATTTATATTTTTACGGAGAGAGCATTGAGTTTTTAGGAGAAACTAACTAGGAAAGGTCCATATGTATGTGTGTAATTAGCACTATTTAATTAAAATCACCATAAAAAATAACACCATACAAAGTATAGTACTACTACCTACTACTGAATTACAAAACAATTTATATACAATTAATAAACTAAACTTACTTTACTGGACACCCCTAAGTTTGAATGGAAAACTCAAAATGATAGGTTAAGACACACCTCCAGGATTTTTACAGGGTCTCCATGTAGACACTAAAAGGAAGTGGAATTTTACTAACATCCAATGAGAGGTTCAGATCTTCCACTGTTAGCAAATCAAAAAATTCTCTTAGGCACTGTCCATGACAAGACAGGAAGTGTAAGGAAGTTCCTGTATTACACCCAGTTATGTGCTTTGTAAAACATGTGACAGTCTTAGCCAATTAGAAAATTCTTCAGACTCTCACATTTACTCCCCCTCCCCTCTCCATAGAAAGTAATGATACAATCCAGTTTCTGTTTGCTAGACAGTAAGTGTCTGTTTATGATTAAATGTCTCTGAAACTACCCAGCATTCTTAGAGAAATGGGCAGTTTTTACCCCAATATTAATATATTAAAGGACAACTCCACCCTCATAAGAACATCTTTTAGAAAGAACAGCCTCTTTAAAATATGTTGATATATCATACTTTGTCCTATGAATTCATTACTGTATGCCTGCTATGCTTCTGGATGCCTCATGGAAACTGAGCAATTTAGAAACCTGTACTGAGCCTGGGCATGCTCAGAAGAGGCAGATAGGGGATTAACACTCAGTCATTGGCTGTGATGTCAACTGTCAAATCCATAACTGACAGTTGCTAACTGGAAGAACCTGGAAGCAGAAACAGGGGAAACAGGACTTTGTGCAGGATTTCAGGTTAGACTTATACATTTCAAACTATTACCGTTTAGGGTTTTGGGGGGTGATTTACCTGTATGTAAGTTTTCATTTTAGGGCTGGACTTACCCTTTAAACATGAGGCTGTCAGGTGCCTTCAGTTATAAGAAGGCTCTACTTGATTTTATACCCCGTGGGGAGCTTTTAGCTCCTTTATCCAAACCTCTCCATAATTTGTCAATCTAATCAGAATCCTGTGTTTCCTAACCCCATAGTGACTGTAAATCTGGAACTTGCTGTGGTAATTACCAATAAGTATGAGCCTAGCATGTTATTCTGGATCCTGTATAGGGTCTCAGGATATCCAATGGAGCTGTTCAGATTGAATTGCACATTGTGGCAGGATTGCCTGGATCTGTGTTCAGATCTGCAGGTTAATACCATTTTGTCTGGATACATATAATACATGTGTCCCAACTGAGCATCTGCTTTGTGTGAGAGCCCTGCCAGGACAGATTACTGTTGGTCACAGTAACAGTGGCTGCAGCCAGCAGCGCATGTGACAGACTGATCATGTGGTCCCATAGGGAACTGCATGATTGGCCGTGATTTACTAACTGACCCATTTGTCTGATACGGACGACCGAACTCGGTCTCGGCTGGCCGCCCCACACCATCACATATTTCCAGCCGACTAATCTGTGGCACTATTGGTTCATTACTGGTGTTTACCCAGCCTTAAGGTTCGTACACACATGCGATCGCGAGTGCCAACCCATGACGCATGATGTGTACGAACGGCCGATAATCGTGCCATGTATGGGCACTTTATTGGCTAAAATGGCCGTTCTGTCGATACACGGCACGAATATAATCCGAAACGGCCGTTCGCACACGTCATGCGTTGGCACTGGCGATCTCATGTGTGCACGAACCTTTAGCCTTTATAGATTTTAACTGCCAGGTAGGTGGTATTTGGAAGTGAGTGCAAATATGGTAAAGTTTATGACTCTAACAGGGAGATTCACCCAGAGGCACAAGCTCTCTGGGCAAATCTCCTGTACGGGATTTACCGGGGGCTATGCGATTTTGGGTGAGTCTCACCCGCAAATAAGTATTTATCGCCAGCTATTAGTTGGTGTTTAATACTTACGTGTAAAGAGGCACGCAACCTCTGGTAAATTACTTTGAAACAGCCGCACGAGTGCCTCTTCTGGTACTCGCGCTGCCGCCGCAAAGTGGGCATTGACGTTGCGCCAACCAATCGACCCATATAATGCTTCCCTAATCCAATAGTCTAATAGCTATGGATGTAAGGGAAGGGCAGATGAATCACTTGCATGTTCAAACCCTTGGGTAGGAAGCGCTAAAGCATGACCGTGGGCTTTTAATGTCTGTAAGTCGGGAAAATGTCCTTATTCCAGGATGTATGAAATTCCAGAATTCTGTGCAGTTAGGGAATGCTGGAAGTTGTAGTTTTAAACATGTGAAAAGTTCAATCAGAAGACACTAACTGCAAAACAGAGAATGCTGGGATTTGTAGTTTTCAAACATGTGAAAGGTTACAAGCTTTGGCTGTATTAGATCTAGACAGATGCCTTAGCTACAGAAAAAACTTACTGGAAACAGCGAATGCTGGGAATTGTGGTTTTCAAACACGTAAAAGGTCACCTGCTCTATACCATTAGGCTGTATTATATCCAGACACATGCCTTTGCCACAGGCAATAAATAAGATACTTTGCATGTCCCCATCCATTTCTTTAAGTGAGAAATATGTGTTTATATGTTAGATTATTAAGGCAATAACATGATTCTATGAGGTACCTTCTGTTATAAGAAGGCTCTATTTCATTTTAGCTCCTCTATCCACACCTCTCCCTAACACGTATATTCAATCAGTATCCTGTGCTCCCAAGTCCTAACCCCATAGGTTAGTTAAACTTGTTGTGGTAAATACTAATAAATATGAACCTTGCATGTTAATATAATTAACTATATAATAATACTGTATAGGATTTAAAGTGGCTATACATGTATCCAATTTTACTTATCCAACCAAGCGCTCATGCAATATTAGTTTGATCTTGCCAGAACCACCTTTCCCATTCTTCTATGCCACAGACAGGCGGTTCTTGCATGATCGGTCTAATGTCACGGGAGCACTCGGTCGGGAAAGTAAAATCAGATAAATGTATGGGCTGCTTTTGATTGCCCAAAGGTGCTGTTTAGATTGCCTGGGTCAGTTCTCAGACCTGCAGGTTTATTCCACATAGACCTTCTATATTCTAGCTGGCAGGTAGTATAGGTAAGGGAGGATATAAGTGTGTGTTTGTTCATTTAAGATGATGCGATTATTTGTTTTTTTTTTAGGACCTTCAGACTAATTTTATTATTGCCCCCCTGGATGTTTCCTGATGGTTCCTGTGAGCACTGCAACTACACATAGCAAAACATACACACATAATTTCCACGTGGCACCAACGGGCACACTGTGCTAGGATGTGGGGTGTATATATATATTAGATATATATATAGAGAGAAGAATATAGAAGAGAGAGAGAGAACGAGAGAGAGAGAGAGAGAGAGAGAGAGAGACACACGAGAGGAGAGAGAAGAGAGAGAGACACACGAGAGAGGAAGAGAGAGAGGAAGAGACCGAGAGAGAGAGAGAGAGAGAGAGAGAGAGAGAGAGAGAGAGGAGAGAGAGAGAGAGAAGAGAGGACACGAGAGAGAGAGAGAGAGAGAGAGAGACACAGAGATAGGGAGAGATAGAGAGATAAGAACACACGAGTATATATATATATACACACACTATAGATATATATATACACACTATATATATATATAATATATTATATATATATATAATAATCGATATTGACAGTCAGCTATACAACCACCTCCAGTGGAGTAGGTACAGAAATTAATGTATATAAACCCAGTCTCAGCAATTACCTTCCTCAGGCAGCTGCGGGGTTAATGTTGATATAATTCTCTATGCTGCTGTCAATCACAGGGCAGACTGGATACATTTTTGAAACATACAAATGCTGCTTCTCACTCACAGCTCAATTAACAATGTAACAATGTATGTAACAGTCTATGGACACCAGGAGAGGTTAGAACAACAGACTGCACTGAGCAGACAGAAAGGGAGGATTCCAGGAACCAGTAACCCCCCCAACACGAACACTTGTCATTAATATATTATATCTTCATCCCACCCCAGACCAGAGAAAGTGAGCGTCCCCATTATATTGACTGTTATTGTACCAATAGTCACTTCTGTTCATCTTTTCTGTGTGTATCGTGTATACAATGTGTATTGTGTGTATTATGTGTACCGTGTGCAGGCATGTTTAGAGGGGGGGGGGGATTCCTGGTGCCTGAAATGCCCCCCTTTCTGCCTGCTCAGTGCGGTCTGTTATACTTCTCCTGATGTCCATAGACAGTTACATTGATTGTTACATTGTTAATTGAGCCGTGAGTGAGAAGCAGCCTTTGCATGTTTCAAAAATGTATCCAGTCTGCCCTGTGATTGACAGCAGCATAGAGATCTGTATCAACATTAACCCTGCAGCTGCCTGAGGTGATTGCTGAGACTGGGTTTATATTCAGTACTTACTGTACCCACTACATTGTTATGGAGCTTAATGAGCAGGAATAGGGAACATTAAAAATACTGGAGGTGCTTGTATAGCTGACTGTTAACATTGTATTATATATATATATATATAATATATACACAGGAGCGATGGTTCCATATATTCTTTATACAAAACAATTATTCGATGTGCCCATACATGGTTCCAGTCTGCTGTAGTAAAGGCAGCCAGTAATGGAAATATTCCATCTTGCCCGATAGATCCCGATACTGACAAAATCCAACAAATTCTGTCAGATCCAAATTTAACGTGGCTGACCACTCTATTGCTGACAAATTTTCTGTCCTGACTGTTGCCGCTATAGATCCAAAATAAATGCAACTAGACTCTCCAGGATTCTTTGCAAAGTTATATTATGTTTAATCACCCATATGTGAGGTCTCTCGAGCAAGGTTTCGGGTGGCCCTCCACCCTTTATCAAGCTTAGAGAGAAAGTGACCAAAACTCCTTTTATCAAGTTTGTCCTACATTTTGTGGGCAGGACTAATCAATTAACAATTAGTGATTAACTATTCAGTTACCGTGCACATCAATGTTCGCCAATATAGAGTGGTCAGCCACGGCAAATGATTTACCGGCATGTCAAATTCCAAGTTTATCCGGTCCAGGCAATTGCTGACCAGAAGCGTTCACCGCAGCCACTAAAATCACCTCAGATTTTTCGCCCTGACCAATTGATACACAAAAATATCTGTTGGTTGGCCAAAAAAATCTGTTTTTGCGTGTTCCAAGCCGAATATACTTTATAACAAAAGTAAATGGAATATCTGTGTTGGATAACTGTGATAATAATAGTGGTAATTAGAGAATATATGTAATATATGATACATATATAATAGAATAGAATGTATTTGGTCATGAACCTCCTTTTGGGCTTGTTCAGTGCTAAGAACATATAAACAGTGGTTTCCATCAGGTGAAGATGAGTATTAAGCTGTTGCTCTATGGACAGATAACATCTTATTGCAATCGCATTCAATAATGGCAAAGACTATAAATTGGACTGATTTTGAGTATCTTTACATGCACCTAACCATGGCATGGGTCAATTTGATTACTTAGGAAGAATTTGATGATAAGTCCATTATGTTTGATAGATGGTTTTAATTGGATTATAATTAGTTATAATGAAAAAATCTACAGGAAAGTGAAAAATTATAGTTACTTGTAGCATGTAATGTAAAACATAGGAAAATGTTGAATACCAGAGAATTTTTAGATACACATGTAAAGCGTAAATTAATTTTAATATCCAATTTATTCATACCTTAGTTTATATGATGTTGAGAGTAATTCTAAATTTATGTAGTAGATCCGATTGACACCAATATAAGTACTTTCTTTTACATTGTACCCAAAGTAAATTTTCCCTATTATTGTTTCTAAAGTAAAAGCTGACATTTGTTAAGAAGGAATTATTTTTTAATTCCAATTAGATTAAAGGCGTAGTATGATTGACAGGGTAGTTTTAACTGAAAGAAATTAGTATGATTCTAATGTCTGAGTAGAGTATTAAATGTAATTTTGTTGTATCTTGTGTGCCATCCCATAGATTTATGGTATAGTATTTATAGTTAATTAGTAACTAGAGGGGGAAATGATATGGAATATTTGTATTATAATTAATCAATGGGTTATGTATATTTTAGCTTTGTAAGTATACTACATACATTAGGCAATTACTGTGTAGACGTGGCATGAATAGGGGATGTATGAGAACATGGACCTCTGGGATCTCTAATCACAATTGGTTAACATATGTTTCTTGTTAAAGTTGTGTAAGGTAACAAATGGCCATATAAGGTTACATGTCTAAAGTAAAAAGGGATGGCAAAGTCCTTTTCTATTGGATGGGCTTGTGACGTATGGTCAAGATTGTGTATAAGAAAGGGGTCTGTACAAGCTATCTTTGTCACTCACTATCCAGTTGAGTGACCAGCACATGTGTTTATATGCATATGCAATAAATCTCTACTATCGACTTTCAAGACTGGTGTGGCTCTACTTAATTCCCTAACAGTAACAAAGTGTCTATAAACCACGCTAAAGTGTAATAAGGCAAAGCGACTCACTTTGCTATTATGGAGGGTCGGGTGGACACACCCCGGCCCTGTTCGTAAAGTCCAAATGACAATATTCCGTGATGCTCGGTATACTACAATATAGTCATAGCCAGGTAGTAAATTGGATAGTAAGCTTACCGGATATAGCAGGTGGTCTGGGTGCGCACCAGCCCCAGACCCTTCGCTGGGGTAATCAAAGTACGATACAGGCAAAACATGCCTAGCCCCCTATGTTTTGCCTGTATCGTTGTTCAGTGCAAACCCATTTAGGAATCCCCCCTTGAAAATCCTACACTTGCCACTGGCGTGCAATGTGCACTGTGTGTGCAGTGTCGATCATGTGTGCAATGTCGATCATTTGTGCAATGTTTATCATGCGTGCAATGTGTATCTTCTGTGAAACCTGTATCGTGTGTGCAATGTGTACCGTGTGTATTGTGCATCGTGTGTGCAGTGTATCGTGTGTGCAATGTGTACTGTGTGTATTGTGCGTGCAATGTGTACCGTATGTGCAATGTTTATCGTGTGTACCATGTGTATCGTGTGTGTAATGTGTATGTAATATGTACACCGCTTTGATGTGAAAGTTTCTTGGCTACTGGTGACCATACATCTCTTCCCCACCTCCCCACAAACAGTCACTAAGCAACCAGTCTCCAGGTGAGGTGACTGGCGTAGCAGTGTCCACGCTCTCGGCTCCCCGGGACCTGACATGGAACGTTCCATAGTCTGACAGAACCTGCTAGCAAGCGCCCCTGAACTAAACCGTATACACAACTCAACGCGTGACCAGAGCGGCCACTCTCGCGATAACTCTGGTCTCTATAGAAACCGAAGAGCTTTGAGATGAGCCGCTACCGGCACTGGGAAGCCGCAGTAGCTGTCTGTCCGTGGCTGCGGTGAGAGGACACGGTAGGTGGTTATAAGCTTCTCTATCTGACCTTCTGGTTGATGGAAGGGGACAGGGGTCACGTGACCCGATATTGTGCTGTGAATGTAGGGGCGGGGTAAACCAAAGCCGCTTGGGCTGTTACCATGGGAACGTGGGATAAATGGAATCTGAAAGATTCGGTGCAGCTGGAGGTAAGTGTACAGATGATAGGTAAGGAAGTGTGGTCACTTACTGCACTTTCTTTTAGAAAGAATGTCCCCTTTAAAATATGTGGATCTATCCTACCTTGTCCCCTGGAATCAGCTTATTCCCGGGTGCCTCATGGAAACGAAGCAGGCGTGTGTGTTAATGTCCATATTTCACACCCCCTTCAGCAATCAAGTGTGATGAGGCAGTTAGGGGATTCGTTTCAGTCACTATAACGGCCATGTCCATGACTGACAGGTGCTAACTGAACAAGGAATCAGAATCAGGGGGAACAGGACATTTTACAGAATTTTAGGTTAGTCTGCAGTTTTGGGGTTCGGGGTGTGATTTACTATATATATATATACAGTGGTTGGCAAAATTATTCGGCCCCCTTGAAGTTTTCCACATTTTGTCACATTACTGCCACAAACATGAATCAACTTTATTGGAATTCCACGTGAAAGACCAATACAAAGTGATGTACACGTGAGAAGTGGAATGAAAATCATACATGATTCCAAACATTTTTAACAAATCAATAACTGCAAAGTGGGGTGTGCGTAATTATTCAGCCCCCTTTGGTCTGAGTGCAGTCAGTTGCCCATAGACATTGCCTGATGAGTGCTAATGACTAAATAGAGTGCACCTGCGTGTAATCTAATGTCGGTACAAATACAGCTGCTCTGTGACACCTCAGAGGTTGTCTAAGAGAATCTTGGGAGCAACAACACCATGAAGTCCAAAGAACACACCAGACAGGTCAGGGATAAAGTTATTGAGAAATTTAAAGCAGGCTTAGGCTACAAAAAGATTTCCAAAGCCTTGAACATCCCACGGAGCACTGGTCAAGTGATCATTCAGAAATAGGAGTATGGCACAACTGTAAACCTACCAAGACAAGGCTGTCCACCTAAACTCACAGGCCAAACAAGGAGAGCGCTGATCAGAAATGCAGTCAAGAGGCCCATGGTGACTCTGGACAAGCTGCAGAGATCTACAGATTAGGCGGGGGAATCTGTCCATAGGACAATTATTAGTTGTGCACTGCACAAAGTTGCCCTTTATGGAAGAGTGTCAAGAAGAAAGCCATTTTAACAGAAAAGCATAGGAATTTCTGTTTGCAGTTTGCCACAAGCCATGTGGGGGACAAAGCAAACATGTGGAAGAAGGTGCTCTGGTCAGATGAGACCAAAATGGAACCTTGTGGCCAAAATGCAAAAAGCTATGTGTGGCGAAAAACTAACACTGCACATCACTCAGAACACACCATCCCCACTGTCAAATATGGTGGTGGCAGCATCATGCTCTGGGAGTGCTTCTCTTCAGCAGGGACGGGGAAGCTGGTCAGAGTTGATGGGAAGATGGATGGAGCCAAATACAGGGCAATCATGGAAGAAAACCTCTTGGAGTCAGCAAAAGACTTGAGACTGGGGCGGAGGTTCAACTTCCAGCATAAAGCCAGGGCAACAATGGAATGGTTTAAAACAAAACATATCCATGTGTTAGAATGGCTCAGTCAAAGTCCAGATCTATATCAAATTGAGAATCTGTAGCAAGATCTGAAAACTGCTGTTCACAAATGCTGTCCATCTAATCTGACTGAGCTGGAGCTGTTTTGCAAAGAAGAATGGGCAAGGATTTCAGTCTCTAGATGTGCAAAGCTGGTAGAGACATACCCAGAAAGACTGGCAGCTGTAATTGCAGCAAAAGGTGGTTCTACAAGTATTGACTCAGGGGGCTGAATAATTACGCACACTCCACTTTGCAGTTATTGATTTGTTAAAAATGTTTGGAATCATGTCTGATTTTCATTCTACTTCTCACGTGTACACCACTTTGTATTGGAATATATCTCACATGGAATTCCAATAAAATTGATTCATGTTTGTGGCAGTAATGTGACAAAATGTGGAAAACTTTAAGGGGGCCGAATACTTTTGCAAACCACTGTATATATAATTTTTTTCATTTGTAAGCTCTACAGGGCAGGGACCTCCTTTCCTCTTGTGGCAAAGCTCTAGCACTTTTATTTATATAATTTATATACCGAACTATCTATGTATTTATCCCCCTTGTATATTGTATTTTATTACTGTACAGCGCTGTGTCCCCAAGTGGCACTTTGTAAATAAACTATACATATATACATACATTTTACAGAATTTTAGGTTAGTTTGCAGTTTTGGGGTAAGCTCTACAGGGAAGGGACCTCCTTTCCCTTTTGTGGCAAAGCTCTAGTACTTATATTTATTTATATATTTATGTACTGAACTATGTGTTTGTTACCCTTGTATGACTTTTTTGTATTTTGTTATTGTACAGCGCTGCGCACCCAAGTGGCGCTTTATTAATAAACTATACATTTGAGGTATGGAATTGCCCTTTAACATCTGGAGGGAGCAGGTTGGACATCCAAAGCTTACACCAGAGAAGTCAAATTTGCTCACTATTATTGTAATTATTCTAGGGGCTTTGTCCTTGCATGGCAGTACAAAGTGTCAGCAAGGCTTTATTTATAAAAGTAGCCTCATATTAGAATAGAATTGTCTAATCAGAGTGGAATCACACTGGAAAACACTTTTCACAATGCAGTTCTGCATAGCAGCATATTACATGCTAGACTGATGTTAGGATGGTTATGGAGAAGGCAGCAAAAAAGAAAGCATGCTAGGGTAGCATGCAAGTAATATACTTCCGCATGCATTTATATATTAAACATTTTCATAGTCTAACAAACTAATTCCTTAAGGCATGTGAGTGCACTAAAGACTGTTGTGAATTTCATTTATTATTTTGGCTTAAAGTTTGTTTTAAGTTTGTGTGTGTATATATAGAGGCTAACAAAAGGTTAAAAATCGTGTTTTGTTTTTTTTTAGCCCAGGGAAGATCTAACAAGGGACGGTTCGGGATTATGTTTGCCTTGCACATGCTTATTGTTGTTTGCTTGTTGCTATGAGCATAAATGATTTGGCAAAAGCTCTGTGCACTGTAACAACTAAGTTTGTATGAAATAAAGAGGGTGTTGTATTAGGGCGAGGCCCCACTCGAATGCACGGTAAAGTGTTACCTTTTTTTGTGCGCTGCCTTCCTATACATATCTGTATTATTGGAAGGCATGTGATACTTGCCAAAAAAAAATATTATTGTAATGGAATAAAGGCCTTAATCAATCAAAAATAATTACTTTCTGTCTAAAGGGAGCCACAGACACAAATATTATTGTATCTTGATATTTTCCTGTGTATATTTTGGAATAGTTTTTCCTACAGAATAATTTTTCTATGTAAATTGTTTTCCCACTTGGGCCAGTTTAAAATCTTTATTTGTGCCACAGTCAGATCTTTCAGTGTATAGTAGATCTACTAATACATACAGGATAAAAGAGTATACTAATCAGGTGCAGGATAAAGAAAAAAGACTATCAATGCACATTCCATGGCCCTCAAGCAATTAGTTATTTCAAATCCACTGCATGTTTAAATGTCAAAAAAGCATCTTATTTAATCTTTTTTGTTCCTGCTCATCTTTTTACCAATATTTCGCTAATACCAAATATTATTTGAATTTGCATAGGGAAAAAAGTTTGACCTTAAAAATGAGTGACAATATGGATGACCCTGATTTGGACGGAGTTGCTAACTATGAATATGATGACAATTTTGAGAAAGATCTTGACTGGTTAATAAATGATGCAGAAGCAAATGCTGATTTACAGGTATGATATGCACCAATAATAAAGCTAATGTAGAATTATTGTTTTTGACTTGATTTAGGCCCCTGACCAAGTTAATAAGCTTGTTTACACCAATTTCTAAACCTGTTTTTTTAATGCCCATATAGATGTATGATTGCGTGAGACACAAGTGATCTGCACATCACAAACAATTGATAGATAACTCCAGTCTGAAACCCATTTCCACCTGGTTTACAGCGCGCTAATTAAGAAAGCCCTGTCTTTACAGTTCCTCCCGGTCTCTCAGATCACTGAGCACAGACACAAAGAAATAGAGGAATTCTGAAATCAGCTGCTTTTTATTCCTTGTGCTATAGGGAGGGAGGAGTAAAACTAAAACTAGAATGATAAGTACAGTAAAAAGTGTTATTGATTCAAACAGGTATTTCTTTGATTAAAAATGTAATATGTTTCATTATACATACATTAAAATCATACGTTAAAATTGTAACCTGACTGTCCACAGTTCTATATTGTTATGTTAGGTTACTTAATACACACTTTATATATATCTGTATGGATACTGTTACTATCTGGATGGATAAAACTAAAAATATTTCAACCATGCAGTTTAAAATGAAGTAGGTTTGCGGGGTGGGATTGTGAGGAATATATGGGAATAGGAACCTAAGGAAAGATATTATTTTTCTAATCTTTCCCTGGGGCTTTTGTCTAATGACAGTAAGCTGTATCCATAATTGCAATTGATAATGCTCACGTAAAATCAGATGTTAAAATTATATAATATAATTATAAAATTAAATGTTTAACATATAACCATTTACAGAGAGTCTGTGAGACTCCCCGAAGGTAATGTTAGTTAAAGGAATTGTACACTGAAAAAATGACTTTGCCTAATTTCAGTCTATAAATGAATGCATGTTAGTAGCACTTACTCTCATGTGTTTGTGTTGCTGCATTGCTTCAATCAAGTACTTGTTTTGCTCAAGCTCAGTCCCCCAGCCAGTCTCCCTGTGAGGGCAAGCATGCTCAGTAATCCCTAAAAGGCAGCATTAAGAAAGGGCATTTCCCACTATGCAGTTTACAAAACAACTGTCACCCTTCCAGTTACAGCAAAACTATACATAAAAGAAAAGTTTGATACTAAGCTAAGTTATGACAGCTAAAATGTAAGATGTTTTAGACTGGATATCTGAAGAAATAGGGGACAGATCACCAACAAAAATTATACAATGATAGTTTGAAAGAATTAAATTTTCCAGTAATGGGCAATTCATTTAAAAAAAAAATCCCAGTGTACACATCCTTTAATATAGTACTTACCTGGAAAACCACTGGATCATTTATGCTGCGTCATTGTTCTCTGCATGGAACTGGTGCCAGATATGGTGTCCAAAAAGGTTTCACCAGTAGGACCAGTAGGAGCCTGGTAAAAGGGGAGAAGCAGCGCCCACAATTGGATTCATTTTTAGACAATATAGAATCACTTGACAATATATAATCACTTGACCCTGATTTATTACATTTTTAGTTAATCTAAAAGTTTAGCACAGAATGTTAATGGATAATTACTGTTTTTAAGAATACAGTTACTCTTTTTCAGAAGAATGGTGAAGAGTTCAATGGTGAAAGTTCAGAGAAGGAAAACATTCCACCTTTTTCATTAGAAAAATATAATAGTATTACAGATTCTGAATTTAGCAAAAAAACTATGGAGGAAGCTCGCACTACATATGAAGTGAATGATACTGAAGATGAAGAAGCAAGACGATACATTACAGAGAAGATTGAGGAGGCCAACAAACTACTGCAGACAGAAATTATTGATGAAAACCGACAAAAAAAGCTTAAATTTAAGGATAATCTGGTTGATTTGGAGGTTCCCCCAGCAGAATATCATGAAAACGAAAGTAAAGATGAGGATATTGTTGACAGTTTGTCACAACTGCATTTTTCTGATGTCATACGGGAAGAAAATGGTGGCCCTGAAGAACCTAAGAATCGGAAAATTCTCATAGAGAAAGATGGAAAGTTTGAGCTGGTCACTTTAGGTGATATTGAAAACAAAAGTTTTCTTCCACCAATAAGTAATGAAGCAGAGTTACAAAGTTCTGAACGGAAAAATCAACAACCCAGTTCCCTTGGTAATTTGCCTAATGAAAGGGTTGTAGGAGCTCCAACAGGCAATGCCTTTGGCGACAGCCATTTTTACCTCCCTCAGCCTCCTACTCAACCTAAGACTCGCCCCAGCTCTGCTGCTAATATAATAAAACCTGGACACAGGACAAATTCCCAGCGCAGAGTACAATCTGCAGGCCTCCCCTCTAAGAACACAACTTATTGCCTTTCACCCGAGCAAAAAGAAATTCAAAAAAGAATGTACGAACGGAAAATGAAATTGAAAAAAGAGGTAAAATCAAATTTTGAGCAAATGTTTAAAATGTTTGTGCAATAATGCAGAGAATTTATACCAATTTGCCTACAAAGCATGTTCAATATACTGTATCTGTAACACTAGTATTTATTATTCTGAAATAAAGGAAGAAGAGCGAAAAAAGGAAGAGGAACTGCTAAAAAGGAAAGACAATGAGATTGCTTTCAAAGCTTGGATACAGAAAAAGAAAGAGCAATCGGTTGAAGAAAGGAGGATTCAGCAGGCCAAACATTTGGAAGTAATGCCTGTGCCAGTAAGTGATTTAAAGGAATTGTACACTGAAAAAATTATTTTGCCTGATTAGTAGGTGCAATACTCCAGAACCCCCTACCCTGGGGTAGTGTGTTCCTCTATATCTGTTTATTTATGTCAAGTGTCCCCTATCCAAAGTGGCCGTATTGTTTGCATGCTTGCTCCTGGAAGTATATACTAGAACAAGCAAGACTATATAGCATGTCACAAATAAACACAAATACCTCTAAATGCATGGCCACTTTAATAGATAACTATTATATACTGTTCTAGTGCTGCAGCCAGGTAAAAACATAATAATTTGTTTGGGGGGTTATTTTGTAAAGGATGAAGAGAAAGATCCTCTGGAGGCTTATAATCTGTGGCTCAAGAGAAAAAAGAAGGAACGAGTGAGAGAACGAAAGATAGAGGAACTTAAAAGGCAAGAACATGTAACTTACCTGCAAGAGCGAGAAGGTAGTGAAAGAGCTTTCAAAAAGTAAGTAAGCCAATTGGGGAAGCACATATGAAGCCGAAAAAGCAGTATATTCCCATTCCAATGATTTAATCTGACCATGCAGAATTTGGTCTGTGCATAAATAAATGCTTCCAAATACTAACTTCCTGTTTGTAGGACCCCTAATAGTGTCTGTTGTGGTCTCGCTGCTTTGATTCAGTTGCTCGGTAGAGATGGCCAAAACTGACAGGTTTTGTTCCGTTTTCGGATCTGGGGAAAATCCAAAGATCTGAAATTCCGAAAACTGAACTTAAAACCGGGACTTTGGAGCGGGTTTTCGATTTTTATCGAATGTTCAAGCTATTTTCGAAAATTCTCAAAAATAGTCTTGAACGTGTGAAAATGTGAAATATAAATAAGGTATTAAAAAAATATTTTCCCATAAACTGATGCTTTAATAAGAACTGCTGGGTGTAGAATGTAGAATGAAGTTCATCATACAAAACATTTTTTTGAATTGAAAAACGAAAAAATGATACATCTCTTCCTTTTACTAAGCATTTTCTAATGAGATACACCCTTTGTAAAATCAAGTTATCCAGTCACCAGGCAATGGCTGTGGCATTCCCAGTGTGGGGATTTAGAAATGAAGGTAACTATACAGGGCTTGATGTAGTGAAAGATTGTAAGCCGTTTTTGTATATGTTTGTTTAGGAAATAAAAAGACAAATTTTGCATTTTTAATAATTGGTTTCTGGGCTATATAAATTTGGAATATGTGTTTTATCCCAAAAAAATTTCCTTTAAGTAAACCCAGCGAGTATATCAAAAAAGTAAAAATAATTTGTTTTAGGAAAAACTGCCCCCATCTATAAAGCCTTTGGGACATATTTATAAAGGCACGATATCGCTTTTTCGGGGTACCGCCCTTTTCGCTTTAGCTAATTTTACTTAAATTATGAACTTTATTGTACGATCACCTATACAATGCTAATGCGATGTTCTACTACCAATTGGTATTGTATGGCCGTACTTTTATATAAATAAATAAACTACATGGGGCAATAAATATATTGTTTTTGTTTTATTAATCAATGTTCGGTCCAAGGGCTTGTACTAAATGTTGACCCTTACTTTCGGACTGCCATTTTTCTGATCAATAAACATATTGGTAGTAAGCAGGCCAGGAGGAAAAGCCTTACCACAGATGTTTCAGTGCAACCAATCACATGGCTTATTAAAGACCATGCAATTGGCTGAAATTAACGGACATTGTCACAAACCCCATGTACGGTCCGCTTACCCACCTATCAGTTATGGGAAAAAGTACTCCAAGTAACCGACAAGTCAATAAAACAGAACTGACAAGGAGGGGGTAGTGAACAAAATGATATAGCACATACTAAATATTTCTCAGTATCTATACGACAGCTGGCACCACATTCCTAATCGGTGGGAATAACCCGCTAAACCTATCTATATATGGGATAATCCACACCCCCTAAATTATACGATCCTGTAAGAAAAAGGTTATCCACACCTATTACTCTATACACAGTTATATATATATATCTAAACAATACTTCTTTTATAGTAGCGTAACTTTGAAGACAGGTTAGTTTTGGGATATACTCAGAATAGGACAATTAGCCTACAAATGATTTTATATCATTTATTAAAAGATAAAAGAGTGCATAAAAAATATACAGAAAACTAAATTAACTTACTGAACATAAAAGGTAACACACAGGTGAGAGTAGATTTGGATAAAAGAAAGAATACTTAGAAATAAATGGCAACTGAAAAGTCAATGAACAGTCCAGGAAACTTGTAAATCCAAATATGGGAAACAGAGTCCAAATTGATAGTCCCTGATGGAAGCCAATATATGATCCATCATTTTGGCTAGATATTCCTTAAGAGGTTATGACGAAGTCCTGGGCTGAGACCATACCCCCAATTTATCAGTTTTCCTGTAAATGAGAGCGGTTTGGTCTCTAGAGGGGTGGGATTGGTTCTGCCCTTGAAAGGTGTTTCCTATTTTTGGAGGGAACTTCTAAACTCCAATTTCCCTCTAGTCCATACTCCGAGTACCATACATGTCACATTCACAATATTAACCTAGTTGTCGTTAACCAATTTTACACAATAGAATTATTCCAAACAGGACAAGTTTTGGAGTTGTTAGGCCTAAGAAGGATAATATATTGAGTTTCCCAAGCAATATCATTGCCTACAACGTATCTATGAATGCAGATTTGATTCTAGTATAAACTGAGATTATGAAAATATGAAATAATTCTGTACCCTGAATTAAGAAATATGAATGGCCTTTGAACTGCCATTTGGTTTTTGCTCAGTTCTTACGGTAACTAGAAGACCACATGCTGTTCTCCTGCCATGATGTCTGCTGTGGCAGTGAGGTTTCACACCTATGGCCTCTTTGAAGGCAGACCCCATGCTGGCTAAACAAACAACAAATGGAGCTAGCTATGGGAAAGAAAGCTCAGAGTGTACAAAGGGTCTGGCAGAGATTTTATTAACCCTGTGACTGCCTGACAGTTAAACAACAGTTAAACAATGTGGGAGCTGCCATACTTGACATGACGATAAAGTGAGAATTTGAAAATTAAGACTGCAATTTCATACATTGTCTATGGGAGTTGTTTGTGACAGACATGTTTCGGTTATAAAAAAATCCCCCAAAAATTCAATCTGTCAATATTTTGGCCAAATGACCAAAATATTGCACTGAACTGGCAAAATATGGACCCTTGTGTACCTAACCTTACTCAGTTTCCTCGTCAGATAACAATAATTTAGATGCACTACATCCTTTACTCATAGGGGACTAATATATCACTGCCTGATTTCTGCTACAATCACTGAAAGTCCACCCACTGTGCATTTTCACTTTGTTTCCAGTTATGATTAAGAATACACAATAATTTACTTATATTTGTCTAGGTGGTTGAAGGAAAAGAGAAACCAGAAACGAACAGAACAACAATTGGCAATGGAAAGATCTAGGAGACTTTTAAAAGAGGCTAGAAGGAAAAAGCAAATACAGAATTTGTTATACAGTGTGTCCGACACAAAATCATTCCGTTATGTGGACAACTACACTTAAAGAATATACTTTGTATTTTGTATATTTGACAAAAGCACAAGAGGTGCTTGTCTGTTTGCAACAAGATATATACGTATGCAACACTGATTTATTTTTATTTATGTTGTTAAAAGTTTAAAAAAAATTTCAAGTATTCTGGCAAATCATCAGGAAAAAACACTTTGTAAAATGTACTCATGTATAAAATATTTGTAGCTTCCCCTAATAATCGTTATTGACATGTTGTAGTAAATCTACTACATTAGTTAGATGTTCCAGCCAATTCAATGTTCGATCCAATGAAAGTCTACTGCCCTAGTGGTCCTTACATGCTGACATTCCCCAACCAGATAATTGTTTACTTATCCAAGTGATTCGGCTGCAGAGTATGGCCACCTTAAAAGGTTAGCCCTGTTCATTCATGCAGAGCATTGCACCAAACATCAATTGACTTAATAAAAAATTTAAAGGTAATATAGTGTGCTCAGAGCTCTCTTTGGGGCATATTTATAAAGGTGCAGTATTAGTCCTCACTGGCCAAAATACTATATTAAGCAGTATTTTTTATAGATTGGATTGACTGAACAATGCATTCAAGTCAGTAATGCAATTAAGTCTAATTGAACCGAGTTTGTGGAGTTGTTAAAGGGCATGTCCGCCCCCAAAAATAAAATTTAACTCACTACTGGCCCCACAGTATATCTGTTGTATTCAATTAGATCAACTGGACTTGAAATGTAGTTCTTGAAGACGTTTCGCTAGTCATCCGACTGGCTTTCTCAATTCAGAATGACTTGTACAAGAATCTGTGGCAATTATGTACCCTGGAAAATCCCAATTAGCATATCACAGCCAGGTGTTAAGGGTGTGATTGGATAGTGGCTAAGAAGTGTTATAGGAACGCCCAGAGTAAGGTGTCAAAACAGCATTGTACATGGCAGACAGTTGGTGTCGAACCCCCCCACCTCTATTTAGGCTTGGTTTCTTTATTTTCACATAAATGGCCTCCTTAACACCTCTCTTGAACCAGTCACGTTCCTTCGCCAGTATGTTAACATTACAATCTTCAAAGGTATGTCTTTAATCCTTAAGATGCAGATACACGGCTGAGTCCTGACCCGAGGAGTCTTCAAGAACTACATTTCAAGTCCAGTTGATCTAATTGAATACAAGAGATATACCATGACCTGGATGAATGAGAACCTTCACAAGCATATTTGCCCCACAGTATAGTTTAAAAATCCTTACCTTACATTCCTGCTCCATATGGTTCCCCTTAGTCCATGTCCAAAGTCCAGGAAACTGAAGAGTAGTGGCTGTCCATACATTGCTGCCTTCTGTCTTGGGAGGGATGGTGACATGCGCACAGGAGCCCTTTTACCCCTCTCCCTTCCGATCCCGACCTACAGTTAGCGTGAAAATCTTTATCTGTATTGTAAAGCATACCCTCCCACCCCCAACCGCTAAGTTAAAAAATCAATGCCAAACTGTAGCTCCTGGTTCCAGCGTGTTCTCCATTGCTGGCAGCCGCGGCTGTGATTGTCTGCCTCTCAGCCAATCACAGCCGCGGCTGCCAGTCTGGCCCCTTGCTTGTATTTCCGACAGGCAGGGGAGCCGGACAAGAGTGACACTGGAACCAGGAGCTGTAATTTTTTAACTTAGTGGTTGGGGGTGGGAGGCTATGCTTTACAATATGGATCAAAGTGTCTATGGAGGGTGGCGATGCCCTTAGCAGCCCAGATCTTTTATTTTTACCCCTGTTAAAAAAAAACCTATACTGATTTTCTATAACAACATTGATGCAACCACTACTGACCAATAAAGACAAGACAGATAGATCTGTAATTCTGGTTTATTTATTCTCTAACCAGTGCGTTGTATGGAACACAATCCAAAGTAAAGCTTATACTTTAAAAATACTGTAACAGGTTTATGCACAGAAAAGTTCTCATTGAACCAATAAACATCAGTTTCAATCAATTTCAATAACTGTACTATTTTACATACTTGAGCAGATGTGATTAGAAGTATTAATCGTTTTTCTGCGCACATTAAGGCTGGGCATTCACTTTGGGACTTCTCATCCCGACAGACCTGTCAGCCGGGACAAATCATTGTTGTGACCACACGATCTGTGCCGATTTTTCATGTCTGAAGGCCCGTTCCGACAAAATCACTTTTTCAGCCCGACTAACTGATACACGGAAATATTGGTCGGTTGGGCTGAGTAATCTGCTCATGTGTACGTAGCCTAAAATTTAAAATTTTTGCTTATTTTATTGCATCAACCCCTTTTTTCATTTGGGTTGTACCAGAATGATTATATCACAAATAATTTATATTAATATTCAAAAGATTAGATAAATACAAATACTTTAAAAAAAAAAAAAAAAAAGACTGATTCCAATCAAAATACTGTATATACGCGAGTATAAACTGACCAGAGTATAAACCGAGGTACCTTATTTTACACCAAAAAAATAATAAAAGTGATTAACTCGAGTATAACCAAGGGTAGAAATTATGACCACATACTGCCTTCTGATTCTGTATTGTTGAGGCTTTAGTTGCCCTTTAAATGGACAGCAGAATTCCCATACAGTAATAGCCCAATCCAGTATGGCTATTACTGTATGGGACTACTGTATGGGAATTCTGCTGTCCATTTAAAGGGCAACTAAAGCCTCAAAACAATACAGAATCAGAAGGCAACAATAGATAACATTGTCAGTCTGATTCTGTATTGTTTGAGGCTTAAGTTGTCCTTTAAATGGACAGCAGGTTTCCAAAAGTAATAGCCATACTGGATATGGCTATTACTGTATGAAAATTCAGTTTTTTAAAAAGACAACTAAATTCTCATTCCTTAGCACTCCAGATGTTTAGAAACTACAACTCCCAGCATGCTTTAGAAGCTGGGTATTGTAGTTTCCAAATATCTACATCCTCACCCTTCCACCCAGTTCAGTTCAGTGGGTACTTTTCTACTGGTCTGCTTTCTTGGGCTTTCTTCTGTGTGAATCCTTTAACCGGTAACTGCAGTCTGTAACTTACTTAGACATCCGGCAGCCGCTCGCTCGCTCGCTTCCTGTGCTGGTGCGCCAGCTGACATCACTACTCGGTGCCGGGCAGTGACGTCAGCCGGTGCGAGCTAGCACAGGAAGTGAGCGAGCGGCTGCTGGATTGATAAAGTTACTGACTCAAGTATAAACCCGAGGTTGAGTTTTCAGGCTGATTTTACAACCTGAAAACCTTCGTTTATACTCGAGTATAATATGTGGTCAAGTCTTTGGATTTAAAAACTTTATTGCTCAGCTATGAAATTGAAGACTATCATCCACAAGTTCAAAGCACCCTTAACACTGCAATTAGAAACAGGCAGACAGATAATTTCTAAAGAAAAATTCTAAAGGGCAATTAATTCTCCACTGCATTGATTGCAGCAATTGAATGTTATATTTTCATATCTGGTGTACGGGTGAAATCGTCCAATATTTTTCTTTGCTGCTAAAAAGGATGAAGGAGATGAGTCTGAAAATGGGATGTCAGCTGACCCCTCAGTGCAGGCAATTGGGTCCAAAGCTTTCAGAAGCTAAAACACAACAACACAGTAACATAATATTACATAAATATCTACATTATTACAAACAAAGATCCATTTTCAGCTAATGCTTGTGAAGGTTCTCATTCATCCAGGTCAATTTATATTCAGTTGGAACAAATGGACTTGAAATTTAGTTCTTGAAGATGTTTTGCTAGTCATCCGACTGGCTTTCTCAATTCAGAATTACTTGTACAAGAATCTGTTGGCAATGGTACTGTTTGGCAAATTACTCTGCAAAGTCCAAATTAGCATATAACAGCCAGGTGTTAGGGACATTGTGATGCAAGGTGTGATTGCATTGTGGCTATAAGGTGAAAAACAGCATTGTACATGGCAGGCAGTGTCGACCCCCCGTCTCTATTCAGGCTTGGTTACTTTATTTTCACATAAATGTTCCTTTGCCAAGATGTTGACATCTTCAAAGGTACCGGTATGCCCTTTTTCGTTAAGATGCAGGTACACAGCCGAGTCCTGTCCCGAGGAATTGGCTCTTCTGTGCTGGGCAAATCAGAACACTCTTCACTGCACTGCACACTCTTTTTATTCAGTTTCAGTATTGGGTCTTTCGGGTGCACCAATTGCTGCCTCAGTGTGTTGTTTAGTTTAAAGCAGACAGGGATACGGTGTTTTTGAAAATTCTTCTTAATTTCTCAGACACCCCTGCTACATATGGGATTACCATGTTCTTTCTCCTGTCTTGCTTTCCCCCTTCACAGTTGGTATTCGTGTTCTTTTCTTTCCTTCTACCCCTGACAAAGGCCCATTCTGGATATCCACAAGTTTTAAGGACTCCTTTGGGATTTCTAATTGGGACTTTCCAGGTTACTTAATTGCCAACAGATTCTTGTACAAGACTTTCTGAATTGAGAAAGCCAGTCGGTTGACTAGCGAAATGTCTTCAAGAACCAAGTCCAGTTGATCCAACTGAATACAACAGATATTTCCATCTGATAATTTACAATATTACAAATTATTATGGTTAATAAAAAGCCCCTAGGTGTCCCATATCCTATAAAGCCACTGAGTCTCTAATATGGTCACATAATTCTTTTGGTAGTTAAACGGGCCATACACCAGTTAGATGTTGAAACCAATAAGATGTTTGTTGTGACAAATGTCTAATTGGCTTAAAGGACAATTATATTGACCTTCTCTCCGCTCCTCTTCCTTAGTCAGTACATTCCACCCAGGGTGAGGACCTGAACCGCTAGGTCCTCACCTCTGGGTTCGCTTAACTTGCGGCATACATCTACTTACATGCTGCTCCATATTACCTGATCCTCCTCATAAAAGACTAATGAGGAGGGCGTAATACATAACTTTACCTATAGATTAGGTTGGATTGTGTTTATACCTATACGCAACCCTTTTTGGACTTGAAGCTATGTCTGGCTATTTTTAATTTGTGTGGTGTGCAGGGGCAATGAGCCTAGGGACCTTGATTAGAGATCCTATGCTGTGTACTATAATATTGAGCATTTTATGCTCATAGGGGTGCCCTATTTGCCTGCCCTATAAAACCTTTTTTGACAGGCTCAGACAGAGGTGGAGAGGTTTCTCCCACCCATTTTTACATTAGATGTGGTAATTGTTAAGGTAATTGCCCTTCCTTCTTGTGTGTGTATCTGCTTATTTTTGCAGACCCACATTGGTTATGCACTTACCACCTATATTTTTTAAATTGTGTGATATCTGTGTGCTATTCAGCTTTTAATGTATATCTAATAAAGATCTTAATTTTTTAATTAAACCCTTTTCTGGTCTCTGGATTATGCTTCAGGATGGGATAAACCAATAGGGGGATCCTTTTTTTGTTAATTGAACAGCAGGGAATAGCAAGGAGTATGAAATCAACTGATTTTTCAAACGGGAAGGGAATATGCAAAATAACAAGGTATTCATAATGCAAACTAAGAATTTCAACATTTCAAAAATGATATTTTCCACTGAACTTTCCCTTTAACCAAAAATCAATTAATCGTTCCAAGTTCCACAAAGTGTTTAACAGCACCAAATATAGGGAAAAAAATGAAAAATAAGGAAAATAAATCACCTAATGTGAATTTACCTTCACATCGTCTTCCTAACATGTTAAACGGAAAAGAAAAAGAGGATTTACCATCTCTGCCATATTTTCTGCAGGTGTGCCGCAATACTCTATTGCTCCGTACGTTGGTTTCTGGGTCTCTGATCCGGTATTTCCAATTAGGTGAGATTTTATTGCGTTTGCCACTTTTAGATTTGCTGCAACAAGTTCTGCAGTAGTGTAAGGATGGGAAACTGGAACGTATGTCTGTTGTCTTCCCCACTGTAGTGAGATTAACAGGTCCTCTAATGTTCTGTAAAACACATACATGGACAGCTTAAATAACAGATCACTTGCCTTTCTAAATCCAAAATGAAAATACATCTATGAAATAAAACTTTCACTCTGTACACATGGTTGAAAGTGTGTGAGAAGCTAATACTCCGGTGAGGGTTTACTTCAAAAGATATATGATTATTCTTTTAACAAAGCAATAAAACTCCAGGCCAAACCATCCTAACAATTTCAACGGAGAACTGAATGACAGAGGCTAAAAGCAGACTCTAAAAACCTCCCTAACATTGGAACTCTCTCCCTCTCTCGCTTTGCCAGGTGACATCTATTAATACTTTCAAATCTAGACTGTTCTCCTACCTTTCTGAGCATCAGCACAACAAAGTAAGACCATTAAAAACTTCAGAGGATGTGCAATCGCAGGGGGATCTGATAGATTGTCACATTGGGCTGCTAAGTGGCAGACGAGAATCAATGTTGATAAATGTAAGGCGATGCATTTTAGACTTAAAAATCCTTGTGCTGCTTATACTATAAATGGCTCTGTGTTAAGTGAATCCCTGTTGGAAAGGGATCTTGGAGTTTTGATGGATAACAAACTTAAAGGAAGCAAGCAGTGCCAGGCGGCAACAGCCAGAGCCAGCATGGTATTGTCTTGTATAAAGAGAGGTATGAATTCAAGGAAGGAAAATGTTATTCTTCCTCTTAACAAAGCATTGGTAAGGCCTCATTTGGAATTTGCAGTGCAATTTTGGAATCCTGTGGAATCCAAGCAGTGCCAGGCGCAAACAACGAGCCGCATGGTATTGTCTTGTATAAAGAGAGGTATGAATTCAAGGAAGGAAAATGTTATTCTTCCTCTTAACAAAGCATTGGTAAGGCCTCATTTGGAATTTGCAGTGCAATTTTGGAATCCTGCGTACAAAAAGGACATATTTGAAATGGAAAGGGTTCAGAGAAGGGCAACTAAATTAATAAGGGGGGAGCTTGAATATGAAGAGAGACTGGAAAAGTTACAATTATGTCACTGGAGAAAAGGCACTTGTGTGGGGATATGATTACGGTGTATAAATACATTAACGGGCCATACAATAAACTATCTGGGGCATTGTTCACCAATAGAGCATGTCAGAGGACACGTGGACATCCATTGAGACTTTAAGAAAAAAGGTTTAGGCTTCAAGTTCGGAAAGGGTTTTTCACTGTGAGAATGGTAAAGCTATGGAACTGTCTTCCAGTGGACGTTGTTATGGCAGGTTCCTTTGTCAGTTTAAAAAAAAAGCTGGATGAGTTTCTGCAAACAAGGAATGTTGCAAGTTACTGGTATTGATACATAAAAGTAGAGTTGATCCAGGGAAATTTCCAATTGCCACTTGGAGACTTGGAGTCAGGAAGGAATTTTTTCCCCCTTCATAAATTTGGTGTTTTTTTTGCCTTCCTCTGAATCAACAGTTAGGCAGGAAATGAGGATATTGCTAGATAGGTTGGGCTGGATGGACATATGTGTTTATTCAACCTCAAATACTAAATGATTGTTAGCCATCTAAATCACTAATAAAATTATACATACAGTATGGAATTACAAGAACTACAAGTAGCTCTAGCTTCTGCTGAATGCAAAGTACATAAGTCTACTGTCACAAAAATACATGGGGTTGTTGAGTAACATTAAACAAACTATAAGAGTATTTACTGGCTGTAAGTTAACAGGTGAGGCTACGAACAGCAATAAACATTAATACAGCAGACCCAAAACAATCGTGTGCGTGTTCAAGGCCATATGCATCTGAGCATTGTAATTAGACTAAATTGAATTATAATGTTTTTTCAATGATAAAGTTTCCATTGTATACCTTTTTACCTAAATCGAATACTTCTTGGGTGTGCTTTTTAATCAACGCTGTGTATGGCCTTATAAAACAGCAAGTTATTTCCTAAAACACAAACTAGTAAAATCTGACAAACCCAAGTCTGGATTCAATGAAATATTTTTATAGTCAGAACCGTGTGACATCTACAATTAGTTTCTAATAACCACACACATAGCCATATTTGAATTCTATTGTTTAATGTGTACAGTTGCACATAGGTGTAAAAAAAAGAAACAAACTTACTTTTGTGTTTCAGTCATTTCATGACGAAATTGTTCCCTTTCACTTAACAAATCCTGAAGTGCACTTTGGGCATCTCTGTTTTGGCGTTGCAGATTTGCCCTAACATTAGTCAGTTCATCTGACATTACACTGAAAAAAAAAAAAAAACACACAGATTTTTTGTCTTTTTCTGAAGTCTAAAACACCCAATGTGCATTATCAATGATGGTAAAAAAAGCATTCATTACCAATGAAATGCCTGTAGTTATGGTAACTTCATGAGTAATACCTTCTAGACAAACATAAGACTGCCAAATAATACACACACAACTAAACAAGTCCGTAACTTCACTGGTCCTTTAAAACTTTAATTTTTTTAAAAAAATTGTACAGTAAGTAGGACATACACAAACCAATAAACAGAGGCAAACTGTAAAATGAAAAGAAGAAATGCTACTGAATGGTTCTTATGCAATGCATACATCTAGTAGACATTTATTAGATTCAACATTTGATCACAAAAGATATTTGTCCATGCAGTTCTTCTGATGTCACACAAACATCAAGAGAACACCTGAAAGTAAATTCCTAGTTTATGGCCAAATTTGATTTGGCCACACATGGAGTTATTCCCTTCCAACGTTCTGGCGGCATTTGGAAATCTGCCCAGTCGGGGATCATTTACTAACTGTCATCGGTGTATGGCCAGCATAACAAAGGCTGAGTAGTGGCAATAAATATTTTATTACAACAGGGTAGTCTATTTTTTTTTACACATAAAGTAACATTGCTTGAGTTCTTTTTACAGAAAAGCCTTGCACACATGCAGTAGCGTGTGTACGAGGGCCAACGTCCGAGCATTCGACGAATGGCCACTTCGGCCAATTGTTTGTGGCCTCTCGGGCAGATCTTCAAACCACCCCCGACTGAGAGGCCACACATATGCGCGAATCTTTCGAATTGCCTATTCACCGCGCGTCTGTCAGATGCCTGCCACCTCGCCCTGTTTACATGATTTTTTTAACCTTATAAACAGATCATCTATGAATGAACAGGCATATCCTCATTTACACACAACAACACTAGCATTGTAGCTGTAAATGCACTTTGCAGTAAACTACAGGATTTTTAAAGCTTTTCTCTTATGTTCCCCCTCCCCTGTAAAATGTAATCACAGTTTTTAAAGGGCATGTCCACCCTTAAAACTAAAAAAAATATCAGGTGCCAGTTATCTTCCCCAGCCCCAACCTCTATATTTAGCACTTCAGAATTCCACCCCCCCAAAAATGTAATTGCCCCCAAAACCCCAACCTCGCAAGGTTGTTTGTGTTCAAAGATGCTGCTAAAACTATGTACCAGCCCTAATTCCATTGGCTGTCTTCTGCTTGGCTTCGGTGTACGGAAGCTGCAGAAGGTGCTGGACTGGCAGCAGCACCTGTGATTGGCTCAGACACAATTACAGGTGCCACTGCTGGTCCAATCACTTCTGCAGCTTCCGTGCATGGAAATGATGGCATGTAAGCTAAGCAAAAATAAAAGATGGTGGCTCAGCTTCCCTACCTCAGCCAGTGTAACCAGGCTCACTCCACGTGCTCCACAGCATGGAAGACGCTCCTCATCCGTAAGTTAACAGGAAAACGCTGCAGCACCATGGGTGAGTATATAAAAAAATTTCAAAACTTTATTTCAAAAATACTTTAAAAATCTTATGCAGATGGTGATCCAGCAAACCACAGATATGAAAGAGCTCAGGACTACCCTGAGGCGTTTCGGACTTATACAAAGTCCTTAATCATATGTAATGTTACATTGTATCTTCCCCCTTTTTAAAAAGATGTGCACCAATTAAAACCAAGTGTTTGACCACTCCCAAGTTCCTCTGTTAACCCCTTCCTTCATTATCAAACTGTTTAACCATTTGTAGTACTACAAATGGTTAAACACTTGGTTTTAATTGGTACATGTCTTTATAAAAAGGGAGAAGATACAATGTAACCTTACCTATGATTAAGGACTTTGTATAAGTCCAAAACGCGTCAGGGTAGTCCTGAGCTCTTCCGTATCTGTGGTTTGCTGGATCACCATCTGCATAAGATTTTTAAAGTATTTTTGAAATAAAGTTTTGAAATTTTTTTTATATACTCACCCATGGTGCTGCAGCGTATTCCTGTGATTTTCCATGTAAGCTACGCAGAAGACTGCTGCGAGAACGAGGGTTGGTAAGTAGGTTTAGCAGCACTTTTGAACACGAAGAACCGCAAGGTTGAGGTATTGGGGGCAATTAGCCTAATCCTAAAAGTTTGTTTGGGGGGTGGGAATACCATTTAAAGCATACATTCCTGCAGAGGAGCCACATCCTTGCTCTATTCAGGCAATTGTGGCTGTAACTGCCAATGTCATGACCAATTATTGACAGGTTTTTCCCCTGCTGCTTCCACTGCCCATGCATGCATGGCAAGAAGGTGGCTGCCTTGGGAAGAGCAGGGTCAATACTGCATATTATTATTATAAAGAATTCTATTGTTATTATAGAAATTCTATACTTAGAATCCCAATTTTTAAATTCATAAAATAATTCTATTTATTGTAGTTTAAAAAAGAAGCTTAATAAAACTATACACACTTTTGTGAGACTAATAAAATAATGCCAAGAGAGGTGCTCTTGTCTTTGGCGATACCTTTGCATGTGGCTGGAGGCACTGCTAATGTTTAGGGTATACTAACCCTCCACAGCTAACATTAGTTGCCCATTAATGTATCAAATTCTAACAACAGAAAACCAGAATCATAAGGAAACTTTAATGAATTTCTGTTCTAGACACAAAAATAGAATCTATAAAATAAAGGTATTCTATAAAACACTGATTTTTTGTGCCCTAAAAGGAAAATAATCACTTACCGACTTGCAAGGAACTTACTGCGCCACACATCACACTGTATTGACATTCGTTCAAGCTGCTCTGAAAGCTGACCGGTATTACGTGCTAAAGCTTCATTTTCTAAAATCAGCTGGTTCTTTTCTCGTGCCATTCGCTCAAAGTGATACTGAAGATCATCACCTACAGATGCCACTAGCAACTTCTTCAGCTCACGATTTACCTTAATACATAAAAAACCCTCATTACAACTAGTTTTTTAAAAGAATAAAACAGGTACCTGTAAAAAGAAATCAGTTTATGAATCTCCCCTGTCCTTATGCTCCTATGATGTGACTGCATGCTAGCCAAAGCAGGCTTTGTTGGACACATTAGGGCAAAGCTTAGAATGCTTTACATTGTACAGGTGAGACTAAGACGACTCTCATATTATGTTGCCCTCTCCTCCCTCTGCTATTCTTGTATCTTACTCCTGTGACCTATTAAGAAGTCTCTAGCCTGCTTCTGTCCTGTCCGATCACAACCTGTCCTCTTGATCTCATGCCATATGTATTACTGAAACACTGTAATCATGTTCTTACCCCTATATTCACCCCCATATTCAATGCCTCTGTTACATCTGTAATTTTCCCTTCCATCTCTAAGCATGCCCATGTTAAAAACCATTCTAAAAAAGCCCTCAATAGACTCCTCTTCTCTAGCTAAATACTGTCCTGTCTCTCTCTTACCGATAGCCTCTAAACTAGAACGATTAGTCTTCTCCCGTATCACTGACTACCTTCATGCTCATAACCTATTGGATCCATTGCAATCTGGATTACATTCTGCGCATTCCACTGAGACAACTCTGTGTAAGGTTGTGAATGAGACCTGGTGGAATCGATTGGATCTCCAATTAACTGTTTATTAATTAGTTTGTTTTCACCAACTGAAGTGAGGGTTGAGTTATATATATGTTAGGCAGTTCTTTTATTGCTTGAGAAATACTCCGAAACATGTTGCAATAAAACACTTTTTTGCCATTTGAAGTACTGATTTGGAGTCCCCTTCTTTTGTTTTATATATATGTTGTGAATGATCTTCAGGTTGTAAATGCCAATGGTAACTTTTCTATTCTTTTCTATCCTGTGCTTTTGACACAGTTGATCATTCCCTCCTAATGCAACGCTTCACTCCTTGGGCATTCAGGATGAAGTGGCGTCCTGGTTTCTGTCCTATCTCTCTAACTGAACTTACTGTATCTTTTATGAATAATACCTCTTTTCCGGTTCCTCTTAGTGTGGGGGTGCCGCAGGGGTCTGTTCTTGGACCCTTATTGTTCTCCCTTTTCACTATTTTCTTGGGAGATGTCATTAGCTCTTTTGGCTCCAAGTATCACATATATGCAGATTAAAGGGTATCTCCACTGAGGAAAAAGCATTTTTTTTTTTTGGTTTATTTTAAAGTACACCATCCCCCAACCCTCCCCCTACCTTTTTTTCCCAGAATTCCTTTTCGTTTGATTGCAGCAGCATGGGAAAGTTGTGCAGGTTCCTGGGGGTGTGTCTTCCCTTGTGCTGGGAGTGCTGTCACTCAATGTGCATCATCATGGTAGCAGACACACCCACTTGGCTGCAGTAAGAAATCCTTTCCTCCCTCACTCTCTGAGTTCATTTTTCCAGCTGATTATGCAGAGAGAGACAGGGGAGGAAAAGTTAAACCCTCTTCCCACACTACTGTAACAAATACAGGGGAACGTGTGTTTTTAATAAAGATTTGTTTGTGTCTAACTCTAAGATTGATTTCATAGGGGATGCTGGGAATATGAGGCAATCTGGTATGGGAGGGAGTGGGAGAGAGAAAAAGGAAGTACCTGATTACTCCTCCATTAATTAGTGAGGTCAGCAAGCTGCTGTGATGGTCATGTGATTATTCCTCCATTTAGCAGTGAACTCAGTAGCTTGGAGAGCCATTTAGCAGTGAACTCAGTAGCTTGGAGAGCCATTTAGCAGTGAACTCAGTAGCTTGGAGGGGTGTGTGTGTGTGTGTGTGTGTGTGTGTGTGTGTGTGTGTGTGTGTGTCTGTGTGTGTGTGTGTGTGCGTAGAATCGACCAGACAGTAGTCCCGATGGATCCTCTCACATTCTGCGCATGCACTAAAGGAAAACACGCGTCGGACATTTTACATGCAGGCAGTCAATGAAAGTGGGCGGACCTGCACCATCCACAGCGTTCTCGGACAAACTCATTGGATTTCTTCTAAACTACTGCTCAAAGACACAGGATACTGCAGGTACATTTCCACCATCCACATATCTATCCTTACAACCCAGGTGACTTTTAACAGTGGAGATACCCTTTAAACACAAATCTACTTGTCCACTCCTGCCCTAACTCCTGGCATCTAATCACGTGTCTCTGACTGTCTCCTTGACATCTCCTCCTGCCTCATAAATGAATCTTTATAAAACTGAGCTAATCATTTTTCCACTTAAACCTGGTCCTGTACCATCTTTTTCTATTTCTGTTGATAATACCCCCATTTTCCCTATCCAATCGGCACGCTGCCTAGGGGTAATTATTGACTCCTCTCTCTCATTTTCTAACCACATTAACTATGTAGCTAAAACCTGCCGATTTTCCCTTCACAATATAGCAAAAATCTGCAGGTTCCTCTCTCTCCTGACTACCGCTATGCTTCATTATTATTATTATTATAGATTTATATTGCGCCAACAACTTCCATGGTGCTTTACAATTACATAGTCATACATTACTTACAGGGTAATACATGTTATACAAAGTCATACATATTACATACACAGGTAATACAAAATATGAGTAAACAGTGTGATGAGTTTCTTACAGCAATACCATGATACAATAGGAGAGAGGACCCTGCCCAAAGAGCTTACAGTCTAGAGGATATGGGGGTGAGACATAAGGTTGCAGGAGTCAGTAGGCTGTAAATAGATTGGCAGTGGAGTATGAAAGGCGGGTTGGATCATATTGGGTAGTAAGATGGGTAATGTCTAGACCAGGTTATATGCTTGCCTGAAGAGGTGGGTTTAAAGGTTACGTTTGAAGGTGTTAAGGGATGGTGAATGACGGACAGACGAAGGAAAGGAGTTCCAGAGCAGAGGGGCAGCACAAGCAAAGTCCTGAATACGGGCATGGGTGACAAGGGTGGATGAGAGGAAGAGATTGTTTGCAGAGCGGAGGTTGCATCTGGGACGATATCGGTGGATCAGCTCTGAGATATATGGAGGGGCTGTGTTGGATAGTGCTTTATAGGACAGGGTAAGCAGCTTGAACCAGATCCTTTGTGTGATGGGCAACCAGTGGAGTGACTGACAGAGAGGAGAGGCATTAGAGGAGCGAGAAGAGAAAAGAATGAGCCGGGCAGCAGAGTTGAGGATGGATTGAAGCGGAGCCAGGCAGTTGTTTGGTAGACCACACAGGAGTGTGTTGCAGTAGTCAAGCCGGGATATGACTAGGGCATGGACTAGAATTTTTGTAGCTTCGTTCGAGAGGAAGGGTCGGATGTGGGAGATGATTTTGAGTTGGAGTCGACAGTTGGCAAGCGAATTAACATGGGGTTTGAAAGAAAGATCGTAATCTAGCGTTATTCCCAGGCAGCGGACATGAGGAGATGGTGATATAGGTGTGTTGTTAATATTAATAGTAAGACTAGGGAGGGGAACAAATCGTGAGGGTGGGAAAAGGACAAGTTCAGTCTTGTCCATGTTGAGTTTGAGGAAGCGGGAGGACATAAAGGCAGAGATGGCACTACGGCAGTCAGGGACCCGGGATGTCAGTGTAGGGAGATCAGGGGAAGAGATGTAAATTTGGGTATCATCTGCATACAGGTGATACTGGAATCCAAACGAACTAATGAGTTGTCCAATGCTATAGGTGTAGATGAAGAAAAGAAGAGGACCGAGTACTGAGACTTGCGGGACCCCCACAGGTAAGGGGAGAGGGGTTGAGTTAATTTCAGAGTGGAAAACACTAAAGGTCCTACCAGAGAGATAGGAGGATAGCAAAGAAAGTGCAGTGTCCTGGATACCCAAGGAGGCCAGGATCTGAAGAAGTAGAGGGTGACAGTATCAAAAAAGCAGAAGACAGATCAAGAAGAATGAGCAAAGAGTAGTGACCTTTAGATTTAGCACTAAGTAGATCGTTGGTCACATTAATGAGGGCAGTTTCCATGGAGTGGTTAGGGTGGAAGTCTGACTGGAGGTGGTCAAAGAGAGAGTTAGCAGACAAGTGACTGCATAGACATGTCTTTCCAGTAATTTGGAAGCAAATGGGAGAAGGGAGACAGGCCGGTAGCTGGAAAGAGCAGCCGGGTTGAGGGAGGGTTTTTTAAGTTGTTTGTACTGGACAACAACCTGGCTCCCTGTTAAAACAGCGAATTGTATATAAAATCATTCTCCTACCCTTTAAATCCCTTCGCTTTGCTGCACCACCTTTTATTTCCTCTCTAGTGTCCCCATATGTTCCCGCCTGCACCCCTTTGATCATCACAGAACCAGCTCCTGCACAGACCCCTCATTCGTATTGCTTTCTCTCGCTGTATACCTCGCTCTCTTGTGGCTCCCATCCTCTGGAATTCTATTCCCATGTCTCTATGTCAAGAAACCTTAATTAGCAGGTTTAAATCTAGCCTTACATCCTACCTATCTGGTAACCAGCACAGAGTTTTATTTGCACTCACTCCTGCACTTATACCTTTTGTTTGTATCTGTATGTTACCCTCCTAATTAGATTGTAAGCTCTATGGGGTACAGACCTCCTTTCCTCTTGTGGCAAGGAGGAAATTTATAGATTTATGTACTGAACTATTTATCTATTTGTTCCCCTTGTATGGCTTTTTTGTGTTTTGCTATTGCTGTGTCCCCAAGTGGCGCTTTACAAATAAACTATACATATATAAACACAGTGTTGGCATTTGCAGTCTTTGAGAGTCTCCTAATGATTGGTATTATGTATGTCCTCGATACATTGAAAACACGGGACCTTTATTATAGTAAGTCAGTTTTTTTTTGTGATTGCTCCTACTGACATCAGAACAGCCAGAACCCATCTCACTGGTAAGCAGCTCTGTATTTCTAGTTCCTAGCAAACTACATTATACTAGGGTTTCTGCTGGTTGGAATGTTTTGTTTATAGAAGAGCTCACATACCGGGGATTTCCATTAACATAATCGCCTTTTCTGGCAAAACTATTGAACAAAAAATGATATCAAATTTGTTTAATAAGCCTGTCGAGTTTCTTACCTCCGTCTGTACTTTGAGCTGGTTACAAAGGCCTTCTTTATCTTGCAGCAATCGCTTTTCTGAGTTCTTTAACTTTTCTACCGTGTTCTTTGTTTCGGAGAGTTGCCTCCAAGGATCAATTACACTTTCTGTTAGTTCATTTGTATTGTTGGCATTGGATTCCAAATGCTTAGAATTTCTGCTCACAAGAGTGTGTGAGATAGCAGCTTTTGGTACCATAATTCTGACAGCTTCTATTTCAATTGCTTTGTCTGCTTGAATTTTTCCCAGCTGTAGTACACCTGGGCTTAATGGTGGCAAAGGGATAGATTTCCTTTTTGGGCTATTACTACCCTTAGTGCATACTGAACTGACCTCTACAGATTTTAAAGGTGCTTCTGTTTCCATGCCATCTCCTGTCTCTCGAATGGGAGGAGAGGCTTCCACTGCTGAAATGAAAAGCAGAAAGGCCAAAGATTAATTTCACTCGACTGCACATAAATTATTTCGCCATATATTAAGAATAATATTAATCCGATTTTGTAGGGCATACCCTCCCACCCCCAACTGCTAAGTTAGAAGTTTAAAAATCAATTACAAATTCTACTTACAGCTCCTGGTTCCAGCGTCATTCTGATCTGGCTCCCCTACCTGCCGGAACTACAAGCAGGGGTCCGGACCGGCAGCCGCGATTGGTTGAGAGGTAGCCAGCAAAAGAGAAGATGCTGGAAACAGAAGCTGTAAGCTTGGAATCGATTTTTTAAACTTCTAACTTAGCGGTTGGGGGTGAGAGCCAGTAGTGGGTTACATTTTAGTTTTGGGGGTGGACATTCCCTTTAAAAAAAAAAAAAAAATTGACAGAAACCCCCCCCCCCCCCACACAATTAACTAAGCCTATTTATTTTGCAAAATCAGCACTGTTTCAGTAACTACACACACACACTTTTCATACCTAGTGGTTACGGTGTAGAAGCCTCTCTTTGCCATACATAACAGCTCAGTACTTTATCAGTATGTAAATTAAATGATGACAAAAACTTCATTGGTTAAGTATTTTTTGAATATGTAATCAAAATATGTTTCTCTCTGCAGGTTTGGCCAATATTATTACAGTTGCACTACAAATCCGAGCATTCTCCAATAGCAGAGGTCGATTTTGTAAAGGTGGGTGTTAGAAAAGGTTTGAAATGCAACGGGTTAATCAGAGGAAACACATGCAGAAAATCTAAATTATAATTAATGCAATTTAAATACAATCAGTTTGCAATCAATGTATCCTTGCACATCCTTGCCACTCAATCCCCTCTCCTCTCTGCATTTTGCACACTTGTTCCAAAACAAAAAAATTCATATCATCCGCAGTGTGACCCACTTCATGAAAGTGTTTAGGTACAGGCAAAATAGTCTGCATGCATCGGATGGATGTTTCACTTTCTGCATCGTCTCACGGATTTATAATAGGTCACACACTGTATACAATATACATGTAACACAGAAAACTGTAAAACATCTACAGAAGTCTGTGTTACATGTATAACGACCATCCAATGCATATACCTTGCCCGGTACAGGATGTTCAGATTAAGTGATCTTGTTGACAAACTGGAATTGTACACAGTTCCTACATGGGAACATTCCACATTGGGGTTTGCTGCAAAAATGGGACATTATTAACAAGAGGTATTCCAGCTTGAATTAGACTACTCTTAATACTCTTAGGTTTCTTATAGGATATTAAGAGAGGTAAATTAAATTTTAGAATCTGAGGGTATGTATCTCTTAATAGATGCCAGTGTTTATGCAGGATCCTGCCAACCTGGCCATTGGCAACAATTATAAATGGGATCTTATTCAATACATTTTTCCTCCCCCTTCTCATAGACCAAGCAATTGCATGAGGGTCCTCAACTTCCTCCCTTTCCTTTTCTACTAATGGAGAGGGATATCCTCTCCTCTTGAGTCTTTTATGTAGTTCCTCCACCCTTTTATCTCTTAATGCCCAGTCCTGGACAATATGTGCTGTCCTACAGTATTGGCTCCTAGGTATAAAAACTATCATACTGTAGGAATGCATTGCAATCTTTTTTTTTCTATAAATGTTGGTAATCAGGTTACCATGGTCACAGATAATCCTAACATCAAGGAAATATACTTGTTTTTTTTATCAATTGAACATGTAAATTTTATGTTAGGGTAACTGCCATTAAGCTCAAAAGAGCTATTGACTTCAATATGGTCTTGTTTGATCTGGTGTTAAATTACAACTACTTTAAATTTTTAAAAAAAATGTATACAGCGACAGGGCACTGCCATGGGATCCAAAGTTACTCTCTTGTATGCGAACACATTTATGTGTTCATTTGAGGAGCCCTTTGTCTATGCTGATCCCACCTTCCAGGCCTATTGGCTGATATGGGGCGGTGACATTGGCTCTTTTGAGAGGTTTTCTCTCAAGCTTAATGGCAGTGACAAATTTATATACACCTTTTCTCATTAATTAAAGAATGGGAGGTAAAGGAGCTATGTCTTACCTCCCATTCTTTAATTAATCAAACAGGAGCCAACAGGGCCTGCAATAGTTCCCAACTGTCCGAAATGGACACTATACTATAGTGTCCATTTACATTTTGTTAGTGAACATACCCTTTAATAAAACTGCATTTAAGACAAATAAATTTGTACTATGTAAGAAATATGTGGAATATAATGACTTACCAACTGTTTTCATTATTGTTGCCATTTTGTGAGTAGTTGTATTTTAACCGCAACCTAAAATACAAGAACAACAAGTGTTTAAATCATACAAACAAAATAGGTTATTATGCAAACAGGGTTGTCAGTTCACTGGCAACCCTGTTTGCATAAGCCCATACAGCAATTAGTCATAGGCCTATGACTAAGGGAGAGGACCCTCCCGAAACGCGTCAGGCACTTATGTATCGAGAGTTGCTCTAAGTTTCTGTGATGAATTAAAGTTGAGTGCAATTATATCGGACCGGAGTGACGAGGGAGTAGTGCAGGACTTTTGTAAATTACCCAGAGGTGAGGACTTAGCGTTTTAGGTCCTCACCCTGGGTACTTTGCAGGAGTGGGGGGAAAGGAACGAGGGGGGGTGAGTATAATTGTCCTTTAATACTTACCGTTTAATAGAAAGTATAAGGTTTTATCGTGAGGGGTGTGAGCACCTTTTATTCTTAATTATTTACCCTGTGGATCTTATTCTAAAGCTGGGTACATACCATCTAATAATTCAGCCCAACCTACCAACATTTCAGTGTTTAGGTAAGTCGGGCCAAAATATCGGGTGTTTTTTGCCGCCAGACACACCACATGCCAAATCGGACTGCACACTCAGTCGCAGCAAACTGTCATATGTGGCTACTTTTGCCGCAACTGACAGACCTTTCTTCTGGTCAAATTGGAAGTGCCGATCGGTTGGTCAGGAGGAATAATTGGACAGTGTTTACCCACCTTGAGGATCATACACACGTATGATCTTCCAGCTGGCGAATTAACCCCGAGCGTCTACACGTGCTACGAACAGTAGATAATTGCACGTGTATGCATTTGGTCGTGCGCTGTTCGGCGGAACAATGAATGACGCCCGTCAGAACGCATACACATAAGGGATTATCGCCCGTAATGGACATTTGTCATCCTTGTCGTGGGACATCCGTTGGGGCATTTGTTGGTACAAAGATCGTACGTGTACGAGGCTTTATGTAATAAGAGGTGAACATGTTTCCATGTGCTATTAATCTGCAGAAGCCAATCCTATTTTATCTTTAAAAAGTTTTTTTGCAGTAAGATCACATCTGATTGGTTCTGCAGATCAATGGCGATTAACAACCCACCAGTATATTATCACATCTTTATTATTGCTATATCTTTATAACCATTGGATGGTTAGACAGCTAGGGACTCTTAATACAGAGAGAGGAACAAAAAAAACCATTGAAAATATAAACAACTCACCCTAATATTTACAAAACGTCCCGGACCAACAATAGAACAACCAACTAAACTTTCCAGGGAGCAATGAAAACAGGAAGAAGCTGTAAACTTCGCTCAGCTAAACAGGAAACACGTGACCCGTTTTCATCACGTCACTTCCCCAGAAACGAAGCGCACACGCGCCCGGTGCTTGTTGGGTGTGTTGTTGCCAAGGAGACAACGGAGAAAGAACGCTGACAGCAAACCCGAGTGACTAGGAAGACGCCAGGGGAATATTACACAATGGTGAGTAGGACTTGCAATGCCATTACAGACATGGACAGTAATAGTGTAATGCTCAGTTTATAATCTGATAGGAACTGTAGGACAGCAATAGGAAAATTATTGCTGGTCTTCTACTTTAGTGCAGCCTGTCAGCTTTATCAGTGGCATAACTAGGAACCACTGTCCCCCAGCAACACTATGATGGGCCCCAAATCCACAGTGATTTTCTGGGAGGAGGATATATCTGTCATAGGAAAAATAGGGGCTCCCCGGACCCCCCTGCAGTTGCTCCCCTGGTAGTTTATGCCTTGAGGGTAATAGCTCCTACCAGGTCGCTGAGTTTTCCTGTGCAAGAAAAATGGAATACATTTAATTAGAAAAGTCACCCAATAGATTAAAATGTGAAATACTGTGAGTAGGACCATCTTTTAACTGTTTTATTCACGCACTAACAAAAATAAAAGTTATTATTGTAAAAATAAAAGTTCTTATTGTTAAAAATGGTGCTAATTTTGCCCCAACCAATCAGATGTTATTTACCATTTGAAAGTTAACATTTGATTGGTTGGGGCAAAATTAGCACCATTTTTAATGATAAGAACTTTTATTACACCTCTTATGTCTCAGACACACGGTCCTTTATGTGAGAAATTCACTTTTGCAATGAACTATTCCTTTAAAGGGTATGTCCATCAAAAAAGTTGGTTTCTATCTGATTTACTGAAGAACAGGAGGTAAATATACTATCTCTTACCTCCCGTTCTTCAGTAAATCTTACAGGAGAGGAGGAGACACTTACCCACAGACCCTCTCCAGCGCCGACTTCACTGACAGTCTCTGACGCGTCCTTGCGCCTTCGCACTGTGTGTGAATGCAGGCAGGGACAGACAATCACAAGGGACAGACAATCACAGACGCGGAGGGACAGACAATCACAGACGCGGCTGCTGGCAGTGCGGAATGCAGAGGGAGCGAAGCTCTGTAAGTTTTTTGGGGGTTAGGGTCCCCTACACTACAGAATTTTTTTTTAGATTTATGGCAACAGGCAGAAAAGAGGGATCCCGAGAGAAGGAGGGGGGGCTTAACTTTACACCTCTCAGAGGAAAGGTAAGAGGCGGAAACCGTTTCACTCACTGCTTTTCACTTGGGATTTTGGACAGACACGGCAGAATCCAGGATGGGCAGTTGGGATATTCTTATTTAGAAATCCCCTCAGAATTCCGTGACCTTAAAAAAGCACAAGGCTGTAGTTGAAAATTTCTAATTATCCTTTAAAGTAAGGGATACATTATCCACTGTGTAATTTACAGGATACTCAAGGATATTGTGTGTTATATAGTCTGTGGTATTCAGTTAGACAAACTGAAATTAAAGTTTTGCTGGCTAGTTATCCGATTGGTTTCTCAATTCAAAATGAATTGTACAAGAATCTGTCGGCAATAAATACCCTGGAGATTCTTCAATTCTTCGACAGAGTCTTGTACAAGTCATTCTGAATTGAAAAAGCCAGTCGGATGACTAGCGAAAGGTCCTCAGGGATGTACCAAAAAGTGTACCTTTGGATACAGCAAGATTCCACTACTTGTAATTTTAAATTTTGAGAAATCATCATTTGAAAACAAAGAATTTACAGGGAAAGACCTGTCACTCCAGAAGAAGAAATTATAATATGTGACCCATGCCTGACCTCTTTGGCTGCCTGCCAGCAAACTTTCTGCAAAATTTAAGAGAATCAGCAGACACTACGAGAAGGCAGTGAGTAAGGGAGGGTGGGGGGGAATTGGGAGCACCAAACATTTATAATTTAATGACAAAGCAAGCACAGATAAATATGTGAGTACCACCATTTTAAAAAATCAAGTTAATCTAAGTGAATACCACATACATGCCATAAATGGTGCGACTAGCATGTACTCCGATCCCCGAAAATGACAGGGATCGCAGCGCAAGCGGCCACCGCCTAAATTACATTTCTAACTACAACCTGTTAAAAGTTATGGTGCAATATACACTAACACTTTCTGATTCCAGTAGCTTTTGGGAACACTGGTTACATCTGTAATTAGCTATCAGTGCCAGGACTTCCTACATTTCCAAGCATTAAGTCTTCAGTGAGCATGCTCAGATTCCAGGAATGGGGAGCAGAAGCAGGTGATTTCACCAAAAGTAACTGGAAATAGGAAATGTTACCCTTTTTTCACTATAACTTGTGACACGGTTACCCCTTAATCAGACCATATAAACAGACCTATGTTTCTCCGGTTGTTGGGTAGCAGGAAGGAGCTGGTACACGTGTGCACTTGGTCCAGTGACCGGGGAAGGTGGAACTTCTGTGTGAAGTTGCATGATCTTTTCTTTGAAACAGAACATGTGGCATGTGCTTCTTTTTTTTAACGTGGAGGAAACAGCTGTATACCTTACAGAGGCCTGGAAATGTTTTAGTGCTCTTGCACAAAAAGTGGTATGCCTAAGGGCAAGGTCCCACTATGTGCGTTGCGCTGTTCATTTTGAGTGCATTTAGGACAATGCATTTGATCCACATTCTGTCCCGTTTACAGACATGCATTTTTCTATGCATTTGTCCTCGTTTGTCTGTGTTTCCACTCCATTTGCGTGCGTGTGCAGTTTTTGGAAAATCAACAGGAAACACTGGAGAAAACGCAAAAAAAAAATAAATGCAAAAATAAGTTTATCCATGGTTTCTTTTGCGTTCCCATAGACTATTACTAAAGTGCGATTCTGACACACGGACCAAAAGTTGTGCACGCATGCAGATAAAAAATGGACCACATAGATTCGGAACACAAATTATACAGTCGGAACTCATTTTTGCGATTTTTAAATTGCTCATTAGTGAAAACTATAATTAATCCCAACTATCACTAAGTATCACAACAGTATTGACAGTTGGTATGTGGGAAAATAGTCAGGTCAGTGTTCAGAGCCTGAGCAAAACAAGTATTGTATTGAAGGCATGCAGCAACACACACACCTCAGAGTAAGTGCTACTTACATGGAATTATTTATAGATTAAGATGACACAAAGTAATTTTTTCAGTATACATACACTTTAAATGTAAGATGTAAGGGAAAGTTCAGCGGAATATATAATTATTTTTAAAATTCTTAGATTATATTGTGCATACCTAGTTGTTCTATATATTCTCTCCCATTTTGAAAAATCAGTTGATTTCATACCCTTTGCTGTTCCCTGCTTTTGACATTAGTGAGCTGACATTTCAGGTTCTAATGGTCCTTCTTCCCAGAATACACCACTTCCTTTGAATGTTCCTAACAGTTATTTCTACTGATTGGCTGTTGGATGGGTCAAACCTTCTCAGATATCTACTGAGCAACTGAATCAACCCAGGCGCTGGGTCAAGGGAAAAACCACAACGGTCTCTATTAGGGGTCCTGTAAACAGGAAGTCGTAATTTCAGAAGTATTTATTTATACACAGACAAAATGCTGAATAGGCAGGTTAAGGTCATTAGGATGGGAAAATACTGCTCTTTTTTTTCTTAAAAGTATATTTGCACTAAACTTCCCCTTTAAATATTACAAACCTTTTTTTGTTGTTGCTAAATGAAGCAAAATAATCTTCATATGCGGAAAACACAGTCATTAACTTGCCTTGGCTTTAAAACATCAGAATGTTTCTCAGCATGTCATTCAGTAAATACTTTCCATTCAAACAACAGGCTTTGCCATAGTTTATACCTGTATTTACCTTTCTAGCTTAAGGTCTTGTTGCAATACTGCTGTAGGTTTACTAGTGGTGATTTTCCATATTTCTCTTATCACAAGACACACGCATAAGAAAGGAAAGCAAAACCAAGTCATCTGCAGTCACTTCCTTTATTTGGTTGCATTCTAAAGTCATCACTTTAGAATTCAGCCTTCAGCACTCCAATGTACCAGGTACTATTACTTGAAATGAAAATTGTTTCAAAGGAATCTTACTAAATACACAGATCTCACCACAGAAGATAAATAAATCCCACATGCTATTATGTTTAGGGTATTTTTATTGCTCTGTAATTGGGAGGAATTCCCTAGGTATTATTAAGTAACATTACTTTATTTCATTGTTTCTTCATTTCATATATATTTTCAAAAGTTCACTTATGTTTCTGTGTGCACATTGCAACTTAGATAACAAAGGATGTTTTTAATAGTTCTACTAAACATATTTATGATTTATTGACATTGTCAAAATAAATGGAACAGGAAAAGTTGTAGTTGCCCTGATAAAGTGATGTTAAGTGAAAGACAAATAAAAAGAACACATTTTAATTCCACTAGGGGGAGTAAGAGAGACCTTGCGAGTTCTTTCATTATGCTTACAAAACTCAAGCAAATTATAGAAGAGTTGGATCTGCCAAAACTATACCTAAAATATGCAAAAAAAATAAAGCCTAAATATGCAACAATTTTCTCGGATTGAGAAACACAATTTCTACCTCCTAGGCAGTCGTAGGTACAAAACAAAAATTACCAGTATAGATATAATTTAAAATAATAAGATTAAAGCTACTTAAGGTGGCCATACATTTATAATATTTTACTTACCCGACCGAGCGCTCCTGCGACGTTCGACCGTTCGTCGTTCGACTCTCCCGTTCATCTATGTGTCCGTCATGCGATCGCAAATCCCATTAATTTTACGATCGCATGTCGATCGCATACAAGAACGGGAGATGCGGTTCTGACAGGATCGGTCGAACGTCACAGGAGCCCTCGGTCGGGTAAGTAAAATCGTATATATGTATGGCCACCTTTACACAAGTCAAATTTGGCAGCCGAAGCCCAACAGCCTATCTGTGACACACCCGTGATGAATGGGTACTTTGTCAGTCACAGGCAGTGTTTCTCAACCTTTTTATCTGTGGGGACCCTTGAAAAAATTTTGTGTCTCAGGGAACCCTTACATAAAATTATGATTTTATATTCTATTTCTTTCTCATTTATCAAATCATCAAAATGCATAATTTATACAAATATAAATGATAGATCTATAAATATATCTCTATTAAAAGAAATGCACTCATATTCACCGCAGTGTGGGAACCCTTACATAAAAACATTACTTATTTTTATTCATCTCTCAGACATCAATACACCAAACACATAATTTATACAGAACATTGCTAAATATATTAAAAAAATACATCTGTAGTCATCAAAATGGTGGATCCATACAATTTCTGTCAATCTCTTGAGGACCCCCATGCAACCTCTCAGGGACCCCTATGAGAAACACTGGTCACAGGTGTGTATGCATTCGTTCAGGCATAGTTCATTGATCTATCAGACCTCATCTGCCAAATAGAACATGTGTACGGTTCTTTAGGTTGCCAAATGGATTAGTCTCCTAATTTAAAAGGTATGTTCACCCCCCTAACAAACTTGTTTATGGTCCATCATCCAGGCTGTGATGGTGACGTCACTTCCAATGACAATGGCTATTTGAGCCATCTGCTTATGGCTGTGCAAGCTCAATCTTGGTGTCTTTAGTTATAAGCACTAAGCAATTATCCAATGTGGTTCTTAGTGGGACACCACTGTAAAAACAAATGTCCAGCACCCTTTGCGCTACAATTTCCAATTAACCACTATCCTGATTTCACCCTCAGGAAGTCCCAGCATTCCAAACTGCAATATGTAATTAGGGTAACATGATTTAACCCTTTCAGTGTCAGCAGAATTAAAAAAAAAAAAATTGCGTTCAGTGCCAGCAGAATTTTCTTAATCACTTTAGACTAATTTTACAGTAGGAAACCTTGCAGTAAATCAGGAATATTATGCATTGTTTTTTTCAGCACAAAGTGTACTTTAACACAGTAATAGAATTTTGTAACTTTTCTGGAAATTTTACTGGAATTATGGGTAAAATATGTAAAAAAAAATGAAAAATTTGCAAATTTTCATGAATTTTTGCCATTTTTATTTATAGTTTTATTTTAAGGTTACGCACAAAATCTTACTGTTTCTAAAAGCTCTGATACTCCGAGTACAACGATACCAGATATATGTAGGTAGCCCACTTTTCCTGTACAGGAGACCCCCCCAAACTAAAACTGCACCTTCAAGGTTTAATATTACACCAAATTAAAATGTATAACCACTTCTGACGGTTAACATAGAATATCTTCCAAATTAACTAAAATATCCCCACAAGTGAGATATTTTTAGAAACTACACACCCGCAGGATTTTATGAGTGAGGTAAGTTTCAATCAAAATGCAGATACCCGGACGCAGCTCTTCGTCCAATTGTAAGTTATTTTCTCACATTTTCCTTTTTTTCCTCAACTGTAAAATTAGAGACAAAATCAAATGCGAATTTCAGCTAAGAACTGTGGAGGAAAGTTCAAACGCATCTCAAATATGGAAGCCTAACACCTCCCGAATAAAACGGTATGCCCCATTCATGGGTGTACCCAGAGACATGGCTACCAACCAACCCAGATTGGGACCAATGCCAAATGTCAGTAGCAGCCAAAAAAAATTAGCCAGCTTTGTATTTGAACAGTCTGCAGTTTTTCCACAAAACACCCCCCTAACTCAGAAATATCCCCGACAAACTATATATTCCGGAAATCTACACACCTTCAGCTATGTACCGCTGTAGTTTGTTCATTCATACCATCAATGGTGTGGGCCCTGTTCTTCATAGAAGTTTTTCACTTTTACCAGATTTTCAAAAAAATTAAACATCAAACAACATTACCAAATATCAATCTCCCAAATGTCCTGAATCAAATGGTATGCCATATGTGTGGTTACACACGCAGACGTGGAAGCGAATAGCCACGAAGTGAGACAATGCACGATGGCTCAGAAACAGCGAAAATATTTAGCCAACTCCGAATTTGAACAGTCTGCAGTTTTTTCCACAAAACACCCCCGTAACTCATAAATACCCCCACAAACTATATATTCCTGAAATCTACACACCTTTAGCTATCTAACACTGTAGTGTGTACATTCATACCATCAATGGTGTGGGCCCAGTTCTTTGTAGAAGTTCGCACTTTTTACCAGATTTTCAAAAAAAGTTAACATCAAACAACATTCAAAAAGGTAGAAATCATGCCAAATCCTCATGGAATGTAAAAAAAAGTTACCAAATATCAATCTCCCAAATGTCCTGAATCAAGTGGTATGCCATATGTGTGGTTACACACGCAGACGTGGAAGTGAGACAATGCACGATGGCTCAGAAACAGCCATTTGAATTTGAACAGTCTGCAGTTTTTCTCCACACAACACCCCTCACAAACTATATATTTCTCAAATCTACACACCTTTATCTACGTAATTATGTGTTTGGTCATTTCATACCATAATGGTGTGGGCGCAGTTCTTCGTAGAGAAGTTCGCAGTTTTTAGCAGATTTTCTAAAAAATGTAAAAAAATGTACCAAATTCAATCTCCAAATGTCCTGAATCAAATGGTATGCCCTAGTTATGGTTACACACGCAGACGTGGAATCGACTAGCCACAAAAGGAGCCAATGAACAGTGGCCCAATTACAGCAACTTTTCAGATTTGTCAGACTAAACCCCTATCTATTAGAAATACCTCCCAAAACTATATATTCTTGGAATCTACACACCTTCAGCTTTTATGCATACCACCAATGGTGTGGGCGCAGTTTTGTGAAGAATTTTGCTTTTTTTAACAGATTTTCAGGAAAAATTGATAAAAATACAATGCAAAGTTAAGAATCATGGCAAATTTCCATGTCATGTAAAAAAAACTTGGCAATTATCAATCCTCCAAATTCCCTGAATCAAATGGTATGCCATATGTGTGGGTGCACACAGAGACATAGCCACCAACTAACTCAAATGGGAAGCATGCATAAGTGCAATTACAAGAAAAAAAAAATCGAGGTTCTCTGTAATTTCCAACAGCCCCAAAACTTGGAAATGCCCCACACAAATAAACCCCCCCACTAAATATCAATCTCCCTCATGTCCTGAATCAAACAGTATGCCATGTGTGTGGTTGCACACAGAGACGTGGCCACCAACTAGCTCAAATGGGAAGCATGCACAAATGCAATTACAAGAAAAAATAATAAAAAATAATCCCCCCCCCCACAAACTATATATTTTTGGAATTTACGCACCTTCAGCTACATTACGGTGCCATGCTTTCATACATACACAAAGAATTCCAGACTCCGTGATCCAAAGAACGCTGTGTTTTTAGGAGGTTTTTGTTAAAAATAAAATAAGATGATTCAAAGATTGAAATCCTACCTAAACCCACTTGACAAGAAAAACCCCCCACTAAATGTCAGTCTCCCACATGTCCTGAATCAAACGGCATGCCATATGCGCGGGTGCACACAGAGGCGTGGCCACCAACTAGCTCAAATGGGACGCATGCACAAGTGCAATTACAAGAAAAAATCAAAGTGTTCTGTAATTTGAACAGCCTATTCAACTTGGAAATAACCCCCAAAAACTATATATTTTTGGAGTCTACAAACCTTCAGCTACGTAATAGTGTCATGCTTTCATATATACATGAAGAATTCCAGGCGTTGTTATTCATAGAAGAAGAATATCATCAGAAATGGACTTTAGGCGAGGATTTAAGGGGAAAAAATAAGACTAAGAAGAGGAACTCAAAGAGTTGAAATCTAAAAACAGCAGAGAGAGAAGGCAGGTAGAGGGACGCAAATACAAAAAAAACCCACTAAATGGCAATTCCCAAATGTCCTGAATCAAACAGTGGCCATATGGGTGGGTGCAAACAGAGACGGGGCACCAACTAGCTCAAATGGGATGCACGCACAATTAAAATTACAAGAAAAAAATCAAAAAAAGCTAAAACCACCTCACCATACACACTCCCCCTTTTAGTGGTATTTAGTGTAAAACAGTGTATGGAGAGTCACACAAGTTTGCACACTTTACTAATCTAAAGTTCAATCTGGTCTTTTTTTTGGCACCTCTGGAAAATTCTACTAAAATAGGTAGTTTCCTTAAAATCGGACAAATAATGATCTGCGTTTACTTTACCAATATCACGGAGGCATTGGGAAGCTTGGAGAAGAAGTTTTTTGCCAATTTATAGTTTTAGGGTAAAAAAAAAAAAGGTGTGTGTATCATTTTAAGAATTTTTTGGTGTGCATTTTCCCTTTTTTTTTTTGATTATTCCCAAAGATGATAATCATCAAATCATCTTAGGGAATGATAACGAACTTGTCCATTTTCCAATGCCGTTTTCCAATTTGAAATCCGATCAGAAAAATCACTTTCTGGAAATCATTTTCCAGGAAGGGATTTTTCATTCATTGGCAAAGATCAATAATTTGGTGACCAGAAGTGATCACCAAATATTGATCTCTGTCTCCATTTTTTTTCTAAGCCTTTGCTAAAAAATTCTATTTGTAAATGGAACTTTGAGTTCCATTCCCAAAAAGTATAGTAAAGCTGTCACACTGACAGCTTTACTATACCAGGTACTGTACTTCGATCTAAATGGAGATTGAAGTGCAGTACCTCCACTACACCACCAGGGGCAGACCGGGGGAAGCCTAAGGGAAGAACCCGGTGAAGCAGGAAATCCTGTGATGTCACCGGGGTCTCCCTTATCGCACGGACCTGCTCTTCCTCTTGCTCCCGGCTGCTGCTCGCAACTTCTGGAAGAAAGGTAAGTTATCTCCCTATCCCCTCATCGGTTTTAGACAAAACTGATGGGGGATTGAGGGGGCTAGGTGGAGTTGAATTCTGCCCCTGATCGCCCTCGCACAGACAGATTTTTTTTTTTATAGGAAACGTATATTCACATCTGTGACAGTTTGAGCATTTTATGCACAGAACGTGAATATCGATCTGTGGCCACTTAAAGGGTTAAAGGAACTGTGGTCCAAAAATTACTTTAGGTAAATTGACGGAATTGCTTTCCTGGGTATTTTGCAATTTACTTTCATTATTTATTTTACATAGTTTTGAAGATCTTAACATTTATATGTGTGATATGGGAGCAACACCACCAGATCCCCATTGCACATCCTGCTTCGTGCTCTGAAACCATTTGACAGTCCCTCTTCCCTGTCTCCTCCTCGTTGTGGGCCCCCATGGCCCCTCTCCTTGCAGACTCACCCTGGTCCCTTCCCTTGCAGCCTCCTGTGGCCCCTCCCACTCATGTGCTCTGTGGCCCCGCTCACTCATGGCTCATGTGGTCCCTCCCACTTATGGGCCACGTGGCCCCTTACCTTGCAGCCCCCTTGAGCCTTTCCCTTGCAGCCTTCTGTGGCCCCTCCCACTCGTGTGCTCCATGGCCCCTGCCACTCACAGGCCCTGTGGCCCCTACCACTTATGGGCCCGTGGCCCCTCCCACTTGTGGGCCCCGTGGCACCCCACTCGTGGGCTCAGTGGCCCCTTTCCTTGCAGACCCATCCTGGCCCCTTCCCTTGCATTGCAGCCTCCTTGGGCCATTCCCTTCCAGTCTCCTGTGGCCCCTCCCACTCATGGGCCACAATGACCCCTCCCTCTTGTGGGCTCCCCATTGCCCCTCCCCCACTTGCACCTCAGACCCCCCTTACAGAAAACTGTAAAAGCAGTCTTTTTAGCAGAGAAAGAATCAGCAATTTTAAACTTTGTCTGTCTTTCTCTGCTGAAAAGGCTGCTTTTACACAATCTTCTATAGGGGGTATGAGGGTATTGGTCTGAGGTGCAAGTGGGGGAGGGGCCACAGGACCCATGAGTGGGCAGGGTCACAGAGTCCATGAGTGGGAGGGGCACACAGGGGTCTGCAAAGGAAGGGTCCAGTTCGACGTTCACCGGTCGTCGTTGATTAGCTACCCCCCGTTCATCTATGTGTCCGTCATGCGATCGCAAATCCCATTAATTTTACGATCGCATGTCGATCGCATACAAGAACGGGAGATGCGGTTCTGACAGGATCGGTCGAACGTCACAGGAGCCCTCGGTCGGGTAAGTAAAATCGTATATGTATGGCCACCTTTACACAAGTCAAATTTGCAGCCGAAGCCACACAGCCTATCTGTGACACACCCGTGATGAATGGGTACTTTGTCAGTCACAGGCAGTGTTCTCAACCTTTTTATTGTGGGGACCCTTGAAAAAATTGTGTCTCAGGGAACCCTTACATAAAATTATGATTTTATATTCTATTTCTTTCTCATTTATCAAATCATCCAAATGCATAATTTATACAAATATAAATGTATAGATCTATAAATATATCTCTATTAAAAGAAATGCACTCATATTCACCGCCATGTGGGAACCCTTACATAAAAATTACTTATTTTTATTCATCTCTCAGACATCAATACACCAAACACATAATTTATACAGAACATTGCTAAATATATTAAAAAATACATCTGTAGTCATCAAAATGGTGGATCCATACAATTTCTGTCAATCTTGGGACCCCCATGCAACCTCTCGGGACCCCTATGAGAAACACTGGTCACAGTGTGTATGCATTCGTTCAGGCATAGTTCATTGATCTATCAGACCTCATCTGCCAAATAGAACATGTGTACGGTTCTTTAGGTTCCAAATGGATTAGTCTCCTAATTTAAAAGGTAGTTCACCCCCCTAACAAACTTGTTTATGGTCCATCATCCAGGCTGTGATGGTGACGTCACTTCCAATGACAATGGCATTTGAGCCATCTGCTTATGGCGTGTGCAAGCTCAATCTTGGTGTCTTTAGTTATAAGCACTAAGCAATTATCCAATTGGTTCTTAGTGGACACCACTGTAAAAACAATGTCCAGCACCCTTTGCGCTACAATTTCCAATTAACCACTATCCTGATTTCACCCTCAGGAAGTCCCAGCATTCCAAACTGCAATATGTAATTAGGGTAACATGATTTAACCCTTTCATGTCAGCAGAATTAAAAAAAAAAAATTGCGTTCAGGCCAGCAGAATTTTCTTAATCACTTTAGACTAATTTTACAGTAGGAAACCTTGCAGTAAATCAGGAATATTATGCATTGTTTTTTCAGCACAAAGTGACTTTAACACAGTAATAGAATTTTGTAATTTTCTGGAAATTTACTGGAATTATGGGTAAAATATGTAAAATAAAAAAGTCAAATTTGCACATTTTCATGAATTTTTGCCATTTTATTTTATAGTTATTTTAAGGTTACGCACAAAAACTTACTGTTTCTAAAAGCTCTGATACTCCCGAGTACACGATACCAGATATATGTAGGTAGCCCACTTTTCCTGTACAGGAGACCCCCCAAACTAAAACTGCACCTTCAAGGTTTAATATACACCAAATTAAAATGTATAACTTTCTTTGACGGTTAACATAGAATATCTTCCAAATTAACTAAATATCCCCACAAGTGAGATATTTTTAGAAACTACACACCCGCGGAATTTATGAGTGAGGTAAGTTTCAATCAAAATGCAGATACCCGGACGCAGCTCTCGTCCAATTGTAAGTTATTTTCTCACATTTCTTTCTTTTTTTCCTCAACTGTAAAATTAGAGACAAAATCAATGCGAATTTCAGCTAAGAACTGTGAGGAAAGTTCAAACGCATCTCAAATATGAAGCCTAACACCTCCCGAATAAAACGGTATGCCCCATTCATTGGGTGTACCCAGAGACATGGCTACCAACCAACCCAGATTGGGACCAATGCCAAATGTCAGTAGCAGCCAAAAAAAATTAGCCAGCTTTGTATTTGAACAGTCTGCAGTTTTTCCACAAAACACCCCCCTAACTCAGAAATATCCCCGACAAACTATATATTCCGGAAATCTAACACCTTCAGCTATGTACCGGCTGTAGTTTGTTCATTCATACCATCAATGGTGTGGGCCCTGTTCTTCATAGAAGTTTTTCACTTTTACCAGATTTTCAAAAAATTAAACATCAAACAACATTACCAAATATCAATCTCCCAAATGTCCTGAATCAAATGGTATGCCATATGTGTGGTTACACACGCGGACGTGGAAGTGAAAAGCTACGAAGTGGACAATGCACGATGGCTCAGAAACAGTGAAAATTTTAGCCAACTCCGAATTTGGACAGTCTGCAGTTTTTCCCACAAAACACCCCCATAACTTATAAATAACCCCCGCAAACTATATATTCCTGAAATCTACACACCTTCAGCTATATAACACTGTAGTGTGTTCATTCATACCATCAATGGCGTGGGCCCAGTTCTTCTAGAAGTTCGCACTTTACCAGATTTTCAAAAAAAGTTAACATCAAACAACATTCAAAAGGTAGAAATCATGCCAAAACCTCATGGAATGTAAAAAAAAGTTACCAAATATCAATCTCCCAAATGTCCTGAATCAAATGGTATGCCATATGTGTGGTTACACAGCAGACGTGGAAGCGAATGCCACGAAGTGAGACAATGCACGTGGCTCAGAAACAGCGAAAATATTTAGCCAACTCCGAATTTGAACAGTCTGCAGTTTTTTCCACAAAACACCCCCGTAACTCATAAATACCCCCACAAACTATATATTCCTGAAATCTACACACCTTTAGCTATCTAACACTGTAGTGTGTACATTCTACCATCAATGGTGTGGGCCCAGTTCTTTGTAGAAGTTCGCACTTTTTACCAGATTTTCAAAAAAGTTAACATCAAACAACATTCAAAAAGGTAGAAATCATGCCAAATCCTCATGGAATGTAAAAAAGTTACCAAATATCAATCTCCCAAATGTCCTGAATCAAGTGGTATGCCATATGTGTGGTTACACACGCAGACGTGGAAGTGAGACAATGCACGAGGCTCAGAAACAGCCATTTGAATTTGACAGTCTGCAGTTTTTCTCCACACAACACCCCTCACAAACTAATTATTTCTCAAATCTACACACCTTTATCTACGTAATTCTGTAGTTTGTTCATTCATACCATCAATGGTGTGGGCGCAGTTCTTCGTAGAAGTTCGCAGTTTTAGCAGATTTTCTAAAAAATGTAAAAAAAAGTTACCAAATATCAATCTCCCAAATGTCCTGAATCAAATGGTATGCCCTATGTATGGTTACACACGCAGACGTGGAATCGACTAGCCACAAAGTGAGCCAATGAACAGTGGCCCAATTACAGCAACTTTTCAGATTTGTCAGACTAAACCCCTATATATTAGAAATACCTCCCAAAACTATATATTCTTGGAATCTACACACCTTCAGCTTTTATGCATACCACCAATGTGTGGGCGCAGTTTTGTGAAGAATTTTGCTTTTTTTAACGATTTTCAGGAAAAATTGATAAAAATACAATGCAAAGTTAAGAATCATGGCAAATTTCCATGTCATGTTAAAAAAACTTGGCAATTATCAATCCTCCAAATTCCCTGAATCAAATGGTATGCCATGTGTGGGTGCACACAGAGACATAGCCACCAACTAACTCAAATGGGAAGCATGCATAAGTGCAATTACAAGAAAAAAAAATCGAGGTTCTCTGTAATTTCCAACAGCCCCCAAACTTGGAAATGCCCACACACAATAAACCCCCCCACTAAATATCAATCTCCCTCATGTCCTGAATCAAACAGTATGCCATGTGTGTGGTTGCCACAGAGACGTGGCCACAATAGCTCAAATGGGAAGCATGACAAATGCAATTACAGGAAAAATAATAAAAAATAATTCCCCCCCCACACAACTATATATTTTTGGAATTTACGCACCTTCAGCTACAACGGTGCCATGCTTTCATACATACACAAAGAATTCCAGACTCCGTGATCCAAAGAACGCTGTGTTTTTAGGAGGTTTTTGTTAAAATAAAATAAGATGATTCAAAGATTGAAATCCTACCTAAACCCACTTGACAAGAAAAACCCCCCACTAAATGTCAGTCTCCCACATGTCCTGAATCAAACGGCATGCCATAGCGCGGGTGCACACAGAGGCGTGGCACCAACTAGCTCAAATGGGACGCATGCACAAGTGCAATTACAAGAAAAAATCAAAGTGTTCTGTAATTTGAACAGCCTATTCAACTTGGAAATAACCCCAAAAACTATATATTTTGGAGTCTACAAACCTTCAGTACGTAATAGTGTCATGCTTTCATATATAAATGAAGAATTCCAGGCGTTGTTATTCATAGAACTCCGTGCTTTTAGGAGATTTTGTGAAAAAATAAATAAGAGGACTCAAAGGTTGAAATCCTAAACCCACTTGGCAAGTAAAAAAACCCACTAAATGGCAATCTCCCACATGTCCTGAATCAAACAGTGCGCCATATGGGTGGGTGCAAACAGAGACGGGGCCACCAACTAGCTCAAATGGGATGCACGCACAATTAAAATTACAAGAAAAAAATCAAAAAAAGCTACAACCCACCCTCACCATACACACTCCCCCTTTTAGTGGTATTTTAGTGTAAAACAGTTAGTATGGAGAGTCACACAAGTTTTTGCACACTTTACTAATCCTAAATGTTCAATCTGGTCTTTTTTTGGCACCTCTGTAAAATTTCTTACTAAAATAGGCTTAGTTTCCCTTAAAATCGGACAAATAATGTCTGCGTTTACTTTACCAATATCACCGGAGGCATTGGGAAGCTTGGAGAAGAAGTTTTTTGCCAATTTAGGTTTAGGGTAAAAAAAAAAGGTGTGTGTATCATTTTAAGAATTTTTGGTGTGCATTTTCCCTTTTTTTTTTTGATTATTCCCAAAGATGATATCATCAAATCATCTTAGGGAGATAACGAACTTGTCCATTTTCCAATGCCGTTTCCAATTTGAAATCCGATCAGAAAAATCACTTTCTGGAAATCATTTTCCAGGAAGGGATTTTCATCATTGGCAAAGATCAATAATTTGGTGACCAGAAGTGATCACCAAATATTGATCTCTGCTCTCATTTTTTTCTAAGCCTTTGCTAAAAAATCTATTTGTAAATGGAACTTTGAGTTCCATTCCCAAAAAGTATAGTAAGCTGTCACACTGACAGCTTTACTATACCAGGTACTGTACTTCGATCTAAATGGAGATTGAAGTGCAGCTACCTCCACTACACCACCAGGGGCAGACCGGGGAAGCCTAAGGGAAGAACCCGGTGAAGCCGGAAATCCTGTGATGTCACCGGGGTCTCCCTTATCGCACGGACCTGCTCTTCCTCTTGCTCCGGCTGCTGCTCGCAACTTCGGAAGAAAGGTAAGTTATCTCCCTATCCCCTCATCGGTTTTAGACAAAACTGATGGGGGATTGAGGGGGCTAGGGGGGAAGTTGAATTCTGCCCCCTGATCGCCCCTAGCACAGACAGATTTTTTTTTTTATAGGGGAAACGTATATTCACAATCTGTGACAGTTTGAGCATTTTATGCACAGAACGTGAATATACGATCTGTGGCACTTAAAGGGTTAAAGGGTAACTGTGGTCCAAAAATTACTTTAGGTAAATTGACAGGAATTGCTTTCCTGGGTATTTTTGCAATTTACTTTCATTATTTATTTTACATAGTTTTGAAGATCTTAACATTATATGTGATATGGGAGCAACACCACCAGATCCCCATTGCACATCCTGCTTCGTGCTCTGAAACCATTTGACAGTCCCTTTCCCTGTCTCCTCCTCGTTGTGGGCCCCCATGGCCCTCTCCTTGCAGACTCACCCTGGTCCCTTCCCTTGCAGCCTCCTGTGGCCCCTCCCACTCATGTGCTCTGTGGCCCCGCTCACTCATGCTCATGTGGTCCCTCCCACTTATGGGCCCGTGGCCCCTTACCTTGCAGCCCCTTGAGCCTTTCCCTTGCAGCCTTCTGTGGCCCCTCCACTCGTGTGCTCCATGGCCCTGCCACTCACAGGCCTGTGCCCCTACCACTATGGGCCCGTGGCCCCTCCCACTTGTGGGCCCCGTGGCACCCCACTCGTGGGCTCAGTGGCCCTTTCCTTGCAGACCCATCCTGGCCCTTCCCTTGCATTGCAGCCTCCTTGGGCCATCCCTCCAGTCTCTGTGGCCCCTCCCACTCATGGGCCACAATGACCCCTCCCTCTTGTGGGCTCCCCATTGCCCCCCCCACTTGCACCTCAGACCCCCCTTACAGAAAACTGTAAAAGCAGTCTTTTTAGCAGAGAAAGAATCAGCAATTTTAAACTTTGTCTGTCTTTCTCTGCTGAAAAGGCTGCTTTTACACAATCTTCTATAGGGGGTATGAGGGTATGGTCTGAGGTGCAAGTGGGGGAGGGGCCACAGGACCATGAGTGGGCAGGGTCACAGAGTCCATGAGTGGGAGGGGCCACAGGGGTCTGCAAAGGAAGGGTCCAGGTTGGGTCTAGCGGGAGGGGGACACAGGGCCCACGAGTGGTAAGGGCCAGAAGTGGGAGCATTAAAAAAGCAGTGCTGTGGGCTGTGCTGTTCTCCCCACCCCCTCCTACCCTTCAGTCATGCACTGAGCATGTGTCAACCGCAGATTAGAGGAGGAAGTAGTATTTCTGAAGATTCAGAACCTCACACCCCCTAACTTTTGATCAGCGATTTCTTCATATTTTGGGCTGTGTAGCAAGTGGTGTGGTTGATTGCTCATTTTAAAAGTAAGGACCCTGCCTTTTCATTTAAAGGACAATTATACTCACCTTTCCCCAATCCACTGCAGCATATTACCCAGGGTGAGGACCTTAAATCGCTAAGTCCTAACCCTGGGTACTTTCCTTAACTCCTGCACTACTTACCGCAAATCTTCTTCGCCGATCCACACTGTTCCACCTCTCTTCTACTGTCAGTGACAGTCGCGAGGCAGCCAATTGGAAGACACGCCTCCTTGCAGAGCGTATCTTCCTATTGGCTGGCTCGCGATCTGTCACTGAAGCAGGAAGAGCGGAGGAATGGAGCGATCGGCGAAGCAGATTTGCGGTAAGTAGTGCAGGAGTTAGGGATAGTACCCAGGGTGAGGACTTAGCGATTTTAGGTCCTCACCCTGGGTACTATGCAGCTATGGAGGAAGAGGAGCGAGGGTGAGGTGAGTATAGTTGTCCTTTAAAATAAACTTGTTTAGAGACCACAGTTCCCCTTTAACTAAAAGAGTGACTTTTTGAGGGTGGATATATATATATATCCCTTTATATTATATAAATAAATGTATAATTTCATGGGTAATACATTGGGTTTTTCGGAGGCACTATGTTGGTGGGGGTGGGTAAAAGTAATATTCATAGGGACAGTGTTTATGTGTTGTTAAAAGGGCATGTCCACCCTTTTAAACAACTTTTGTCCATTAATATAATACCCTCCCCCAGCCCCAACCGCTATAAAAATTATTTAAGAAAGTGACCAGATCTTTACGCCTTCTGCTTGCAAGACACTGCAAGCAGGGGGCGGGACCGGCAGTCGCGTTCTCCCCCTCCCTCCCCCTCCTTCCCGTTTTGCTATCCCTCCCCCTAGCATAAAACCCCTTGCCCATGTAATAGAATATGTTCCCCCAGCCCCAACCAGAAAAAAATTATTTTAAGAAAGTGACCAGAACTCTACTTACCTTCCCTGTCTCCACCGGCATTCTGAGAAGCCGGCAGCTGCGTCCGTGATTGGCTGAGAGGCAGGGTTTTATGCTAGGGGGAGGGATAGCAAAACGGGAGGGAGGGGGAGAAGGGCTGCAGTAATCATGCCAAACTTCTCCCGGAGGCCAGGTAGGAGGCAGAGTCCTATATGGACTCTGCTAACCTCCTGGTGGGCAGTTTTTGGGACTTTGGGGGGGGACTACAGGAGAACCTTATGGAGCTGGGATGTGAGGTAAGGGTTTTACTACACTACATGATGATGCCAGTAGTGGGGGGGGATTATAGTTTTGGGGTGGACATGCCCTTTAAGCACTAAATAAATCGTTATACCAATATTAACAAATATGTAGTAATGACATTAAAGTATATAGAAATGTAAATAAGGAAAAATCTATAAATAAATAAAAGTACTAAGTAGTCCCCACTACTGTTTTGTAATGGTATCTGCAAAATGGACTGTTAAGCCACACCCCAGGAAGTTTTACAGGGAGGCAATGGAAGCTTACAAAGGAACATATTTCTCACTTCCCTTTTAGTGTTGTATCCAATGGTGTGCTTAATATTAGATTGACAGCAGTGTTAGCCAATCAAAACATTTTCTGAGTGTTAGTAGGAAGTTAGTAGGAAGTTGCAAGACTTATATGTCACTTATTTTGTAAAACATGTAACCCTCATGTGACTCTCACCCCACCCAATCCCTCCCCTCTCAATAGAAACAAAGGAGAGCTGCTATTTGCTGGACAGGGAAGGGTATCTATAGATCAGGGATAGGCAATCAGTAGATCTCCAGATGTTTTGGAAACTACAACTCCCAGAATTCCCTAACTACAGAGTGCTTGTAGAGGAATGCTGGGAGTTGTATTTTTAATTCCCTAACTACAGAGTGCTTGTAGAGGAATGCTGGGAGTTGTAGTTTTCAAACATCTGGAGATCTACTGTCTGCTTATCCCTGCTATATATGATAGGGGGACTGAAAGGAAAACATCTCCATGCCCACTTCTCTTGAGACAATGTAGTGAGTTTGTTAATGGTTTATTACATTATTTAAGCAATAGACTCCATAGAAGCCATGAACCTGTGTCCTGAACTGATAAAATGTAATAAGATTGAAACATGACAGGATAGTTCTTTATAGGACCTCACATTTACCAATAGTGATCCCTCTGTAACACACTCACCAATAGTGATCCCTCTGTAACACATTTACCAATAGTGATCCCTCTCTAACACATTGACCAATAGTGATCCCTCTCTAACACATTGACCAATAGTGATCCCTCTTTAACACATTGACCAGTAGTGATCCCTATGTAACATATTCACCAATAGTGATCCCTCTCTAACACATTGACCAATAGTGATCCCTCTCTATCACATTTACCAATAGTAATCCCTCTGTAACACATTTACCAATAGTGATCCCTCTCTAAAACACTCACCAATAGTGATCCCTCTGTAACACATTTACCAATAGTGATCCCTCTGTAACACATTTACCAATAGTGATCCCTCTCTAACACATTGGCCAATAGTGATCCCTCTCTAACACATTGACCAATAGTGATCCCTCTCTAACACATTGACCAATAGTGATCCCCCTAACACATTGACCAATAGTGATCCCTCTCTAACACATTGACCAATAGTGATCCCTCTCTAACGCATTGACCAATAGTGATCCCTCTCTAACACATTGATCAATAGTGATCCCTCTCTAACACATTGATCAATAGTGATCCCTCTCTAACACATTGATCAATAGTGATCCCTCTCTAACACATTGACCAATAGTGACCCCTCTCTAACACATTGACCAATAGTGATCCCTATCTAACACATTGACCAGTAGTGGTCCCTCTAACTCATTTACCAAAAGTGATCCTCTCTATCACATTTACCAATAGTGATCCCTCTGTAACATATTCACCAATAGTGATCCCTCTCTAACATTGACCAATAGTGATCCCTCTCTAACATTGACCAATAGTGATCCCTCTGTAACACATTGACCAATAGTGATCCCTCTGTAACACATGACAATAGTGATCCCTCTGTAACACATTGACCAATAGTGATCCCTCTCTAACACATTGACCAATAGTGATCCCTCTCTAACACATTGACCAGTAGTGATCCCCCTCTAACACATTTACCAAAAGTGATCCTCTCTATCACATTTACCAATAGTGATCCCTCTGTAACATTTACCAATAGCGATCCCTCTCTAACACATTGACCAATAGTGATCCCTCTCTAACACATTGACCAATAGTGATCCCTCTCTAACACATTGACCAATAGTGATCCCTCTCTAACACATTGACCAGTAGTGATCCCTCTCTAACACATTGACCAGTAGTGATCCCTCTCTAACACATTGACCAGTAGTGATCCCTCTCTAACACATTTACCAAAAGTGATCCTCTCTATCACATTTACCAATAGTGATCCCTCTGTAACATATTCACCAATAGTGATCCCTCTGTAACATATTCACCAATAGTGATCCCTCTCTAACATTTACCAATAGTGATCCCTCTCTAACAGAATACCTGGTGACAGCTGTGAGTTAATGGGGAGGGTGAGTATTGAAAGACAGACTAATAACTTTAATTATAGAATGATCCAATTGATCTATTATTGGTTGGAAATTTAAGTGGGGAAATTGATTCAAGCTCTGCACAACAGTTGTATTTCACTGTGGTGTTTCTAGTGAACTATAACACTATACAATGTTATTGTGTATACAATGTATTTTCTATGAATCAAACTCAGGACCTCAGTGCTGCAATGCATCAGTGCTAACCACTGAGCCACCGTGCTGCCCATATCATCTGTATCCACATATAGGTAAACATACACCCACATATTTCCCACTGTGCACCAACGGGCACACTTTATTATGTGGGGAAAGACCAATATAAACACTAATAAAATACCAATTAATAATAATAAAAAGGCTGTGAGTAGGCAATAGTAGAACATGTTCTTTGGGGGAATATTTGTTTTTATTTGCATCTTTTGTTCTGCTTTCTTGTTCATAATCCCATTCATGTGACACTGTAAGCCAACATAATTACTGTTAATACGCAAATGCAGCTTTTTAAAACACGTTTCAACTTAACTTGAGTCAGTAGGTTTTTTTTTTATGTTCTGGCATGTAATTATTTTAATAATACGTATAGGTGTGTCATTATTCTTTAGCAGTGCTTAAAGGAGAACTAAACTTCGTTTTTTCAGATCCTAATGTGAAAGTTTTTCTACCCAGAATACCTACACATTGAAAGATTTTTCTCTAGTTATTTGCATTTAGTAGATATAAGTAATAGATTCTGTAACAAAGGAGGCTTCTATGTTGTTGCCAGTACAACTCATAGCCCATGTTGGCTTCAAAGAGCCACGCCCCTGACCCCAGGATTCACTGTCTCTATGTGCAGAGTTTCTAGAAAGATAAACAGGGTTATTCAATAAAAGTTCTTATCATTTAAAATGGTGCTAGTTTTGCCCCAACCAATCAGATCTTATTTAACATTTGAAAGCTAACATCTGAGTGGTTGGGGCAAAATTAGCACCATTTTAAACCATTTTTACTTGCATTTACTTCTATCGATTGAGAGTTCACCTGTGGCGTATTCTGCTACAGTGCTGGGTTAGGAAAATAATCAGACTATTGGGACACAGGTTTGATTCCCCATGTTCCCTTTTTTTGTTTTAATTATGTGTCTAGCAAAAGATAAAGACTTTCATCCGAGCTAGCAAAGACATACACTGCAAAGATAAGTTTTCTTTTTTGTATGAAAAGCATAGGAATTTATCATTGTTAGGGACAGGAGCATTTCTAATGTGTTTACACAAAAACTGCACTGATATCTGTGTTCTGTGTCAGAGGGAGGGTACTCTGTAACATGATTGGCTGTCGGCTTCCAGGAAGCAAGACTGCAGTTTCCTGTGACGTGTCCGGCGCACACTTAGCTGGGTGTTCCCAGATAAGGTGAATTATGGGAGCTGACCCTTAGTACACACAGGTTATTTTCATTAATCACCCAGCATGCACAGCAAAGGGAGACATGAGACACAGCTTGTTGTGTGTTTGTGAATGGGCTCTGTTTATTGAGACAATGTTGTCTGGGGACTTTAGTTCTCCTTTAATTAAAATAAAACGTTCTCAAAAATATATTTTTTAAAAGTTATAATTGGGAACTTCCCTAGCTGCTGTGTTTATCTATGTAGTTGTGTGTATAGGGATTGACAAATTTTATTCATTTTGATTAGATTACTTGGCTTAAAGGTTCTATAGTGATATATAGCCTCCCACAAGAGTAACTTTTTCACCTCATCTCCTTAACCAATGGTAAAAGCATGCTCTTTGTGCTTAACCAATAAAGTAAATGCAGGGCTTGCAATAGTTAACTGATTTTATTAGAAATTACTGAAGTGCAAGTTGGTATATTATTTTAAAGGACAACTTCACTTACCAAAACCGCACTTCACCGTTGGAAAGTACCCAGTTTGAGGACCTAAACCGCACTGTCATTACCCCTGAATTCACTTTCTAACTCTAGATTTACTCACCTAAAGCTTTCTTCGGTGCTCCGATCCTGAAGTCCATCTGCGACTCAGCCAATTAGGGGACAAGCTCTGAAAGAAGCGTGTCTTCTCATTTGCTGGATCAGGAATGCGTAAGTGGGAGCGGAGCACCAAAGGAAACTTTAGGTAAGTAAATCTAGACTAAGAAAGTGAATCCCCTAGGCTGAGTACAGTGCAGTTTAGGTCCTCACCCTGGGTACTACGGATGTCAGGAGCGGAGTCTATGCGAGTATAATTGTCCTTTAATCAGTAGTTTACTACAATAAATAGGGAAATGTGTTTCTTTAAAGCAAGCTAGTTTAGCAGGTTGATTTGTTGATGTGATTTTGTGTTTTAATTACTGCTCTGATGTGTACGCTAATTCTTAACTGCCCTGTCAATTTGTACTTTATTGTAAAGTATATCATATAGCATGTGCAGTATCATTTATTTTATCAGCCAATCACAGATGGGGCTACTAGTCCTATCGCTACTCCATTCCCGGAAGTAGCAATAGAGGCAGAGGCCAAGGGAATGAGGTTGGCAAGTTGATTTAGCATTTGGGGGGGCTACACTACAGTGTATAGATTATATTTTGGGTGGAGATACCCTTAAAAAAAAGTGAACACTGATAACGTCATTCAGTAAAAAAACAGCACAATGTAAAGATTGTGAACCTTAATGTAGTTCCAAAGAATCTAATCAGCTTGCGTCACATTGGGATCAATAACACTGTCTGTTTTATAATCACACACAGAGAATCATAGAATGTGCCAGGAAAAAGTCTTGTCTTTGTACGATAGTTGATTATAATCAAAATTCTATGACTTATGAAACAGCTACTTTTACCTTAGCTGTAACCTAGGAATGCACATTTAATCTGTGGTTAATATTTAACATGTCCTGTGCACAAGGAAAAATCAGTTCAGCCCTGCACTTTATGAACAAAGTAGTAAAATGTAAATTCTTGATATTTAAACTTACTTGCATTCTTGTTAAAATAGGCTTTATTTCTGTTTATATACAAAGCTATGAAAGAGAATAATACTTAAGTTAATTATGTCCTCAGAGGGCTCTCCGTTTGTGGAAAATTAATGCTTTGCACTTTGGAACTTTAGTGAAAACTTCTTAAGTCTGACGCCTCCCGGTATCAACCAGCTCAGAGTTACTACCTGATTAGTTTAAACTTTGTGTGCAATTGACTTAGGACTTTCTAAATAACTGTAATGATTAGACAATGGCCAGTTCCTGCACAAAATGAGTTTCTTTTTATTAGGCCCATGTAGTTAAACCTAATGTATGCTACATTATGTAGTTCAAAATACAGGTTTGGTTAACACTGGATACCTCTTGACAAAAGCAGAATTGTTTGACATTGTTAGTCAACTGGCACAATGCTGTTTTTATTAGTACATCGATGTTCCTGATATAATCCTATAAATGTCAGGTCTTCTATAAATGTAGAGCTAGTTAAACAATGTCTTTTGAGGTTTAAAATGTTTAATTTTATGTGAATTTAATTTTTTGTTCAGCAGTAGCTGCAAATTAAAGCTTTCTAACAATGTATAGCAAGGAGAGGGTATTTAACATTAGGTTTATAGTACTGAATAACAACAATTTGTCCTATTCAGTATGAGGTGCAGAATTATGCATGAGCTGTCAATTTGCCTCAACCAATTTTTTTTAGAAAAAAATTTATACCATCTGGTTGCTGCTGATTAAGAACATGAGCAAAACTTTGCAACTCTTACTGAATAAGGCCCCATGATGAATTTTGTGAATTGCTATTTATGTGAATGGGTTATAGAAAGTATCAGAGTTTTGACCTAAACCTTGTTTCGGGTTGGAACTTTTGGTCCTGCTTTTGAAACTACAGCAGATCATCGAAATATTGTAAAAACCGGTATCCCACTACTCCCGGATCTTCCGGGAGTCTCCCGCGCTCCAGCGTGACCACCCTGATCTCCCGCAACGGAGAGGAGGCCTGAATCTCCTCCCCGTTATGCCCCCTTTATGTGTGTCACGCCCCTGGACTGCCCACGCCATGCCCATACCACACCCCTAACCCTGCCTCCCCCACCCCTTAGCGAGTATGCCCCGCCCATGGTATGATGTCACACAGCATAGCCATGCCCCCTCGCCACGCCCCCTCGCCCTTCCTGCCCAGAAGGACGAAGAGGCAGGGTGGGATGTCTGTAATAAGTCCCTATATGCGGATCCACCAGCAGATGGAACCCTAGCAGGTACCGAGATCATGTTCACTTCATTATACTTGGCAACACTTCTCCATGTACCTTTTTAAAGGGGTTGTTAGGTATGCTAAGATATAGCTAAGAAACACCAGGGAATGTGATATTGTAGAAAGTCAAATCAATGGGACAGATACAATTAAAATATAAGGGAATACATGCAGTACTTAAAGGAGAACTAAACTTAAAATTTTTAAAACCTAATATGAAAGTTTTTCTCCCCAGAACACCTATACATTCTTCCCTAGTATGTTGCATTTAGTATATGTGAGAAATAGATTCTGTAAATAAGAAGGCTTCCATATTGTTGCTAGTGCAACCCACAGCCCATGAAGTTATCAAAGAACCACGCCCCCTGACCCCAGTATTCATTGTCTCTATGCACAGAGTGTTTTCTATACACCAATATGGAAGTCCCTGAAAAGACTTTGAAAGCTGCTTACCCTAATTTATTAACCATTCAGTGTGAGTTGCTGGAAAATAAACAGCAGGGTAACCAGCAGATTTTAAGCAGGTTTCCATTATATTCATCATAAAAGATTCCACATTGTACCAGTGTTCTTTATATTATCTCTGTTAGCCTAGAGATAAGAGCTCTGCTTACATATGGGATGACCATGTTCTTTCTCCTGTCTTGCTTTTCCCCTTCACTGTTGGTATTCGTGTTCTTTTCTTTCCTTCTGCTTCTTTTGACAAAGGCCCAGTCTGGATATCCACAAGATATAAGGGCTCCTCTGAGATGTTTCATTTCTTTAGCCTTCGCCTCTGTGCTAGTGGGGATGTTCTCGGCTCTGTGTTGCAGGGTTCTAATGACACCCAGCTTGTGATCTAAAGGGTGGTGGGAGTCAAACATCAAATACTGATCTGTGTGTGTTGGTTTTAAGAAGAGTTTTCAAAAAAACACCGTATCCCTGTCTGCTTTAAACCGAGCAACACGCTGAGGCAGCAATTGGTACATCCGAAAGACCCAATACCGAAACACAAGAAAAGCAACATCATATACGCAGTGCAGTGCAGTTAAGAATGCTCTGATTTGTATGTAGGGGAGACCAAACAACAACTGCATCAACGTATGGCCCAGCACAGAAGAACCAATTCCTCGGGTCAGGACTTAGCCGTGTACCTGCATCTTAAGAATAAAGGACATACCTTTAAAGATTGTAATGTTAACATATTGGCAAAGGAACTGGTTCAAGAGAGGTGTTAAGGAGGCCATTTATGTGAAAATAAAGAAACCAAGCCTAAATAGAGGTGGGGGGCGGTTCGACACCATCTGTCTGCCATGTACAATGCTGTTTTGACACCTTACTCTGGGCATTCCTATAACACCTCTTAGTCACTATCCAATCACGCCCTTAACACTTGGCTGTGATATGCTAATTGGGATTTTCCAGGGTACATAATTGCCACAGATTCTTGTACAAGTCATTCTGAATTGAGAAAGCCAGTCGGATGACTAGCGAAACGTCTTCAAGAACTAAACTTCAAGTCCAGTTGATCTAATTGAATACAACAGAGACAGCCTTATATATATTATTTTGATTTTAATGTCTGCCTCTTCCTTGAAAAAAGTAATGCAGATTTCATGTATTTAAGCATTAGAAATTTTAATAACACAAGAAAAGAAGAAAAAAGTAGGGGATATCAGTGCAACAACAAATACTTATTGAACATAAATATAGAGCCCCTGACTGGGATGCTCCCACGCCCTCTTCCCCCCTACAGATCTAATAACCAGAACAAATGACACCTCACCTTATAAAATTACAACATGTAATAAGTAAAAAAATAAACCTTATACTTATCAGTCGCATGTATACCTAATCAGTCTAGTAGTAAGGTCCATATCAATAGAGGGAGACCATGAGACACGGGTGTTAGAGGTTCAAATGCTGGGGGGGGAATGCAGCCAAGCTCCAAACACGTTTCGCTCTTCCTATGAGTTTTCTCATGACCATTGTAGCCCATGTTTTTGTAATTTAGAAATTTTAATTCAAAAAAATGTATAGGTATTATACAGCGCTGTGCCTACAAAACAATAGTACAAATAGGGAATAATAATTAAGGAGCAGGTTTGATCAACTTTACCTTGACAATTTAGCAAGTTGGACTGTTTCCCCCACAATCAGCCCTGCATTTGTCCCACCATTTAGATTTAAGCCAATATCTGGTAGCCCGCCATTCTTTTGTGTATGTGATTACAACCTGCTATATGTAAAATAATTAAGATATGCACCCACTATAAGGACATTGGAATAGCTTAGTGGAGGTTGTTTTAGTATTTAAATTGGATATATAAATCCCTTTCTGGAGGAAAGTCATATAGAGCAAAGTTTTGTAGCTCTTCAACATGGTCAATAGCCCAATAGAAAAGGTGTACATTTTGTTATCACCGCATGAGTGACTTTGTAAGCTCTATTTTTACTTTTATTAAGTAAAAAAGGAAATCATTTACTAGGCTTACTAATTCTGGACAAATACATTGGAATTTGATCTTGCATTATCTGTTAAAGGTGATATTCCAAAGCCTTATCAACTGTAATATTTTGTTAATAGATAATCCTGTGGAGTTTTAGTGAATGGAAATACAAAGGCTAGGTATCCTCAAGGCAAGTAATACTTGGCAAAGAATGTTAATCTCTAGAAACTATATACGGTACCATTTGCATAATGTTTATGCACTATCCCTGATCTAAAGCAACTCATTGATAGCAAATACCCATCTTCCAAAGTTGTGTGCTGGTGTTAAATTTCTGTTGTTTTTTTCCTTTTGTAGGCTCACTTTGGGCAATACGAAGGTTAAAGACATATGGGTTATTGTATAGCTTATTTAAAATTAACTTTAAAGCTGGGTACACACGATGAGATATTTCGGTCCGATCGACCGATAGTTCAGTTTATCGGTCGATCGGACCGGAATTATCGCATCCGAATACAGCCATGTCCGACCGATCGTTCGTCCGAATAGGATGAAAGGACGATCGGACATGATTGAAAACCTTGTCCGATCGTGGTCCTCTATGGACCGCACGATCGGTCGCAGTAATTGTCGGAGACGGCTGCTTTTGCCGCGACCGACAGTCCTCCTGCCGACCGGTCGAAAGTATCGAACGGTCGGTCAGGAGAAAAAATCGTAGGTGTGTACCTAGCTTAACTGTACTCCTTCAGTGATTGAATACATAGCAATACTTTTGAAATGAAGCACAACAAAAGGTGACACTTTTATTGGCTAATTGAGATAACCATAGCAATCTTTCAAAACATTACAGTTCATTTTTTAAGCTGGTTACCTGAGTAAAGGTATCCATGCATTCAATGTTCCAACGTCCACACAACATTCGAGTGGTGCTGAAGGATCTACCTGACCCGTTGTTTCTGATCACAAAATTAATGGGCCAGACGGGGCCGAGGTGAGAAACGGACAGCGATATAGACCGGTTACCACTATCAACCATTCGGCTGGGTCGAATTAGCGTTAGTTGTGAAAATCTCCATAGTGGACCGCACAATCTGTTGTTATTTACTGACATGTCTGATCTAGACAATCAATAAAAATCACTGCAGATATTTCGGGCAGCCTGATGATATGATGTGTGCCCGCAGCCTATAATGCAATCTGTACTAAAAATTTAAAAAAATAAAGATCAGGCTCTATGCATATAGTACCATCATTTTCTATTTGGAGTGTAACCTCCTTGTGCAGAAAAATGCTCAAATATATAAAATAGATATATAATTCATACAGCATTCAGGGAACACTTATTACCTACCCATTTATTGAATCTGAAAGTGTCATTATGACATACTCTTTCCACACAGCCTACCTAATGCTAAGGCTAGTTTACCCTTCCATACAGGAAGCATCTAAAATTTCAGATAAATAACTACAGAATTAACTGGTTATTAAAGGGTATGTCCACCCCTAAAATAGGTTTTTAATATTCTGGCTCCCCCATGTCCCCCAGCCCCAACCGCATGTTTCTTCTTTTCAAAAAGCTCCCCAAACTCTTACTTACCTCCCCTCGATCCTCCGCCGCACTGCCGGCACTCTGCTTGCGAGAATGCAAGCAGAGGGGCGGGCCGGCAGTCGCGTCTGTGATTGGCTGAGCCAGCCAATCACGGACGCGGCTGCCGGTCATCAGTGCAGCGGAGGAAAAGCGAGAGGTAAGTAAGAGTTTGGGGAGCTTTTTGAAAAAAAAAACATGCGGTTGGGGCTGGGGGACATGGGGGAGCAGCATATTAAGGGGGTTTAACGCTAGGGGGAGGATAGTAGAACGGGAGGGAGAGGGAGGGGGAGGGAGGGGGGAGGCTGCAGTGCGCATGGCAAATATCTACCGGAGCAGATAGCAGGCAAGACCTGCTATCCTCCTGGTGGTTAGTTTGAGACTTTGGGGGGGGGGGGGGTTTTACAGGAGAAACCCTATGGAGCTGGGATGTGAGGTAAGGATTAACACACTACATGTGGGCCAGTAGTTGGGGGGATTAATCGTTTTGGGGGGTGGACATGCCCTTTAATTAAAAATGAAGATCATGTTTGCATTGTCCTAGAATACAATTGAATTCTAAGTTTAAAGGTTTATTCCTCTAGTATATCATAATAATGTTGGTGTATTTTTAGAGTGAAGAGGACAGATATTCCTTCATTGCTGAATGGTATGATCCAAATGCAGCTCTACAGAGGCGATATCAGCTCAACTTTTATACAAAAGATGGATCTGTTGAAATGGTGAGATCAAGTTTGACATTTAATCAAGTATATGTAAAATGTAAAAGTGTTCTATTTTTCATATATACTGGATTATTTATACATAAGTCAGTCTGCTTCACTTGGTCTAACACAGTTCAAATTATTTTTTTTTTATTTTAATTTAGCTTTTGATGAAACAAATGACATGTTAAATTCCACTTAAAATGAATGTAATACAGAATGGTATGTTATATATGTGGTATTCATCTATTTACAGTAGATCAACTGGAATTGACGTTTATTTTTTAAAAGACATTTTGCTAGTCATCCGACTGGCTTTTGCAATTCAGAATCTGATGGCAATAAGTGCCCTTGAATATGTTCCAATCAGCACATAATGCTTTGAAAACTAAACTTCAAGTCCAGTTGATCTAACTGTATCTGTGGTAGGAAAAGTAGGAAGTTGGGCCCCCCTGTGGTCACAGAGGCTGCTCCAGTGGTAGTTACACTTCTGACCCAGAAGCGCTTGGTGCTCTAATATGCTTATTCAGAGAAAATATTTATTGAAAATATGCTATGCTGAATAACCAACCAGTATTCCAAAAGTATAGAAATGTTTGAGGATACAAGAGTAAGTTGTATACTAATAAAAATTATTTATCATATTGTTATTGACAACTTATTGTTTAATATCAATTATAATATATATACAATTACAGCAGTATATTTGACCTAGCTTGGTTGACTATCTGATATAGCATGTTTTAACATATAAGACTAAAATTCAACCACAAGATCTAGAAGATTACTATTATTTTTATTTATGGTAGCATACAGTCAACAAACAAGAAATATACAATGCTATGAATAAGTATTTGCCCTCTTCCTGGTTTCTTATTTTTTGCATGTTTGTCAAACTTTAATGTTTCAGTGGTTAGCACTGATGCCTTGCAGTGCTGAAGTCCTAAGTTTGATTCCACCATTGGACACATCTGAAAGGAGTTTGTATATTCTCCATGTGCTTGCCTGGGTTTCTTCTCAGGCACTCTGGTTTCCCACACAATAATTAAGACATACCAATAAGTTGTATGTGTTAAATAAATGTGCCTAAATTGTAAGCTCTTTAGGGCAGGGCCTGATGTGAATTAATACATGTAATTGTAAAGCGCTATGGAAGATGTTGGCGCTATATAAATCCATAATAATAGTTACATTTTACTAGCCCCACCCAGGTTAATATATAAGATACAGTTAAAAATGTACTATGTTTGCAAAATACAGTTGGACATTGCTAATTTTATGCAGGGTTTCCAAATTTAGGTGTTTATTAAAATGTATATATAGTCTTTTGTTATTTCAAAAGTAAAGTATAAAGCAAAAGAAATACCGAAAACTAAAGTAAGTCTCAGTTGATTTCTCACCTAATAGGGATATGGGATATGCCTATTTAAAGTCCACAGCTTAACACTATGTGGCTTGCTATGGATCTCTGTGTTCATTAGGTGGGGAATCAACTACTTAATGAAATTAATTAAATATCTTTTGATTTTGTATTTTTTTGCACAGTATGATATGAAAAGCCATCGACTTTTTTTAAGGAGAACAAAATATGATGAAGTGCGCAAAGAAGATTTATTTGTAGGCAACAAGATTAATGTTTTTTCTAGACTGCTTCAGTTAGTTGACTACGGGGACCAATACACAGCACGAAAGGTTGGCAGCAAAAAGGAAAAGTAAGTAGGCATAAATATTTTACCATGGATTATTTTTCTTAAAGGGTATCTTCACTGATAATAGTCACCTGGGTTGTAAGGATAGATATGTGTAAGGTGGGAATGTACCTGCAGTATCCTGTGTCTTTGAGCAGTAGTTTAGAAGAAATCCAATGAGTTTCTACCTGAACGCTGTGGATGGTGTTGGTCCGCCCAATCTCAGTGACTGTCTGTCTGGGAAATGTCCGATGCGCGTGTTCCTTTAGTGCATGCGCAGAACGTGTGATAATCCGTCGGGACTGCTGTCTGTGTGATGAGACTGGGTGGTCGATTCTATACACACACACACACCACGCTACTGAGTTCACTGATTTATGGAGGAATGATCACATGATCATCATAGCAGCTTCCTGCATTAATCATACAGGAATTTTTTGTTCTGTATATATATATTTACGGGTAGTTCACATATATACATGCACATGAAATGCATATCTAATGCTGTGCATTGGGAGCTAGGAATGCTACCATCTACTATATATGGTACTCCTGCGACTTTGAGGGTAACAGGAGAGATACTTTCCTGTAGTATATGCTATGATCTATCACATTGAGCCTTGGGATATCAAGTAAAGTTAATTATGATGTCCCAAGGCACAACACATAAAAAAAAGAAATACAGAAAATTGAAAGTAAATCGCAGTTGATTTAGAGTATTTAAAGTAATGCTGGCCATACACTAGGCAGACATTAGATAGATTAGAGATTTGTCTTCTATGTTGGAACCATAGGAGATAAAATCAGCAGTGTCTGTGCTATAAGTAGTAAATTAAGTTTAAACCTATAAAATGGCTTTAAAACCTTTAAAAAGATTTAGCTCACCATGATCAAGTACGCAGATCTATCTCATTCATATCATTCTCTTTATGTTTTCTGTTTTTGTTTGAAACAATTCTTGGCCGCATTTGGTTGTGAATCAACTACTAAATGAAATGCATTACCGTATATATTTTTTTGTATTTTTGCACAGTATGATATGAAAAGCCATTGATTATGATCCATTGAGTTCATTTTAAAGTAAAGTTTTTTATGAGTTTTATGTATTAGATACTCATTAGGAAAAAATATGTTTCTCTGTTTTATTGTAGGACGTTAGCTTTGATAAAGCCAGATGCTGTCACAAAAATGGGCTTAATAATTGAAGCCATATTGGACTCTGGATTTGTAATTTCAAAAGCAAAAATGGTTCAGCTATCAAGGTAAGAATAGTATTTGTAAAATGTAGCTTTATTGAAATTTGGTTCGGCCTAAAACAAAGAAAAGCAGACCATATTGATAAAAGGGCAACAGTGATGTCCTTTATTTTAAAAGAAAGGCCTTACCTTGAGCCAAAGTTAGCATTTCTGTGTGAACAATATAAGCAACAGAAATTAAATTCCATCTGCATTTGGCTTTTAACCAATTCATACGTGATACGTGATTGGCTACTGATTGCTGATTATGTTTGACACCAGCACATTTGTTTGTGAATACATTATTAAAAAAAGTTCCTGTTCTAAAATTCAAGACTGTGTGCGGAACTATATAAACTATATAACTATATAAACTTACTTATGGATGTATTGGTCTGCCTTTTCCTTTCTACCATTCTCTCTATGTGCAGCAAGTGTAACTTATTTATTAAAATACTGAAAAACAAGGAAGCAGAAACCCATAAAATAGAAAAGATATGATGCAATATTGGTTAGAGCTTTTACTTGAAATTTAGGGTTCGTTCTGTCATTCTGAATTGAGAAAGCCAGTCAGATGACTAGTGAAACATCTTCAAGAATTAAACTTTAAGTCCAGTTTATTTAACAGGTGACCTGGATGAATGAGAGAACCTTCACAATTATCTAATTTACAATTTTTTTTTTTAAATGACAGGACAGAAGCAATGGACTTCTATAATGAACATCAGTCAAGGTCATTTTTCAGGTAACATTAGTAAAAATAGTGGGATGAATGTAGCTTTACATATATTAAGAGTGGCAGTTTTTGAAATGAAATAACTGATAGAATCTATACACCTTAAAAATGTTTATACCAACTGATATTGTGGTCATCCATTTGGACAATGTTTAAGAAAAAGTCCTAGTTTTAAGGCACTATACACAGTCCTGAGTTATCTTCCCTATGCCTTGTATATGGAAGATCTTTCAGGGCTTCTACGTACCTACCAATCATATTTGATTCCCTATAATAGAGTTGAGGGGCCTCGGGAACGGATGTTTTTATCGATGCACACATAGTTTTTAAATTAAGTGCAGAATAGTGTGTCTGTGGAATATAAACACTGACTTACTATCCTAAGGTTGCAATGTACTAACAGAGAAGAGTACGGTAATTCCCTGTCTTGTATATATTTTTTTCCCCCAGATGGCTAATGTATCCCATTAGTCACCACCCATAAGTATATATCTGGTTTATACTTCACCACAATACACAGCTGACTACCTTCACACGTTTTAGTTAATCCCCGCACTCCTTTCCTTCAGAGACTTACTGGGTGCTGTTCCTCAAATCCTGTCCACCACATACAGGGTTAAATATTCTTTAGCAATTATATAGTTTGAAGAACGCACTCCTGTAGACCTTGCTCTTTCTTTATATGTTTATTAGTGACATGCGTGCACAATGTTTCGGGGTGTGTCCCCCTTCCTCAGGTGCCTACAGCTGACTACCTATTACTTCCATTTGCAATTATTTGTTATCTCCATCTGTACGAAATTATTATCACTCGTGCACAGAACTCACAGGCATTACTGTTTGAGGCTCAAGCAGGAGAAAGCAGAGGAAATCTCAGAGGGGCGGAGCTTAACATTCAGCAAACCAGTAACAAGATGTCAGCAACTTCCAAGGCACAATACTAGGCTCTGGAAGGGCATAGGTAAAAAAAAAAAATATGGCAACAATATTTTTAAAGCTGCAGCTTCCAAATGAACATAACTTGATTTTACAGTGCACTTATCCTTTAAATTTTTAATGTTTAGTGAGTGCTCCTAATTGCCCCCCTTATTCACTGCCTTCTTGTAGTGTCTGCGACACTTTTGCACAGCCTCACCATAGACACTGATCAGCTTACACATCTCCCCCCCCCCGCGCGCCTTCTCTGCTGATTCTCTTGTTGCAGAAAGTGTGCTGGCAGGCAGTCAAAGATCCTAGTAAGAGGTCAGGGATGGGACACATATTCTAATTTCTTCTTAGAATAGGTCTTTCCCTGTAAATGCTGTGATTTTAAATGATGATTTCTCAGAATATACAGCTCAGATTTAAAATCCGAAAGTATTAGGAGTAGTAGGATCTTGCTGTAGAATTCGATTTAGAGTATAGATACCCTTTAAGTATGTGGTATCTATGTGCTGGTGTCCTCTGTTTTAAAATTTTCCATTTGTACAAAGAAACCCAACATTCCAAAAAGCCTAATAATTTATAGACACTAATGCGGACCCAAACTTCCGATTAAGTTCCGGAAGTTCGGGTCCGGTCTTTTAAACAGCTGATCGCGCATATGTATCGTATCATTCATACACACGATCAACTGTTTGAAGCGGCTGATCATGGAAGAGAGGAGCAGGTTAGGGGCCTGGCCTCCAATTACGCGCGGGGGGTGAAACACGTGTAGGTTAGCGTTCTTTCTCCATCTATGTGGGTGGTTGAGATGCAGGTGGATCTGACCGTGGAAACTCCAGGTGCAGCATTGTGTTCCCCAATGATGTAGGTGGCCGAGACGCTGGTGGATTGTGACCGTGGAGTCTCCAGAGAAATTACCTGCTCAAAGAAGCAACCCCGACAGCTGAGTCGGCTATCTAAGACCCGGGTGAAGAGTGTGGCCACCGGCCGTGAGTAATGCTTACATCTTTGTATATCATAGGCGTCAGACTAGGCTTCTCACGCCAAGTCCTAGGTGTAGCTGGTTGCGGGAATGTGAGGTATCTGTGGGATTTGGACTGTGCTGGATTTGGTCCATACCAGTAACGCCGGTTGGGGACTGTATAATTGCTGCGGATCCATCCTTCATAGCAGACCTTGTTGATGGTGTATGGCCAGGCGCCTTATTGCTCTTCCCCCCATTAGATGGCTTGAGGTTCAGAGGCGCCTAATACCTCTATTTTTTAAGTGTTCTGTTATACAGTATGTGTAACGGTTTAACTATATGTTTGTACTTTATTTGGTAACTATATTTATATGTTGGTTACTGTTGCCCTTAGGGAATCACAATAAGCGTATTGGCTTTTTAACTCTTACATGTACTAGTGCACTTTCTAGGGGTCCTGTGGACGGCCCTTTAGCTTTCCTTACTTGTTGGATTATTGGTTATTTTTGGCCCCTGTGCACTGCCACAAAAGGTGTAGCACAGAGTTTAGATTGTGACGGTGCACTCTATCTCCCAATTCTGGTAAGATACAGAAGCAGTTAATCAGGGAGGAAAGCCTGACCCAGAGTGACCAAGAAATCTAATCTGTGTGAGCCTACAGAGTACCTTGACACACAACCAGTAATCTGTGTCTTAACTGTCATTTTGATATTAGATTTGTGCTTTATTTTTAAGTTTTGTCGATGACCGTTATGTTCTTTACAAATGCTTAGTGTTAAGGTACTGCAGAAATTTGTTACAGATGCTCATACCCTCTTGTAGTCTCTAGCCAATCCTTTGACAGGACAAATAGCATGTAAGGTCAGGAGATGTGTCCAGACACTGCACATACACACAGCTATGTCATTCAATCCTTCTGGAGGCTTATTTTAACTTTAACTGGAGTTGGATTTTACAGTTTTTATTAGTGTTTTAGATTTTAGAGTTTAAAATTGGTTTTAATTCTCATTTAATAAATTCTGGGATCCATGAACAACGTAAGCCACCACACATATGAGATTGTTGGCTTCAGTGGTCAGTGGCCAACAAAAATTTTATGTGTGGAAAGCATAACAGTCTTGAAAGATAAATTTGACTATCCTTATAACAAAATACAAAAATATTTTTCATCCTAAAAATGTTTAACTAGATTATGTTCTGCAGTTATGTAAGTAATTTTACTGAATCGTGAAAGTAGTTGGCTGATTTGCATAGGTTACTGTTCATGATGCAGTATAACAAAAGTAAATATTGATTTTGCAATGTTCTGTTGGTAATGTAAATATATCTGCTTCTCAAATATTCTAGCATTACATATCATGAGTAATATGACTGAGTAATAATGCTGCCAGCTGATTAATTTTCCTGTGAGAAGAATCTGTCATTTCGGAGGAAAAGTAACAAGCAGAACACACCTTGTATAAACTTTATAATCACTAAAGATTATGTAATGAAATGTTACCACTTAGTTGGTAAAGTAAAGTAAAAGTCTTAATCAGGTCTACATAAGCATTGAGTAACAGCACTGCGGAGAATGGGTTGCTTCACCAACACAAGCAGTGCAAGGCTACATTTACTAAACTCACAATGTTTGATCCTTCTTATGAGCAAAAAAGTGTTACCAATGTTAGACTGATGTTAAGGGGTGTGACCATGGATACTGGACACATTATACAACAGATTCTTTAGATGGTTGTCCACTCCCTCTGCTGTGGTTGATGGAGTGAGGAATAACCATATTTTCTTCCAGTTTCTGCCTAAGAGAGACTATTTTATTAAAGGGACAATTCAGTGTAAATGATCAATATTTAAATTGTTAGTTTGTGTAAAGCTTTCTTAGTTATTCTAGATATTCTCTCCCATTTTGAAAAATAAGTTGATTTCATACCCTTTACTGTTCCCTGCTGTTGACATTAGTGAGCTGCCATTTCTGGTTCTAACAGTCCTTCTTCTTCCCAGGATGCACCACATCCTTGGAATGTTCCTAACAGTCATTTCTACTGATTGGCTGTTGCATGGGTCAAAGATGCTCAGATCTCTACTGAGCAACTGAATCAACCCTGGAGCTGGGTCAAGGGCAAAACCATAAAGGTCTCTACTAGGGGTCCTGCAAACAGGAAGTCAGTATTTCGGTTGCATTTATTTATACACAGACAAAATGCTGAATGGGCAGGTTAAGGTCATTAGGATGAAAAAATACTGCTCTTTTTTTCTGAAAAGTACATGTATTTCCACTGAACTTCCCCTTTAAGCTGCACTTCCTAACATTTTAGATTTATTAGTGAATACACATATGGGGCATAGTGGGGCAAAGTTATTGCAATTTTCGTTATAATTGTCTATGTTGGGTATCACAAAAAAAGCGGGTCTTAAAACCAAAAAGCATCCAGTTGGTCCTTGGTCCATTCATTAATCAAATCAAAGTTAATTTAGAGTAAGAATGTCTAGAAACTTCTAATGGGTTATGTAACAACTGTTATCCATATGGTTTGCCCTTAGTTTTGCAGTTGCAGCTGTTGGTACATTGTGAATCGGTCTAAAGCTGGGTACACACACTACAGAACATTGAAAGATGATAGACAGGATCTGCAAGATCCTGTCTGTCATCTTTCAAAGATCTGCATACACACAGTCCCGAGTGTTCTCCCTATGAACATCATAGGGAGAATGCTCGGGACTGTGTGTTTCCCTCAGCTACGGCAGACTCTTCTATAGGGAGTCTAGTGCGGCCAATGGAAATTTTTGTTTGGCTGACCCGATCATTCTTGTTCTCATTCAGAAAATGAAGGTACACACAGTACCGATAAGACTTTATAATTACTGTGTGTACCCAGCTTTAATTGACAACTATATTGTCCAAGCTCTACCCCCTCTGTCTGGTATCTATCCAATAAGAGAAAGTGCTTCATGCAGAGCATGTCTTCCCATTGGTTAGGGCCTGGGCCAGAATGGGACAGCAACAAAATTACAGTTGTCTTTAAAACTTTTAACTGACTATTCGCTGGAGTTCAAAAAGTTGGCCAAAAGTTGCTGCATCTCTTGCAGGGATTATGTGCATGTCTATTTGCGAAATTCCACTACAGCAAAACCAGCCTTAAAGTCTTGCCTTGCTATATCACTGCAAATGGGTTTACATGGCTTTAAGATAATACAGGCCGTTGTTACATAACCCCTAAACGAGTCTGTAAATAAGTGGGAGAGAAGGGAGATGAGCTGTTAATTTATCCCCTTAATGTTTCCTGCTGGGCCAATGGTCTTATATTTCCCAGGTTGGCCCCAACACCTCAGTCCGACACTAAATTGAGCTCACCCAGCCCTGCTAAAGAAAGCAGAACTAATCATCTCTTATTCAAACTGTCACAGAAGCTTTCGGATGCAGAAAGTGAGAAGAAACAGCACGCATGACTGACCTGTGAGTCATATCTTTGCATGCTGTTTCTCACTCTGCACCAAGACAGCTTCTGTGACAGTTTGAATAATATTATTAGTTTTGTTTTCTTTATCAGGGAGAAATTCATTGCTTTTGCTTTACAAATAAGGAGATAAAGAAATTTAAATGGAAATTTAATTGGAGAAACAGTGGACTATATTTTTTGTAATAATCACTCAGCTTTATAGGGAATCCACATCTGTTTTTAGTTTGTCATTTATTAGTTAATTTTCCATCTCACTCTTACTTTGCAATCTTACTTTCTCTCTATGTACACAATCCGCATCAAATCAGGAAGTCTTACCTAAAGGACATATGCACCCCCAAAATACATAATCCAATAAAAACAGTTTCTACACATACAGGGAGATTCAATAAAAGTTCTTAATGTTAAAAATGGTGCTAATTTTGCCTCAACCAATGAGATATTTTTTAACATTTGAAAGCTGATTGGTTGGGGCAAAATTAGCACAATTTTTAATGATAAGAACTTTTAAAGTGTTTTGGCAACTGTCAAATGGATTTATTTATTTATTTTAATCTATGTATTTTAACTATTATATGCATCTTTTTTAGTGATCTTGTCAGTTTTATGACAAGTGGACCTATTGTAGCAATGGAACTAATTGGAAATGAAGCTGTAACTACATGGAGAAAATTATTAGGCCCCACTAATTCCAGTACTGCAAGAAGTGAATTGCCACAAAGTATTAGAGCAAGGTTTGGCACAGATGGCAGAAAAAATGCAGCTCATGGCTCAGACTCCAATGCTTCAGCAGCTCGAGTAAGTGTACATGTTTTAACCCCTGTGCTAAAAAAAATAAGCCTGAATACAACTTTTGCAATCTGTTGTCAAAAAGTGTCCAAATTTTGAAATAAATGCTCCAAACCCATTTATATAAGTAGCACACTGCTATTTTCTACAATGAATCATTAGTGGTAATATAATGTAGGCAATCTTAACTGGATGGTTGTGTCTGTATATTTTTGTTTCTTGTATAATTGTTGACCACTTTAGTGATGTACCAACCACCATTTTGCATGTTTTGCCTTTCTATGCTAGGATCTATGGCAGCATTCTCCTGCAATATCTTTTGGGAAAAATAGGATACTTTTGTCCATGTTTGGCCCAACCAGGCAGGCCATGCCCCCCAAACCTATTGCTCTTTAAAAGGCTCGTACATACTGCTTTCCCTCACTGTGTTGTTTTACATTGTGCGAGCTGTTGCTGTGGTTAACATGTTATACACCAAAGGCTGGTGGTGACCTTTCTTATGTGATGGTCACCATACCCTAAACCATGGGACAATCCCATATTATGGAACCTTAATAAAGGAGAAGGCTTAATGTGCTCTTCCTTTAGATTAGCATTCCTATTAAAGTTGTTTTCTTGCTATTTTATATTTTAACACCAGAGATCTTTTAAGTGATAAAGCCAGATTAAGATTAAATAGAATAGAAACCAGGGGACTCATGCAATAAGAGGTTGGTTAGTGCTATTAAAGAACAATTATACTTGATGAATAGTACCTTGGTTGTATGTATGTATAGTTTATTTATAAAGCGCCACTTGGGGATGCAGCGCTGTACAATAACAAAATACAATAAAGTCATACAAGGAGAACAAATACATAAATAGTTAAGTAAATAAATATATTAATTATATAAGTAGAAGTGCTAGAGCCTTGCCACAAGAGAAAAGGAGGTCCCTGCCCCATAGAGCTTACAATCTAGTTAGGCGGGTAACACACAGATACAATGGAATGGGTATAAGTGCTGGAGTGAGACGAATGCAGTGCAAATACAACAATCATATACTGTGCTGGTTACCAGATAGGTAGGATGTAAGGCTAGATGTAAACCTGTTAATTGAGGTTTCTTGATGTGGAGAGAGGGGAATAGAATTCCTGAGGAAGGAAGCCACAAGAGAAAATGGTTTATGGCGAGAGGAAGCAGTACGAGTGGGGAGTCTGTACAGGAGCTGGTTCTGCGATGAGCAAAGCGTACGGGCAGGAACATATAGGGAGACTAAAGAGGAAATATAACGAGGAGCAGCAGAGCGAAGGTATTTAAACGTTAGGAGAAGTATTTTGCACGCAATGCGCTGTTTAACGGGGAGCCAGGTTATTATTAGTACAGAGGAGATTTGGGATCCGGTTTATTCAAGAGCGATGTCAGTATAGACTGAAGGGGAGAGAGGTGGGAAGCAGGAAGACCAGAAAGTAGTAGGTTGCAATAGTCCAGGCACGATAGAATGAGAGCATGCATAAGCATAGCGGTAGTCGGGAGAGAAAGGAACTTGCGAAGTTTGGCTATATTGCGAAGGTAAAAGCTGCAGGTTTTCGCAAAATAGTTAATGTGGTCAGAAAAGGAGAGAGAGGAGTCAATAATTACCCCTAGGCAGCGTGCCGATTGGATAGGGAAAATGGGGGTATTGTCAACAGAGATCAAGAAAGATGGGACAGGACTAGGTTTAGGTGGAAAAATGGATGCTACTTCATTCCGAATGCCCAGTGTGAAGTATCTGCATTAGGAGGGAATGATCGACTGTGTCGAATGCAGAGGAGAGGTCAAGGAGGATAAGAATAGAAAAGTGACCATTGGCCTTTGCAACCTACAGATGATTCACAACCATACACAGAGCCCTCTCGGTGGAATGCGCAGGATGGAATCCAGATTGCAAATGATCCAATAGGTTATGAGCATGAAGGTAGCTACTGATACGGGAGAAGACTAATTGTTCTAGCAGTTTAGATGCTATCGGTAAGAGAGAGACCAGGCGATAGTTAGCTAAACAAGAGGGGTCTAGCGAGGGCTTTTTAAGTATGGGCTTAACATTGGCATGCTTAAAGATGGAAGGGAAAATTCCAGATGTAAGGGAGGCGTTGAATATGTGGTTGAGTATAGGGGTAAGCACATGATTACAGTGCTTCAGTAATACAGAGGGCATGGGATCAAGAGGACAGGTCGTGAGCGGACATAATAGAACAGGAGAGAGACTTCTGAATGGGTCACAGGAGCAAAAGATCCAAGAATAGATGAGGGAGGAGAGGGCAACATAATCTGAGAACTGCATGCGAATTGAAAGTAATGCACAAAGTCCTGGGGAGAGTGTGGAGAAAGGAGAGAGTTGGGGCGAGGGGCGCAGAAGGAGTTGAAGATGGAGAAGTTCTGTTTTGCCAGCATGAGCCCATTGCAGTATGAACTTGTAATGTAGAAATTCAGCCTTTGTATACAGGACTTTCTCCACGCACGTAGCGTGCACCTGTGTAAAACAGTTGAGGATTATAGGTTCCTCGTCTGAGGGAATGCAAGGGGGCAAAAGAGTCTATCATGTTAGTCAGGATAGAATTATAAGAATTAGCAAGCGAGTCAGGTTCATCAACTGCAAATAGTGAGGAGAGACTAGAGGACAGGGATGAAGTGAATGCCGGGAGATCTATGGATCTAGTATTACGGACATATGCACAAGATGGAGGGACAGGAGGAAGAAGAGGGTGTTGAGTCTGAAAAGTGATAAGATGATGATCAGAAAGCGGGAAGGGGTTAGATTGAAAAGACGAAACAGGTTTTTAGTGAAGGTTTTTATAAAGGGGCGTTATTAATGCCCAAAAATTACCACCGCACATCGCCGCGGCGAAAACTTTATTTTCGGCATATTTATAAAGGCGATCCACATCGCCGCGAAAAGCATTACCGCGGCGATGTACGGCAGTAATTTGAGCTCTCTTCGTGGCGATATTGTACTGCTGGGAAATCATGCTGCTGGGTGAGGTGTTAACTTTTCTGCCGGGTTTCGCCCTTTTATAAATTGCGTTAATGGCGATTTTGCCAAAAACGGCGGGAAACTCAGCCATGAAAAGTTAAAGGCCATTTATAAATATGCCCCTAGGTCAAGGAAGTAACCATCCTTATAAGTACTAATAAGACCTAAACAGTTGTAATACTTACACAAAGTTTCCTGCTCTGGGCCTCTCCACCCCTCTGCTACTGTCAGTTACAGTCCACAATCTGGCCAATAGGAAAACATGCTCCTTGCAAAGGGTGTCTTCGCATTGGTTACATTTTCAGACAGAGACAAGCTGGAAGATGACAGGATCAGCAAGGGAAACTTTAGTGTTAATGGGTGGAAGAAGAGGAGCGAGAAGAGGGATAAGTTTAATTTGGGTTGCTGCAGTTAGATCAATCTATCTATCTGCGAACTAGCATTGGTAAACTTTTGCTCCTTTTATTGCATCAGGCCCCAGGTTCCTTAAATGTGTTTGATTATCAATCAGAACTTTTAAAGGGCATGTCCACCCCAAAATTTTACTTTTGATATGTGGTAGGGCATGCTCCCCCAGCCCCAACCGCATTAATATAATTGTTAGAAAGTCCCCCGATTCTTACTTACCTGCCCTCTCTCCTCCGCTGCAGTGTTCAGGCCCTCTGCTTGCATGGAATTGAAAGCAGGGGGTGGGACCGGCAGCCACGTCCGTGATTGGCTGAGAGGCAGGGAGGGCTGCACTGAGCATGCCTCAACCTTGATGAGGTTGAGGAAGTCTCAGGCATAGCATAAGTCACACACTGCTCCTACACAGCAGTTTCCTGGACTTTGGAGGGGCACAGCAGGGGAACTATTTTGAGCAGGAATGTAAGGTAAGGATTGTTTTAAACTACTTGATGTGGCCAGTAAGGGGTTAAATTTTAGTTTTGGGGGTGGACATGCCCTTTAAGGTGGCCATACACATGCGATTCCCACACCATGTGTGCCGATATATCACATTGGTATCTGTCGGCAGACATGCTGTGGGAACCGCACACACGGACCCGACCGTTCCCCAGTAAACAGTATGGTTTTATTTTATTACAACTGTTTGGTTTGTCCCAAAGAAACTACTGATGATGTACTGGTTTATTTTCAAACACGTACAGAATGTTGATTTACAATCATTTATAAGGTTTCTAACATTCTTTCACAGCTTATTGTGGACCAGTTGGCCTTAGTACTGATTGGCTATGTTTAATCACATGTGCACAAATCCATGTCTGAATTGTAAAGCCTGTGGTATTTCCAATTAAAGCTGCTCACTCACTCAGAATCAGAAAGTACAACCCTGGTTAGAATATATAGCAAGAAAGTATTTGCTAGAATTGTCTTAATTCCTGTACGGATTCAATGTGGGTAGCTGGAAAACATGGTTTTAATACAGATTACATGGAATGTGGCATTACTATTGAAGGGCTTAATATCCTTATAAAATGTTTGGGGTTTATAAACAAGACATTTGTTTCCATTTTTCACATAGTCTGACTTCAAAAGAAGTTCTGGCACTCTGGCTAGGCCCAACAAATTTTAGATTTCATGGTAATATTAATATTATATATGAAGAATTAAAAGAGCTTAAGCATATTGGCTGCTTGGGTGACAAAACTCCCTGAGAAATCACTAGTATGGAGAGTTGGTTTTGTGGTGATTTCCAAATCCTCTTAATTAATATATTGCTATAGTGATTCTGTTATTTTTTTTTTTTTTTTTTTAACGTTACTAGGAACTAGAGTTTTTCTTTCCATCAAGTACAGGATATGGACCAAAAAATACAGCAAAGTTTACAGATTGTACTTGCTGTATTATTAAGCCTCATGCTATTTCTGAGGGTGAGTAGAATTTGTTCTGATGTGAAGATATCGATGTCTACTGTCTCTGTTTTAATCCCTTTAAAAGTTACCATATTTATGGTGGCACGAAGAATGATTGATATTTTTTCATCACGCTATAATAATAAAATTGACACACTTTACCAGATGTACTTTTTGTGTGATGCCATTAAAATGTGCGACTGACTATTAGTTCGTCTAATAGAACGCTCATAGACGAACTGACGATCTGCTAAAATGGTCAGCCCCGTAACGTCTGTATGGGGCTTAAGCAGTGCATAACTATCGGGTTCGTGATGGTGCAGGGGCAGGCCTGAGAACAAAGAGGGCCCACAATCTGCTGTTTTTAAACAGCAGATTGCGCAGATGCAGTAAAGACCTGCAGTCTTGCGGATGGGCTTAATGTCTGTAGTAGCCTATTTTACGCTACTATGAAATGTCCGCAGGATGCTACCTATTTAACATCAGTTTGCTCTGATCTGGTAATAGGAATTGTTTATATGAAGGTTATCTCCACTACCCCCTTTCTTTAATTAATCCAACAGGAGCCAGCAGGGAACCCTTTAAACTTATGCAATTGGGCTACTCTGGTGCTCCCCCTGTTAGGTCCTTCACTACATCCATGCTCCCTTACACTGTAAGTGAATGTGCAGATTTTTTTGCTTGCACCTGTTCAATTAATTGTTCTTCAATTAAAGGACAACTCCACCCTCATATTAACATCTTTTAGAAATAATGGCCTCTTTAAAATATGTTGATATATCATACATTGTCCTATGAATTCATTACTGTATGCCTGCTATCCTTCTGGATGCCTCATGGAAACTGAGCAATTTAGAAACTTGTACTGAGCCTGTACTGAGCCTGGGCATGCTCAGAAGAGGCAGACGGGATTAACATTCAGTCATTGGCTGTAATGTCAACTGTCAAATCCATAACTGACAGTTCCTGACTGGAAGAAGCAGGAAGCAGAAACAGTGGCACCAGGACATTGTGCAGGATTTCAGGTTAGAATTATATATTTCAGATTTCAAACTATTACCGTTTAGGGTTTTGGGGGGTGATTTACCTGTATGTAAGTTTTCATTTTGGGGTTGGACTTGCTCTTTAAAGTGAGATAAGTGGAGATACCCTTTAATTGTGTTAATTTGTCCTTTCCTCCATTTAGCCATGTAGATTTTTCTGTGATTGAATTTTTGCCCCTATGTCAGGAGGCAAAGCTGGCAAAACATTTTTTTTACTGCTGTTTAATTAAAAAGAAGGGACAGTTTTGGCACATTCTTTTATATTGCAAATCTAGCTTTTGAAGAAAATAGGGGCAAGACTGCCGGAAATTTTAGCAAAATCTCTATTTTTTTTATCCATTTGCATGAACAAGCAGACATGAGTTATCCTCCTGCCCTCAGCCATTGGGTTTGTCTTGATTGGTTGCTTTACCCAGGAACAGAGACAGAAACTGTGTAAAGAGAGGAAGGGATTAGGGGGAAACATCAATACTGTAAATAAAAAAATAATCTTTGAATGGGTGTGATTTTTGGTCAGAAACTCCAAAACACCAAACAAAGTGGAACAATTTTATTGAAAAATCTACACATCAGTAGCACACAATGTTTTGGGGGGCTCCTTCCACTTCATCAGGTGAGATGAAGAGGGAGGAACCCCCTGAAATGTTATGTACTACTGATGTGTTGATGGTTCAACAAATTTAATACACTTTTTTTGGTGTGCGATTTTCCATGCGTTTCTGATCATATTGGATTTATTAGCCCTGATTGGTTAAGGGTTGGAAGGATCTGCACCCTCACCTGTGAATGTGCATAGGGCACCTTAACCAGAGATGGGTGTGATTTTCCTTTATTGCTAAAGATGGGGAGGAAACGCATCAATGCATTGTCTCTATAAAGGGCTGTATTTTTTACAATGGAAGCCTAAACTTTCTTTTTTTATTATTATTATTTGTAAATATCAGTGAAACCCATAGTTGTCACACAGTCCATTTACCAAAAAAGGAAAATTAATAAGCTATAGGCAAATTCATAAACATATGGAGTTGGTAGGATTGAGACAGATATGTAACTTTTCAAGAAAGTAGAAATACAATTTTGAGTGGGCCCCTTTAAGGGGGCGATAACCTACTCCACCCCCACTCCCATATTAATAGTACCCAGGGTAAGACCTCACCCCTGGTTTCTTTTGAGATAAGTTGATAAGTAACAATGCACTGGACTCTTTCCAATTTTCACCCGACAGTCATATGATGTCAGGAAAACCACCTTAGCTGTTTTGGATTTTTTTGCATTTGAGTTGCTATTGGAAAATGAAAAGACCAGGTGGGGAACATCAGAAGGTATGAACAACTTGCCAAAAATACTATATTTAGACATTTTATAGATTTGACTATCTAAATTCGAATCTATTAAACATCTATATAGTATATGGCCAGCATTATCTAAAGTCTCCCTCTCTGTTCTGCTATTTTCTCTGTCTGTCAAACAAGGTTTTTGTGCACAGTGCTCATGCACATTTCATTCATGACTGGTATTATAGTACTGGAGTTAAGGAGCTTAAAGTCTCTGCATGGGCAATCAGAGAGTTTTAGAACTGGAAATGTAGGTAGTTCAGATTATTTTATTCAAATCTTTCTTTTGACACGTAAATATTGTTTTTATTTTGGAAAAAGCAAAAAGACAATTTTTTGTTTTCAAATACATTTAGAATTTTTTTTTTCAAAAGTAATTTACAATAACAGGGCACTGCAACAAACTATATATGTAGGATTACCATAACCTTGATGTCACACATTAAAGGGCATCTATAGTGGGAAAATGAACTTTTTTTTCTTTCTTTCCATGTGTTCTATAATTCCCCACAAACCCCAGAGTGTCTTCACTTTTTTCAGATTCCCTCTCTGTCCTGAAATACACCAGTTAGAAGAATACATGATTGCATTCCTCTACTCCTACTTGGACTGTCAATCAAATCCCTGTGACGTGATCCCCCCTCCCTGCTCTGTAATAAACATAGAGCATTAGCAGGGGGAGAGAGGTAGCTTTGATGGTAGATATAAGGCTGCACTTGACCCCCCTTCTTGATAGACTTCACTGATTGATGATGGGTCACAAAGTGAGAGATCGTAAACTGTACTGTTCTCCTTCTTCCGTGTCTCCAGGACAGCTTGCTTTCTATTGGCCACTGTGTGTGGGTGTGTTTTTCAGGATGTTGAACTTTTAACTCCTACTGCACATGAGAAGCTTGTCGGTTAGCCGGAGTTGAGACATGGAGGAGGTAACGTGAGGGGGAAGGGGGTAGTGCTGCACATCTGACACCATGGTTAAACAGAGTCACTGGCATAGATAGGATTAAGGCAGCACAGAGTACATGAATCTAACTTTGCAAAGGGGCAATGTGTTTTTTTCACTATAGATGCCCTTTAAGCGTTATATGATTGTATTGTGTTGTTTTCATATCATTGGAATGCAGTTCCAGGTTATCCTGAATCCAACACAACAAAGAATGGGTGATGACATCCCCTTTAAGCACAATACTACTTCCTTAGGAGGCAAAGCGAGTAGGTGTATGCTACTTGTGAGTCAAATAGAACTCACAAGGATAATAAGGTGGTTCAGGTGCTAAGGCCCTAGACACACAATAACCGCCCCTGCATTAAGGCACAATCAATAACTTCCTAACGCTTTAATAAACTCCCCGCCTTCTGTAGATCTCCCAGGTGCAAACCGCCACAGGCCCGTATATAGGCTCGCAGAATAAAACTGCAAATTCAAATATTCATCACGGACGTTGCATACCGGACAAGTAACGAACTGGAGGCTCTCTCAACAAATAAGTGAAATTTTATTGCAGAATCGCTTGACACGCTTTGGACTACTCTGGTCCGAAATGCGTTAAGCGATTCTGCAATAACATTTTACTTACTTGCTGAGAGATCGTCCTGTCCGTTACTTGTCCGCTGTGCACCATCCGTGGTACATGTTGGAATTTGTGGTTTTATCCTGAATCGGATTCTATTTCCAAAATTTTGCTTGAGGATCCTTTATATCCCTTAGAACATTTAAAACATATGCTACAGAAGTATTGTCTTAAGATTGGTTTAATTAAAACTGCATACTTGGCTCCTTCTCTGTCTAATCATAATAATCTAACTGATCTGTTCTTATAACCACTCAAACCCACATCTTTCCAGTATGGTTTATATCAGCAGCTGCCAAAAGAAATCTTAACTTTATAGTTGTAAGTACTAAAAGAAATTGTCTGGCTATTTGTTTAAATGCTGTGGTCCTCCACTCTTTCCGTTAAACTGTTCCCTTCTGATGTTTGGCTAAATCTTCATTTGGTTGTGAGCCTGAGAGACATTTAAAGTTTTAGCTGGCTGAAGACAAAACCAGGGACCGGTGCTGGTAATTATTTTTAGTATAGTGAGAACTTCTCCTTAGTATGGGTTACCATTTGGCATTGTTTTGTGACACCTGTAGAAGTTAAGGAATAATCTATATATTTAAGTAACAATTGCCAGGGCAGGGCTTTGCCACAATTTTATAAAACATGTATATATTTGACATGTTATACAAACAATATTTTCAAATGCTGTAGTATTAATTTGACATTTCTACCCATTCAGGTCTCACTGGAAAAATCCTTAATGCTATACTGGATGCAGGCTTTGATATCTCAGCGCTGCAAATGGTAAATTTCAATAAAAAAAAATAATCTGTGTTACATACATTGTATAAACATAGGCTGTTATATTAAAAGAACTGAGGAATATAACCATGAGAAACCCAAGAGACCATTTAGTAAATAAACAGTTTTGCATAATAATATTAATTGTAGCTTAGGAGCAACTGGATACGGTATATATTTATACAATATATATTTATTTATTTATATATATATATATATATATAAAATTATATTTTGTGTTAAGTGTATAAATATGACAATGCCTCACCAAAACTGGTTAGTAGAACCAAATAGAACATTAAAAAACATCTACTAGATATATTCATTGGTGTAACTAGGAATCACTGGGCCCCCAGCAAAATGATGATGGAGCCCCTATTCCTGCTTCATCTACAGTGGTTTTCAGGGAGGAGGCTTTATCTGTCATAGGAAAAATAAGAAGATGGGGCCCCCCTGAGTATATTATAAATAGTTATTCATGTGATAAAAAGAGACCTATGTGTAGTCTTTACAGATTTCTGCATTCTGAAAATTTTACTAATGTATTTTTTCCATGTTTATAGTTCACTATGGAAAGAGCCAACGCTGAAGAATTCTATGAGATATACAAAGGTGTTTTGGCAGAATACAGTGTAAGTACAAGATAGTACTGGAGTATAATGTAAATCATTAGGCTTAGATACATTTTTCCTAATAGCTGATGTAAAAAGTGACTTCTTCACAGAAATGCAGCATTATAACATGTATCTGCTTCCCAGTACACAAAGCCTTTGGTTTCTGCCCTTTTCACACTTAAATTGTCTGGGCCTATGCTATCTGTTTTAGCAATGGATAAGATGGGAACCTTTCTAAATCTTTCAAATAAACTAAACAGCATTAATGGTGTAGGTAATGTCGGTCATACACTTTTAAGACATTAGATAGATTCAACGTTTGACTGTCCAATCTAATGTTTTAAAAGCCCGCAACATCCCCTGACTTGGCCCGTTCATTCTTGGGAATTTTTTTTGTGTGTGCGCAGGACTCTGGATAAAAGACATTACAAATCGTCAAGTAATTTTATAGAATAATAACTGTAATCTTATTTGATATGTTAGAGCAGACAAGTGTTACAAGGGATTAATTTAAAGGAATAGTTCACTCTTAAAGTGAACTATTCCTTTAATATATTGATTGAAGCCCGGGAGGTTAAGGAGCTATGCCTCCTGATCTTTAATCAATATTGCAGGGTCTGGGAACGAAGATACCAAAGACCTTACCTTTTTACGCGAGCCACCGCAGCCCAGCTGGAATCTCCGACCGCTTCACTCTTCTGTACAGCTATAGCGCGCATGCGCACAGTTTTTGTAGCTGTGGTCCAAAAATTACTTTAGGTAAATTAACAGGAATTGCTTTCCTGATGATTTTTGCAATTTACTTTCATTATTAGTTTTGAAGATATTTACATTTATATGTGTGATATGGTAGAAGCATCACCAGATCCCCTGCACTTCCTGCTTTGAAACCATGCGACAGTCCCCCTTCCCTGTGTCTCCTCCTTTTCCTTGTGGGCCCCATGGCCCCTCGCATTGTAGGCCGCCTTGGCCAATTCCCTTGCAACCCCTCATGGCCCCTCCTATTCATGGGGCCCATGGCCCCTCTCCTTGCAGACCCAACCTGGTCCCTTTCCTTGCAGTCCCCTGTGGCCCTCCCACTCATGGGTCTTATAACCCCTCCCACTCATGGGCCCCGTGCCTCCTTCCCCTGCAGACCCATACTGGCTTCTTCCCTTGCAGACGCCTTGGGCTTTTCTCTTGCAGCTTTCTTTGGCCTTTCCCTTGCAGCTTCCTGTGGCCCCTCCCACTCATGGGCCCAATGGCCCCTCTCACTCATGGGCTCCCCATAGCCCCTCCCCCACTTGCACCAACCAATGCACATGATCCAATCAGGTTTGAGATTTAAATTAGACCAATCAGATTTTAAAGGTGTGTGGGAGACACTATAAGATGCAAGAGATCTGAATTGCAGCTTAGTGTTTTTTTAGCAGCTATACTGATAAGTTGTAGTCTCGTATTTAGGCATAACAACAGTTAGCCGTTAATCTAGTATACAGCTGGCTGAGTAGGTTCAATGAGAACTTCTGGTGATCAATGGCTGCCTCCATAAAACACATACAAAATGAGGACCACAGTTCCCCTTTAACATCAAAAGCTTTTGCGAGGAAACTAATTGTTTGAGTCATTATTGGAAGATGCATGTGGATTGAAGAAGTTACTAGAAGGGGGTTATTTGCAGACCTGTTAAATGTAGACTTTTCTTCAGTACATAAGGGTTTATGTTCGTATTATAAATTGCATTTTTCATCAGTTGGAATATCCTGCTAAATAACTTTGCTGGCTTTTTGTTATGGTGTAATAATTTGCAATATTATTTTGCAGTACATGTGGTTTACTTAAGCTTGCCAGAATATCATCCTAGGGATTTCAATTTACTAAATTCACACATATCATTTTTTAATGATATGTGCCACAAAGTGACAAATCTTCATAAAACCCTTTGGTTTTAGCAAGATCAACATTGCAGTGTAAGCTTAAAACCATATCTGAGTGGTACTGTCAATGTCACTAATACCGGATACAGTCAACAAAGACATAGGGAAGCCAAGTAAATAACAATCTAGCAAGAGAAAAAGCACCCAAAACAAAGCCGCTCACTGTCGTGGGAGTATATGTAAAATCCCTTTATTATCCAAATGCAAGCATGGGAAAAACAGACTTAAAGTGGAAGAAAATTAAAAATGTAAACATACATATCAAAAACCTTTTGTACCCCCTTCAAACAAAAGGCAAGACAGTATACTTATCAATTCCCATGTGCTGTCTGTGTCAGTCACATACACCAGTCTGGCAGAGTGTAAAGCCACATGTTCCTACAGTAGGTCAAAAATCTGTAATTACTCGGACATGGTACGCAGGTGCCGGTGCTTAGAGGAGAGGGGCTTTACACCCTGAGCGGCTTTGTTTTGGGTGCTTTTTCTCTTGCTAGATTGTTGTTGCTATTGTTTGCTCATATGCTCCTCCTCTGTGTATCCTGTGGGGTTCTATTACATGGTTGACATAAATCCCTTTGTCTACTATAAGTAGTGTTCTGCCATTTACTTATTCATTTCTTATTAAGCAAAACAGTCCCTCTTAATGTTTATAAAAGAACAAGCATTACATGTTTTGGGTAACTATCCTTCCTCGGTGCATAATTATGCTGGGGATAGCTTGTAAACATTGGCTAATTCTGTTGAAATTCCTGAAATTATCTGCTGTGTAATGTATGCTTATGACCCTATGAAGCAAATTTTAGTTTGCAAATAATTATGGCGTAATACTAAGGTCTGTCAATCATAGAATGCTAGACAAAGAATTTTAGATAAAATAAGTACAAACGAGGGTCTTACAGTTTACTCTCTGGATGCTGATATGACATGAGCTTTCCCAGGCGTCTCAAGGGCAGCTCTTAGAATGGAATTTTGGAAACAAAAGAATTTTCAACAACTGTTTTTTTTTTACAGTCAGAATAGTGAACCCGAGAGATTGTTTGCTTGAACAATTTGTACTTTCAGCAAAAGTAATTTTTAAAAATAGGTTTGATGTCTTTTTATTAGTTGCGTTACTGATACTAAAGGAGAACACAACAAAAAATAATCAACAGCTCCAAGTATAATGATCTTCATCCCTTTCTATTTTTTCAACATTTTGGGATATTACGTGGTTTCCTTCACCCAAGTCTACTAATGAAGAATATTTCCTTTGCTGTTCTATTTAGTCCAGTCTGCTACAGAACAAGTTGTCAATTGTCTGGGGACAATTGTTCTGTCACTGGGTCGGGCAGTCGGGCAGAAGGTGCTTATTTATCATTTAAACCCTGCTCATCTCTGATTATAGCCAAACTAAAACCATGTACACATATTAGATCATTGTCTGCCAATAAATGAGAAAATTCACAAGAATGTGAACTATAGAGTTTTAGATTTTATATAGATTTATTGTTCTTGTGGATCTTAAATGAATTTTATTTTTGTTATCCTTTTACATTATGTTTAGTTTTGGGATAGGCCCAATTGCCATAGTGGAGTCAGGGGAAATTTTGTTTAATGCCTTCTGAATAAATTGATAGATGTTTCACATAGATTGTTTCCCTTGTGTCTTGATCAACAATAGTTGAATCTAAAATTGTGACCATATTGTTAAAACTCGTACTTTAAAAAACAATATATTTCTAAATGCCTGCATTGTCTTATAAAAATATATTGCAATAGAAAAAAGGGTCTAAACGGGCAAATAAAAAGCTTTAATAAAATTGAAAATGCACTGAAGATTAAGTGCATTAGGAATAGAATCTCTAGCTAGTAGTTTGCTTTTAATGGACTTATGAGTTTTAGCTTTCATTACATGAAACTGGCCTGGCCTTTCTCCATCTCCAGGCATTTAATTGTGATGTCAAATCATTCCAAATACTACAGACATCGAGCAACAATATCAAGCTAAATAAATTGTGTTGGGAAAAAAAGTCTTGGGGGGGGAAGACAGGTGAAGTAGTAATTTAAGTTGGAGAAGTTTGACTGGTTTAGTCACTCAGCTAGTATTAAGACATTAGCTTAAAGGATAACCAAAGACTAAATATAACAGAATAGATTCTGTAATTCTTTATAACACATTAATAAGCAGCATTTGTAGATACTGTAAATCATCTCTTTAATTCTGAAGGCTTCTGTCTTTTCCATGATTAGTGACAGACAAGATGCATAACTTCTCTATCCCTTCTCATTCTCCTCCCTTGCTGGAGTTGTCGGACGACCAACGTCTGATTTGTCAATGAGCTTTCTGCTAGCAGGGCTGAACATTAAAAAATAGATTAGTATTTATGTAAAAGGAAGCTTGCAAAACTCCAGAAAAACTTGCAAAATTACTGAATTTGACTAATCTAACAGGGAGTTAGAAAGAGGTGGCTAGAGAACTCATTAAGCATGTTCAGATTTGAATTTTGATTGTGATGCACACAGGAAAATATAGAAACATGCAGAAATATGGTGTCTGTAACCAAAGATGACCCAATGTAACATCTTTACAACGTTCGATCCACAATGAATGTTGAATCAATCATAACATTTGGTGCAGTGCCAGTTTTGTCTGCTGATGTTCCTGCAACATTTCCCAGAGATAGTATTTTGCTATGTTAATATAGTATTGTAATAGTATGGTATGTTGCAAATTGTCAGAATATTGCAGGAATGTTTGGAGGAAAAAACACAGTGTATATCTAGCTTAACATAAATGGTTTGTCCTCTGCTGACTTCAGTCATTTACTGCTGTCTGTCAATTGGGGATTATAAGGGCACGGCCACACTGTGCCACAAACGCAATCGCACACGGAATCGCATGCAATTTCATGTGCAATTTTGTTGCGTTTGCGCATGCATTTTCTTCATTAGGTATAGGAAAATGCACGCGATTAAAAATGCGTAACACAAATCGCAACGCACCCGTTTTCGGTGCGTTGACGCATTTTCAGTGATCTAGAAAAAAACGCAAACGCACAAAAAACGCAGCAGTGTGGCCTAGCCCTAAAACCCACTGGGGTTGTTTGTTTCTTTAAAAACTATTTCTTTAAAAACTGGATAAGATTTTTGTTGGAACAGAAGAGAGTAGAAAGTCTGGTTGCTTTTTATTTTAATAGAGAATTTGAACTCCTAAAAATAGATATTTAATCAATTCTACTTTTATAAATGGACAGAAAAGATCATTTGAATTTTAATTTATAAGTAAATCTTATTTTATTCAACCTTGTTTTACAGGATATGGTAGTTGAATTATGCTCTGGTCCATGTATTGCTTTAGAGATACAGGGTGATGATGCTCCAAAAACATTCAGAGAGTTCTGTGGTCCCGCTGATCCTGTAAGTATATGAAGTTTCATAGTATGATTTTCTGGCATAACATATGCTTATGAACTCTTACTTGTATTGTACACAAATTATTATGACGGTCACAAGGTTGACTGAAATACATAGATCTCACACTAGTAATTATTAATTAATTAATTTATTTTTTGAGAAAATAAAGCCCTGTTAAGCTTCATACACACGTGTGATTGCAGGGGCTGACCCACAATGCACAATGCGTATGAACGCCCGTTCGGTCGAGTCTTGTTAACTGATTTACCTGGCGGGTCATCAACGAGGCCCGAAGAAACGTTTGTTTTGGCCGAGAGTGTCTATACACAGCAAGATTGTCGGGTGAAACGGGAGCTTACACACATCGTGTGTTGCGGGTCGGCCCCACGATCGCACATATGTATTAATCTTTAAGGCTGATACACACGTGCCACCTTGGGGACCGAACCGCAATGCACCATGTTTGTGAGCGCCCATTTCACCTGACAATCATGCCGTTCGTCCCCCGCAATCGCATGTGTGTATGAACCTTTAATGTGCCTGAATCTGCTGTTATTTCTTTCACTTTCTCTCTTTTTTCTCTCAAAATGGGCCTGATTACATCTATACATTGTAGAAAGCAACTTCTGACTAATCTAATATACACACACACAATAGAATCCTTGTGCAAAGCCAATTGATTATAAATTGCTTTCATGTTATATTCCATTGCTGCTAAAAACTCTGTCCTTGTCTATAGTTAAATAATTTGGCAAAATTATTTTAACCAATTACTCGAAGGTTTGCTTTCTTCAGCTGGGTCCTATAATGCCAGGACTTGCCTTTTATGAGCTGACAGTCCCTGCTGCTCTATGTCTTGTCTCTTAGGCTGGGTACACATGGGACAACATTTGTCCCAGCCGACCATTCACTACTAGTGAGCGGTTGGTCGGAACAGATCACTGATGCTCACGGCATAAGTAGCCATTGCCAACAGATTGCCGAGACCGATCATGCGGTCCCATGGCACCCACACCATACAATATTTTCGGCCAGCTGATACGGTAATATCGGTCCGTCAGCAGAAAAATATTTATTTTAGAGGCTAATGCTGGTGATACATTACAAAACGTAGCTCCTGGGACATCAGGTATCAGGAGGTAAAACCATCAGACTTTCAGACATTAGATATATATGGATATATTGTTGTTTCACTATGTACTTAAGAGCACATTTCACTTTTTTCATATGTTAATAAACCTAATAAATAAAATATCATTTTAATGTTTCTTTTACAACTCTTCAGAGAAAGCTTTCAACACCATTTGTTTTGCACCTTTGCACCTCCCCAATGTATTATTGGGTTAGCAAGGAAGTTTTTAATTTGAGTTTTACACTACATTGTATTGAATGGAGGCGTAAAACTGAGAGTCTTACCTGGCTGGGATCCCACAATGCAGTAAGTCTTGCAAAAGGGATTTACTGCATCGCGGTCCCGTAAATAACACCTGCCAAATTATAACATCCACATTAGTGTGAATAATTATTTTATACACCATTACCAGCTATTGTTGTATAGTGTAGTATCCAAATATTGTAGTGGTGTGTCCAAATTTTGGTATTAAAGGACAACTAAAACCTCAAAACAACATTGAAGCTAGAACACTTTGATATAAAAGCAATAATATGTGTCTCACCTCTCATTTTGATATGGTTGTTGAGAAATGTAGCTTTCTAACATGGGGTTTGTGTTTCCCAGCATACACAATTATTTCATCCAGTTCTTCAAGTGGTTACATTAATTTTAATGCCACATACTGTAGTGGTAATATACAATGTATTTGTGTTTTTAGAGGGGATATTTTCAGATTCTGGAATGTAAAATTTTTCTGCTTTAAAGTTAAAATATTTCCATTGTGGTAAAACCATTCCATAAATTGTACAATTTATGGGCTTTATATGGGAAAGACTGATAAATCTTCAAGAAGGTGTGACACTTATTTGGATAATAATATACTGAAAAGAGGTATGATTAAAGGGAAACTAAAGTCTCCACACAATATTGTCCCAATAGACAGAGCACATTCACAAAGAACAAGCTGTGTCTCACCTCTCACCTCGCCTCTCTAAGCTGTGGCTACTGTGTGAAATTAACCCGTGGGTACTAGGGGTCAGCTCCCATAATCCACCGTAGCTGGGTGACAAATTTTAGATGCTCTGTTGTGCTCAACAGATCTACCACAGTGTTAAAAACAGTTTTGAGATTATCCAGTTTTAATCTCTATTTCCCCACACATTACTTTGCATTTTTATACAAAGCAAGCACTGAGGGATTGAGATTTAAACCTGTGACCTGATGGGCTGTGTGTTTCTAAAATGAGCACTGCTGAGCCACTACAGAATATGCAAAGACTACAGGTACATCAAGAAACATAATCTGCGCATAGAGATAGTGAATACAGGGGTCAAGGGGCATGGCAATAAGTGCACATGCTCACAGGCTGACCAAACATAATTATCCTCAGGCATGCAGAGAAACCTGGGCAGATTGGTTAGGATGGCAGTTGCAGTGGAAAAGGAAAGAAACCTTTTATAGATATACTTCTTTCTTATTCCTGATTATTAATATTTAACAGCAATAGAGAAGCGTGTCTTCTAAAACCTTGTCTTTTAAACAGGATGGTTTGCAGTTACACCCACAATCTAGATGGTACAATTTTTAAAGGAAAACAGTATACTCTTCTCTATTGAGAGATAACAAGCTTATTTGTCAGAACTGAGCAGCCTATGTGTACAGAGATCTGCAGATAATGATCTTTGGAACTCTAATGTGCATGCCAGACTCCTCTAAAAGGAGCAGGAAGTAGCAGATACAAATTACACACATAGAGGCTGCACTACAAAACCCAGAGTAGGAAATATTTAACAGACTCTTTTACATATGTCAAATGGCTGTAAGAGTATAATCTCAACAAGATCTTTGATTGGTTCAATTATCTCCACAGAAAACCTGTCAACTATCTTTTTAGATTCGTTTTCCAAGTTTATAGGAAATTACTTTTAAAAGAAGAAATTACATTAGATAAAGGAAAATGCACAGTGGCATGAGACCTGCTTGGTAAATTATTTATTAACCATTTATAAACAATAATTCCTCATTAAAATAGATATTCTTGAAGATGCACTTTGTTCTTATTAATAATGAATAATGGCAGTGCATGATTAGAACAGGATGTTCTTCTGGTATGGATACAGTACACAGGGGGCAATCATGTAAGAGATTTGTATTTCAAACCAAAAAACTGAAAAACACAAAAGATTGTGTTTACTAATTTTTGTAAATTTCATTGATTTCAATGACCGCTAAACCCATTTTACAATACTATTCTTTTATACAATACCATTCAGTACTTGAACCCCCACCCCTTTCCCAAAAACACACATTTTAATAGTTTGGGGGAAATACTTAACTGACAGCAATATCAGCCTATTCAGAATTGATGCAACCTTACCACTGACTGGGCCACATATCCAGGTGAATTGTGCCATCTCTTCTTTTAGGCTAACAGCTTAAGGGGATGTGGTTTCTTTTGTGGTTGTGTAATAGTTTCAGGCTAAACTATCGATTCGTATACTGTGGATGGATGCAAAAATAATAGGTATAAAAGAGAAAGCGACTTAAAGGAGACTTAATGGAAAACTTAAAGACCCCCAAGAACACCAATACACTATAAATGGCATTAAAGTAAATGTAATCCCCTGAAGATCCTGAAACTGTCTGGCCACACCTCGTCACTTAAGTTACATGGTCCCCTGCCTAATATGGACTGCATTAGAATTGGCTAGAGACTACTAGTAGACTTGATCTGCTGCAGAGCTGGAATGACATGGAGGGACTATTTGTCCCTCCATGTCATTTGTCCGTGACAAATTTGTTCGCGGATGAATTTGCGAACGATCAACTGTGCAGTCCCATTGGGAACCGCACGATCGATCGTGATTTTTCCGCCATGTCCGATCATCCGTTCGTCTGATAGGGATCTTTTCGGCCGACCGAAAGTGCCGTGAATCGGTCGGTTGGATGAAAATATCTTCTGGTGTGTACCCAGCCTAAAAGAACACAGTGATCAGTGACCACACTGGAAAGTTTAACACAAACCACATGTTAATTAAATTTCCCAGCACCCACACCAAAAAAAGAGGTGAGACACAGATTATTGCTTTTATATCAAGCTGCTCTGTCTTCTGATTCAGTGTTATTCTGAGGCTTTAGTTGTCCTTTAAAGGGCATATCCACCCTCAAAACTAAAATTTAACTCGATGCTGGCCCCACTGTGTAGGGTTAAAAGAAATTCTTACATTTCTCCTGGTAAGTAAGTTTCTGGGTACTTTTTTTTGTTACAAATAAATCATGCAGTTAGGGTTGGGAGGGGGGAAGCTACACTACAGAAAGTTATGAATTTTAGGGTGGACATACCCTAGGCTAGTTCGGGACGACCAACCAACATTTTATTTTAAGGAGCTGAACTATTGGATGTTTTTTTTAGGAGGCTGCAAATTATGTCCTACCGCCCGTTCTTCCAAATCAGACAAACAGATGATTGGATGCTCTGGGAAAACCATGGCCAATCGTGCTGTCCATGCTCTCTGTCCTGAGAACTGTCGGCCATGGGTCCTTTTGTCCCGTGTGACAGTGCTTCAATCTGGCCAAATGCTGGCTAGTGGCAAATGGTTTGACAGAATAAATAAATTCCATAGTGTTTGCCCTGCTTTATAGACTGTCTATGTACTAGCCGTATATATTTATCATAATCGGAAAAGAGATCTGAACTTTTCAATTCTATTTGCTAGAAACAATGGGTATTGAATAACCGTGTAGTCCTCTGTGAAACTAAAAGTTTGGCTAATGTTTGCATGATGTATATCCCTTTATAAATTTATAGGTACATTAGAGGCTCAGTTTTACACTAGTTAAATGTCAAATAGGTTCAACATTTGTTGGATTTAAAACATCTTGTGACACACACAAGTAGTGTCAAAAAATTAAAATAAGTTAAGGTTCCAATGGGATTTTTCCAATATCGATAATGTGTATGGGCACCTTAAGTATCTTGAGATATATATAAAGTAGCAATACGACACAGTTTTCTTTTTAGTATTTCACTTGACAGTAATTTATTTATTTTATCTTTGATAAGCCTAACAATAGGTCGGATTATATTTTGAATGAAGTTCACGGTCCTGCACTTTCCCACAGTTACAATGCCAGCACAATAGAGCATATCTAATTAAAGTAATTATTAATGTAGACAGGAGCTGTTTTAATGCATTAGGACATTTAATCTCAACATTAAAATGTTTTTAATCTTTACTAAGGCCGCGGCCACACTGTACCGGATGGAAACATACATGAAAAGCACATGTGCAATGCAGTGCTTTTTACACACGTTACTGTCAGTTTGGGCTGAGCTCTTGGCAATAGTCCGACATCTGATCGGGAGAACATCTGCCCATGTACAGTATGGCTAGCTTTACAGACCTGCAACAACTCTCAGACCTTTTCCTTTACCTGGGAGAACCACACTAGTGTGTTCCAATTGTGGCGGCCACACTAGTGCATTGCTGGGCGTCTGCGCTGCTATCTGTTAATCAGAGCGCATGCACTCGACACACTCTAGTGTGGCTTCGGTCTTACTGTGCTCTGGGACCTGGAGAAATGGTCTGGGGAACACGTACAAGTATTCAGTATTTCCCGAATCTGTCTCTGAAGCTCTTAAACAGGGGTGCTTATTATTATACAAGAGGAATCATGCCCAGCATGGAGTGGCAATGCTTCCTTGTTGCTTACTTCAACAAAACTGAAAAATATCTGTCTTTAAAGGGAAAGTTCAGTGGAAAATATCATTATTTTTTAACATTTTTAGTTCATATTATACATACCTAGTTATTCTACATATTCTCTTCTATTTTGAAAACTGTTGAATTTATACCCCTTGTTATTACCTGCTGTTGACATTATAGAGCTGACAGGTTTTGTAATGGTCCTTCTGCTTCCCAGAATGCTACTACTAATGTTCTTAACATTAATTTCTACCGATTGGCTGTTGGATGAGTCAAACATGCTCAGATCTCTACAGAGCAACTGAATCAACCTAGGCGCTGGGTCATGGGCAAGGTCAAAATGGTTATTAGGGGTCCTGCAAACAGGAAGTCATTATTTCAAAAGCATTTATTTATTGTATACACTGACAAAATTCTGAATGTGCAGGTTATGGTCATTAGGATGGAAAAATACAGCCGTTTTTTTCTTAAAAAATGTATTTGCACTGAACTTTCCATTTTAATCTTTATTTTTGTAATTTGCATCATATTTGGGAAAGCAGGCAAAGGGTAACACTTTATAGTATCCGCACAATTGATTAAAGGTGCCCATACATTAGTACTTACCCTCCGACCGATCCGCGACGTTCAATTAATATTCCTGGAACAGCCTTTCCCATTCTACTTCGCAACCGCCATACGATCTTTGCCTGGCCCCATTTATTTTGCATCGTATGTCGGTCCCAAAATAAGAATGGGAAAGGTGGTTCCAGGAATATTGATTGCATGTTGTGGATTGGTCGGAGGATGGGTACTAATGTATGGGCACCTTTAGAGTAGGTTTACTGCAGTTTGCCAGCATTGTTAAGGAGTCAGGCAGGCTTGACCCCTCTGGACACACCCATCATCACATTTGCTTCTCTCCCTCAGAGTATGCATCGTGCAAGGGAAAGTGTGTGAAAGGGTTACACGCTCGAACAGATCCAAGGGGTTGCTCCGCACACTACTCACATCACAGTCTTCCTGCTGGGTGCCTGCTGACATACCTAAGCCATCGGTGTAAGATCCATATGCAAGCAAATTATCAGCGCACACCAGACTTACAACATATGGTGTTTATTCACACACATGATGTTTCGGTGAAAAAATGGCACCTTATGTTGTAAGTCTGGTGTGTGCTAATAATTTGCTTGCATATGCAAGGGTTTCACTTCACAACAGCAAAACTGTTGCCACCATTGTTATATCTGGTATCTGCCCCTTCCCTGTCCTCATAGAGGACTCTGGCATGTTCTGGCTCTTCCTCCCTCCCACCCTCCAGATTCCTCTGCGCTGTACTTTGCTGTAGTGTAGGAAAAAGTGAACAGAAATAGACTAATTGGACCTCGTTTCCGCGGCTCTCTCTCTAACCGACAATCAGCCAATCACTGCGGTTGCCGGTCTGGCCCCTATTGCTACTTTGTTCCCGGAAGTAACAGTAGAGGCATAGAGGCAGAGGCCGATGGAACGAAGGTTGGTAAGACTGTCCCTGGGGTCCCCTACAATTAGTATTTGGGGTGGAGATGCCCTTTAAAGGTAGTAGTGTGCTCTTTTTAATAAAGGTTACCTTTATGGAGACCACAGTTCCCCTTTAAAGTTTTTATGTCTCCTTTTAGATGTGCTTTAATCTTCTTAATTCCCTGTCTGATTTATAGGGCTGTATTTATAAATAAAAGGTATGCTTAAATAACTTGTAATAATTATTTAATGATGGTTATTCATATTTAAGGATCATTATTTAAGGATCGGTATTTAGGTGTAATTATTTGATGATCTGTAGTGTTATTTAAGGAGAGGTATTCTTGTTTGGTTGTTTTTTATTTTAAAGGCAACTAAACTGAAAAAAATTACTTATCTTATGCTAAATCTGTAGGAAGCCCTACATTTTGTATAGGTATGTGTGTTGCTGCAGTACTCCAGTACTCCAGTACTTTTTTTATCTCCCTTTCTTAAACTGGGTACACACCAGCAAATTTTTCGTCCTAAATGGACGTTCGCCTCTAGTGGTCAGCCAGAAGAATTTACTGCTAGTTGAAAAATAGCCACGGCAGACAGTTTGCATGAATGAGTGTGAGGTCCAAAGGTGATTGGACATCGCAACGTGACATTTTTAGGGCCAAACCACCTAATCACAGAAACATTGGTCAGTCAACTGGAAAAATTGCATTTTATGTAACCAGCCTTAACCAACTCCTGCTCAAGTCAAGTCAAGCATGCTTAGTAATTATCATGATCCAGTACTTGAATAGGAACTTACCCACCATGCAATTCACACATACCCACTGTCACCATTTCAAATTTAACACAGCAGAAGAGTTTATGATTATAAGGCACATGATTGACAGCTGAAATATAAGATGCTTCAGACTGGATATCTAAAGAAGTAGGGGAAAAGATCGAAATAAAAATTGTGCAGTGATAGTTGGAAAGAATTATTTTTTCCAGTAATTAGGTATTCTAATTTAAGGAGCGGTATTCTTATTTTAAGATTAGTATTCCGGTATCATTATTTAGGAATATGTTTTGTTTTCTATCTGGATGTTTTGTATAACACTCCTTATTTAAGAATACCCCTGCTTTATAAAGATGCCACAAAGTTTGGTTTTGCTGTCAAAATTAGAATAATGTTATTTTTCTTCTGTGTGTTTTTTGGGGGTGGTGGTAGAGTCAAACCAGATTGACAACAGTAATTACCTTATGGACTTCCAGGACCTTCCAGAGTATCAGTTTTCCATGGTATCCTGCAGCTCATATCACCTGCCAGAGATGGTGGTAAATTATCTACTGGACAGGAAAATGTAGGCAATGGCAGCCTGGTAGGAGAGATAAAGGAGCAGGAGAGGATTACTATAAAAGGGATTCTTTATATCTGTTGTATTCAGTTAGATCAACTCGACTTACAGTTCTTGAATACTTTCACTAGCCACCCGACTGTTTTAAAATAACACTGTATCACTGTCTGATATTTACCCAAACAACACAATGTGGCAGCAATTGGTACTTCCGAAAAACTCAGTACCGAAACACAAGAAAAGAGACATCATATATGCAGTGCAGTGCAATGAAGAGTGCTCTGATTTGTATGTGGGGGAGACCAAACAGCATTTGCACCAATGTGTGGCCCAACACAGAACAGTCTGTACAGCCGAGTACCTGCATCTCAAGGAAAAAGATTGTAATGTCAACATCTTGGCAAAGGAACAACTGGTTCAAGAGAGGTGTCAAGGAGGCCATTTATTTATAAAATAAAGAAACCAAGCCTGAATAGAGTTGGGAGGGTTCAATGCCAGTGTACTGCCATGTACAATGCTGTTTTGACACCTTACCCTGGGCAGTTTCGATAACACCTCTTAGCCTCAATGCCATCAACACCTTGCATTCAGAAGGTCCCTAACACCTGGCAGTCATATGCTTATTGGGACATTTCAGGGTACTTATATTGCCAACAGATTCTTGTATAAGTCATTCTGAATTGAAAAAAGCCAGTAGGATGACTAGCGAAACGTCTTCAAGAACTAAACTTCCAAAAAGTCCAAAAGTAAAAGTCCAGTTGATCTAACTGAATACAACAGATATACCATGACCTGGATGCATGAGAACCTTCACAAGTGGATCTATTCTGTATTTTAAATTTAGACTGTGCCAACTTGTTTCAATACAAAAAAAATACAAATACTTAAAAGGGGTTTGTTTTATTTACCAGTGGGGTTCAGTACAATACCTTAAAGGAAGACAGTGCCATTTACAACTTTGTTCCAGGACAGTAAAGTAATTGGGAGGCTGTGATATTTATTAGCTTGTTAGATATTGGTCCTTCTCCAATAGACAATCCTATAGCAATCATACCTACAAAATATGCAATCAGGTTTTAACATAAAGACTACTATTGTTAAACCAAGGTTGATGCTCTCATTTATTGGCAGTCAGTCCATTAATTCATGGATAGCATTCAGTGTGGGAATCATTATCTGGCACAACTATTCTGTAATTATCACCAGATTGACCATACATCCTAGATTTATGAAATGACTAAACGTTTAACCTTTTTACTAACAACCAGGAACCTTAAAGAAAGATAAATTAACTGTATATTTCCCAGATATTGCTAAACACAATGATAAAAGTAAATACTTTGGTGGCCTTTAGAAACCTGGATCTTCACTGTCAAAGGACTGCTTTATATGTATGTTTTCTATTTCTTATATAGCGCTACATATTCCGCAGCGCTTTACAATTATTTACTCAATTTACATCAGGCACTGCCCCGAAGAGCTTACAATCTAATCACTTATGTACACATACATCCAATCAGTATGTCTTTAAGATTGTGGGGGAAACCGGAGTGCCCGGAGGAAACCCACGCAAGCATGGTAAGAACATACAAACTCCTTGCAGATGTGTCCAAGGGTGGAATCCAACTCAGGACCTCAGTATAAAACACTATTTCTGTGCAGACGCTATAAAAATGTCATCCAATACAACTGCAAACTATTGTTTTTAAAGTCTGTATTGGAATTGGTGTATTGGTAAGCTATCTGGACTCAGGAGTGCAGTAGAGAAAAGTGTAGGGCTTTATCTAAAAGTTTTTGTGGGGTTAAACATGACCTTTAACAATTCAACTAAGCCTGTCAAGTCCATTTGGGCCTCTGACCTCTGTTTGTTCATATTTCTACACATCATTTTTAAGAGATGCCCCACAGCTGGCCCCAATGTGTAGTTTTAAGAATTCCGTTACCTTTCTCCTCAGCTCCATATGGTTGTCCTGTAGGACATGGTCAAAGGCCAGAAAAGTGAAAAGAACCTGTCCATGTGTTACATGTGCCTGCTACTTCCTCCATTGAGGTCTCTGGCATGCACAGTGGAGCTCTCCCCCCCTCTCAGCCAATCACAGATGCAGGCTGCCGGTCCGGCCCCTACTGCTGTTCCATTCCCAGAAGTAGCAGTAGAGGCAGAGGCCGAAGGAAAAAAGGTGGGTAAGTCTATTTCAATGCGAATTTTTAGTTTTTTATGAATATAAACTCTACAAAGTTGCAGCAGCACTCTGTATAACTGAAGGTGATGCAAATCTCCAAGGGAACTGAAAACCCCCTATACATATAGTATCCAACAAAGGAGCTGCACTCTATGCTATGCCAATAAAAATAGGTTTTATTTCATGCTAGCAAAGAACATCAACGTTTCGGGAGTGGAGATTTACGCTTTAAATGGTATTCTTTAGAAACTACATTAAAATATTAATTTATATAATCACTTCAGTTCCTCTTTTAACAATGCAACCAGAGAACTAGAATACTAGAATTCAGAAACCTTAGTCACTGAATAAGAGTGCTAACAGCATAAGTTCAGCTTTAAACCTAGTTAATGAATCAGAGATTAACAAGAAGGAATGTTTCACGTGTTGAATAGAAAGGTCTGTTCCAAAGCACTGTTCTCCATCTTTGGAAGGTTAAGATTCAGTTTTGGCAAGTCAAACAATTATACCTTGTCTACATTATTTTATAGACTTAAAAATTAACCCATTAAATCCTTTCTATATAATGCTCTATATAAAAAGATAGAACCTACCTATCTGGTAACCAGCACAGTATATGATTGTTTTATTTGCACTGCATACGTCTCACTCCAGCACTTATACCCATTCCATTTTATCTGTGTTACCCACCTAACGAGATTGTAAGCTCTACGGGCCAGGGACATCATTACCTCTTGTGGCAAAGCCCTAGCACTTTTATTTATATAAGTTATATATTTATGTACTGAACGATCTATGTATTTATCCCCCTTTATTGTATTTTAATACTGTACAGCACTGCGTCCCCAAGTGGCGCTATATAAATAAACATATACATACATACATACATACATAGAACACATACAGGGTTATTCGATAAAAGTTCTTATCGTTTAAAACGGTGCTAATTTTGCCCCAACCAATCAGAACTTATTTAACACTTGAAAGCTAACATCTGATTGGTTGATAAGAACTTTTATTGAATAACCCAGAAAAAATGCAAATTGGCGGGTACTAGTGTGGCCACATCAATTGGGCCACACTACTGTGCGCTTTTAAAAGTCTTAAAATACTCCACAGAAAATAAAATGCAGTTGAACAATGTTAAAACTGTTTTAAATAGCATTAACTTAGAAAAAACGTTGAAAAAAAGTAATAAATAACCATGCCCCAAAATTGTGGGCAAAAACTTGCAAGGCCGTGGCCGCTCTCTTCCCCCCCCCCCCCCGGTTGGGCAGTTATTCATTAACCTTGATGCCATCTGCTGTGCTCGGGAGAAGCCAGGAGAGGAGGGCAGGGTGGCATTTCAGTTCTGGAATGCCAGAGAGGTAAGTATTGTTTGCAATGTCAGTTATTGAGGGGGGGAGGAGTGGGCATTCCCTTTACATATTAATTCTCCAACTGTTCTGTATAGACAGTTCTAATATTATTTAGTAGTGTCAGAATTAATGTTAGTAGGATTCAGATTTTTTTTGCTGCAAATACTGATCATGTTTTCTTCAATACACCAGTATTAATAAAAATGGTTTGTTTTTGTGTTGTTTTTTTCCCCAGGAGATTGCAAGGCATCTTCGTCCTAGGACTCTTCGTGCCTGTTTTGGTAAAAGCAAAATTAAGAATGCAGTCCACTGCACGGATTTACCGGAAGATGCCCTCCTCGAGGTAAATATTGAAAAGACTTGTTATGAGGGAGAATACAAAACCTCATCAGCACTCAATGGCTATAAGGGTTGGGCCACACTAGCATGTTGTTCGCACGTTCTCGATTGCACCCGTGATTTTCGCTAAAATGGAAATTGCGGGAACGTGAAAATTCTCGTGATTTTGCGTCCGTTCGCTTTTTGGTAACGCATGCGTTCACCATTTTTGGCGAATTAACGCATGCATTTCCATAACAAAAAATCTCAAAATCGCACGCGCAAACTGCACAAGATTTGCGCACACAATCGCGTGCGATAACACTCGCGTTTTTGTGCGCGATTCCTGTGCGTTGCAGTGTGGCCTCAGCCTAACTACCAGGATCACCAGCAGGGATAACTTTTCCCATTGTTAGGGTTGTACACACAAACGTCTGGTATATATGTATATGTTTTGGGGATGCAGCGCTGTACCGTAATAAAATACAATAAAGTCATACAAGGGGGATAAATATATAGATAGTTCAGTACATAAATATATAACTTATATAAATAGAAGTGCTAGGGCTCTGCCACAAGAGGTAATGAGATCCCTGCCCCGTAGAGCTTACAAGCAGGGAGGAACATATGGGGTGACTAGAGAGGAAATATAAGGAGGAGCTGCAGAGCGAAGGGATTTAAATGTTAGGAGAAGGATTTTGTATGCAATGCGCTGTTTAACGGGGAGCCAGGTTGTTGTCCGGTACACGGGAGATTTGGGATCCGGTTTATTAGAGAGCGAAACAATACGTGTGACAGAGTTAAGTATAGACTGAAGGGGAGAGAGGTGGGAAGCATGAAGACCAGAAAGTAGTAGGTTGCAATAGTCCAGGCGCATGAGAGCATGCATAAGCATAGCGGTGGTTGGGAAAGAAAGGATCTTGTGGATTTTGGCTATATTGCGAAGGAAGAAGCATCAGGTTTTCGTAACATAGTTAATGTGGTTAGAAAATGAGAGAGAGGAGTCAATTATTACCCCTAGGCAACGTGCCAATTGGATAAGGGAAATGGGGGTATTGTCAACAGAGATGGAGAATGATGGGACAGGACCAGGTTTAGGTGGAAAAACGATCAGTTCAGTTTTAGAAAGATTTAATTTGAGGTAGCGTTGAGACATCCAGGAGGAGATGGCAAGGAGGAAATCGGAGACACGTGATAGGATGTCAGGATTTAGCGTAGGGGTGGATAAGTAGATTTGTGTATTGTCTGCATATAAATGATATTTGAAGCCAAAAGAGGTAATAACATCTCCCAAGGAAATAGTGTAGAGGGAGAACAATAAGGGTCCAAAACAGACCCCTGAGGGAACCCCACACCAACAATAAGGGTCCAAAACAGACCCCTGAGGGAACCCCACACCAACAATAAGGGTCCAAAACAGACCCCTGAGGGAACCCCTCACCAAGAGGAACCGGAGAATAGTGTTGCTACCATAAGATACAGAGTAAGTTCGGTAAGAGAGATAGGATAGAAAGCAGGATGCCACTTCATTCCGAATGCCCAAAGAGTGAAGTATCTGCATTAGGAGGGAATGATCGACTGTGTCGAAAGCAGAGGAGAGGTCAAGGAGGATAAGAATAGAAAAGTGACCATTGGCCTTTGCAACCTGCAGATCATTTATAACCTTACACAGAGCTTTTTCGGTGGAATGCGCAGGACGGAATCCAGATTGCAAAGGATCCAATAGGTTATGAGCATGAAGGTAGTTAGTGATATGGGAGAAGACTAATCGTTCTAGCAGTTTAGATGCTATCGGTAAGAGAGAGACCAGGCGATAGTTAGCTAAACAAGAGGGGCTCCAGCGAGGGCTTTTTAAGTATGGGCTTAACATGGGCATGCTTAAAGACGGAAGGGAAAATTCCAGATGTAAGGGAGGCATTGAATATGTGGATGAGTATATGGGTAAGCACATGATTACAGTGCTTCAGTAATACAGATGGCATGAGATCAAGAGGACAGGTCGTGAGCGGACATAATAGAAGCAGGAGAAAGACTTCTGAATGGGTCACAGGAGCAAAAGATCCAAGAATAGCTGAGGTAGGAGAGGGCAACATAATCTGAGTCATCCCTAGGACCAGAGATCTGCACACGGATGGACTCCACTTTATGCTGAAAGTAATGCGCAAAGTCCTGGGGAGAGTGCGGAGAAAGGTGGGGGTCAGCGGGAGAGGGGCGCAGAAGGGAGTTGAAAATGGAGAACAGGCGACGTGGGTTCGATTTGTTGTTATTTATAAGTTTCTGGTAATAGTTCTGTTTTTCCAGCAGGAGCCCAGAGCCGAGACATTGCAGCATGAACTTGTAATGGAGAAAGTCAGCCTTTGTACGGGACTTTCTCCACGCACGTTCAGCAGCAGGCGTGCACCTGTGTATAAAACGGGAAGTAGGGTTGAGCCACGGACGAGGATTAGACAGGGATGAGGCGAGTGTCGGGAGATCTATGTATCTAGTATAACGGACAGACGCACAAGATGTGGGGACAGGAGGAAGAAGAGGGTGTTGAGCCTGAAAAGTAATAAGATGATGATGATGCTATGCGATTAACAGTTGTTTACACAGAACGCAACTTTAACACCAGCTATTAGCTGGCATTAAAAAGTCAAACTGTTATATGCGCAAAGCACATATTGAATTAAGTCACAACGTGCGTGGGGGGGGGTATCTTTAGTGATATTTGTGCAGCAGGCGTACAGAAGGGGTTAAGGTTGAGTCGGTTAGCATGAAAACAGTAAAGTGCACAGCGCCTCCCCATAAATTCCCGAATGTTTTTTAGTGATTACTGCTTTCTATTTTGCCAATATTTTGCATTTTTATGTCATTAAAAATATTAGGCTGAATCTCACTTTGTGCATTTAATTCTTTTTTTTTTTTTAACAAGATAAAGACTTCCACACTCTCCTATAGTTTAGTGTAAGGTAAATATTTTATGCTAAGTTTTATGAAACCTTTTATTTCAGTTTAGGGTCTTCTATATAAATTTGCTTACATGTGAAACTGCAGCTTTTACAAGCAGTCAGTATTTTACAACACAAGGCCTTACTGCACATTTAGGATTACCATATATACTAGAGTATAAACTAACCCGAATATAAACAGAGGTACTTATTTTTAACTGATAAACCAAGAAAATCGATTGAGTATAAACCGAGGGTTGACTTTCTTCCATAGAGTTCAACACACAGCCCCATACACAGATGTGCTCTGCATACCTTTCTGTGCAGCCTGTTTGTAGAATCCTGTTACTTTTATCATTTTTTCCCCTTTCCCTTGCAGTCTGGGCTGATCTTAGTGAGCAGGACAACTATTGCCTAACCCACAGAAAACAAGAGGATTCTGTGTGTTACAGGGTACAGCTTTTGTTTTCTGCTCCTTCACACTTCCAGATTAGCCCAGATCCGAGCATAAACTGAGGGGAGACTTTCAGGAAAATAGAATGGTAAAAAAGCTTGGTTTATATGGTAGTTTACAGTAGGGAGCGATTTGGTGCCATTTAGGACAGGGGGGGGAAAATCACATTGCATTGGCCATAGCAACAGTGTTCAGGATTTACAAATGAACAACGTGATGTAGTGTATTAAAAAAAAAAAAAAAGCACGACATGCAGAAGTCTTAGGAGGTAACGTGTAGTGTTACTGTTGCATAAAAAATCCCCAGTATTCGGCAAAGCACAGGAACATCACAAGTGCGATGTTTTTCCCCTGCATTTTGTTTCCGCATGTAAACAAAGCATAACTTTTATAAATGGCACATTTATGTTGTATTTTCCATTTTTGGAAATTCAGTAAAAATAATTAAAATTAGTAAAAATATCCAGAGTTTGTATTTAGAGGGAGTATTTTTTTAAAGGATAACTTTACTCTAAATAAACTTTTTAAAAACGGAAAGTACCTGGGGCAGGGAGGTTGGATTATTTACAATATTTTGTTGAGCTACAGCATGTAGTTTTCATTTGGTAGATAGTTCAAAATAGTTGTGAAGCCTGGCAGAATCTGTTTTCTTTGGGAGGTAGGAATTACCAGTCCTATATCCCTGTCACAAGTACTTTTCATTTAAAGGGGGGGGGGGACCTTAAGCTAGGTACACACCTAGCGATTTTTCCTCCTGACCAACCGTTTGATACTTTCGACCGGTCGGCCAGGAGGAAGGACTGTCGGTCGCGGCAAAAGCAGCTGCGACCGATAGTTACCGCGACCGATTGTGCGGTCCATAGAGGACCGCACAATCGGACAAGGTTTTCCACCATGTCCGATTCGGACGAACGGTCGGTCGGACATGGGCGCATTCGGATGCGATAATTTCGGTCCGATCGACCAATACACTGAACTATTGGTCGATCGGACCGAAATATCTCATCGTGTGTACCCAGCTTTAGGGCACGGCTACACTGTGCTGCAAATGCATGCGATTTCATGTGCGATTTTGTTGTGTTTGCGCATGCGTTTTTTCATTAAGTATAGGTAACCGCGTACGATTGAGATTAAAAATGTGGAATGCAAATCGCAATTGCGCGTTAATGCAGTTAATTGCCAAGTTAGTCAACGCAATGGTATTCAATGGGGATTGTAAATCTATGATCGCATTATCGATATCGGTAATTTACAATAACGATCCCTAAACAGATCGGTTTAAAGATCGTTAAAGGTGTAGTTTAGCTAAAATGGGATACAGCGTCTTTACACCACACCCTGGGCCATATTTATAAAGAAGCTCATTGGTCAACTCCTTCCTCTCCCACTAAAAGTACACATGTACAGTACAGTGTAAGGCTGGCTACACACTTCAAGACCCTTCGTCCCAACCAACCGGTCGGCCAGGCTGAAGGACTGCCGGTCACAGGAAAATAGCTGGGGCCAAAAGTGTGCGGCCCATAAGAGGACCCTGGATCGCCTGTGGTTTTCAGGCCAAACAGACCTCTGTCCGGGGTTGCCCAAAAATTCAGCCCAACCGCCCGATATACTGAAATGGCGGTCAGGTCAAATTTTGGATGGTATGTACCCAACTTAAGAGTTGAGAAGGATGGACTTAGTAGTAAGTTGTAGGTACTTTACTTTATCTGTGTTTTAATTATTAAGCCTGATCTTCCCATTTAGATTTAGTTAGGTTTATATTCTTGGCAGTCAGATCCACAGAATGATACACTGATTGGTACTCTAATGGGTCTAATCACTCAAGCTGGCAGTTTTAAAAATAGAGCCAGAAATTACAACCTATATTCCAGCCCGATCATTCAGATATTTTTGTTGATGCATGTACCAGCCCTTAAATCGAAGGTCTTCCATCCTAGAAGCAGTTCAAACAGGGAGCTGATGCGACCGTTCCATGTATGTGGGCCTGACCGACTGATCCCCAAACAGTTTGAGGTAGTGTATGTGCTTGCCACCTCATTTGTTGGCATATACCTGTATGCAAACGGCAGTCACATGTTTTTGGAAGCCTTTAGATATGCAAGGCTCGATTTAAAAAGGCAAAATTCCTATACTTTAGTTGTATTACACATTATTCATCATTGTTTTATGCGCCAGATGGTGTAACATAACATTGTTGCTTCATTGCGTTTTTACTGCTTACATCTGTATTTTATAAGCAGTTAGTATAAATATAAATGCAATACCACATTGCAATTTTCTATTTATTTATACAAACATGTAATTTACAACTGAAACCTGAACCTCCTGCATGCAAGCTCTAGATTTAGTTACTAGCACAGCACCTGACAGCTCCTCCCACTGACATAAACAAACCTCCCCTCTACATATGACCTTGCATGCAGAAGCTCCTGTTAAAACATGGAGGTAGCAACTTCTATTTTAAGGGCTTAGAGATTTTACTTTGAAATATTGGTGAGCTTTTTATCACTTTATATACCCTTTAGTATAGTCAGCATAAAGTAATCTTTCTGTACAACCATGCATTAATTACCTGTCACTTCACCATTAAAAGAATGTGACGTTGGTCTAATCAAGTCATTTTCATTCTGCAGGTACAGTATTTTTACAAGATTCTAGACAGCTGAATATCAAGAGAGGAACAAAGGAAATCGTTTTGGTTATCTGTTTTATTGTCCGATGTTTCAACTTGAATGAAATTAGAACAAGAGCACAGAACTCCTGGCAAATATTACCGATGTTTCAACAAATGTGCGTACAGTAGACATTTTAAATACATGGTACGGGATACTGCATTGCCATTTAAAATAAAGATTTATTTTTTAACATGAGGCTTTGGCTTGTTTGTTTTTTCCCCATACATTACTTTACTTTTTTGTTTCCTGAAGAAAAATAAAAATTGTACAACTGCATAAATATAAATTTCTTCCACCATGAAAGTGGTTAAAACATTTGTAAAGACAGCACCGAACCGTGATGCTTCCAGAAAAAAAAAAAATATATATATATATATTTATAACTAAAAACTATCAGCCCTATTCCTGGCCAAAAAGTGACAATCGGACCCAGGTTTCACACACCTTTAAAACATACTTAAGCATTAAGGGGGAAGTTTCTATAAAAAGCGTTAAATACAAAGCACAGCACAACCCATCACCTCTTGTATTTCAGCGAAACTTAAGAAGAGAAAATACAAAGAAAACAAAAACCCCCTTAACCAAATAAACAAAATCATTGCCATATTAAAAGGGCTTGTGGAGTGCTATTAAATATTCTCATCGGTTGGCCAGTATTTGTTAAAATAATAATAAAAAAAAAAAAAACAGAACAGAAAAGTAGCAACAAAAACCCCATGCCAGTTTTCTCCCCATTATAGATTATTTACACCTTGGACTACAAAGTAGAAACATACAACATAACATGGTCTGCCCATAACGTTAGAATCTGCACATGTGCTACTGTACAAATACACTAAAAAAATAAAATAAGCAGCCATAGTTTGGGGCCAAAAACACTGCTTTTTAACTATTTTTGATTATGGAATAACAAATTTACAGCAAAATGGGTAACTCCCAAGGTTCAAGTCATTGAATTGTATCATTTACAGTAGAATAAATATGTCTCTATTGCTAGACCTCGATTGTTTTACATTCTAACCTAGTAAATGCAGAAAGCTAGTGTAAAGCATATATATTTTGTGTAGGTCCCATACATGACAGTTTGTTCAAGACTAGAGGTTTTAGTGGGTGGGGGTTCTTATGGGTTGTGCTAGCAATCAGCTACTCTTTATTTCAAATTTTATATCGAATCTTCCCTGAAAGCGATCTTTATCGTGATAGGCTATATTTTCACCATAGGCTTTGCACTCGATGCGGATTTCTGTATCAAGTGTCAAGTTGGTAAACTGCACAGCAACAAGTGGCTGGAGATACTCAGGTTGCAGAAGTTTTCCATAGTATGGGTAGTAGTTCAGTGGAAAGCCCGGATAGCCATTCATTCCAAAATACTTCACATTGTTAAATTTGGTGTCGTCTTCTTCTTTCTGCAAAGATATAGAATAGTTTTAGGATGTCATTGCATTTGCAACATATTGGCATAAACCACTTTTGTGCCACATATACATTTATTTTACTCTCCTATTTGAAACAGTTATTTACACCCACTACTGAGTGATCAATGCATCGGTAGGGAATAGAAAATGGCAATTGGCCCATGTGTACCTAGCCAAGTTAGGAGCAAGTCCAAGGTATGAGATGAATGAAAACGGCGATTTTAATTGAAACAGAATTTGATGTTTTGACAGCGATTGACAAATTTCATGTTTGCCTGCGATTTTCTCAATGTTACGAAAATCTATTTTTTTTAGAATCTGCCACTACAGCGGGTTATTGAAAGTGGCAGTAGCCAATAAAAAAAAACAGGTATGTTAATAAACCTTGAAATTCCATAATGAGCAAATACAGGTTGGAAACGTGCCTGGAGACTTTAATGACCACGTGAAATGCGCTTTGCTTTCCATATATATCGATGAGCAGTAGCCTTTGTACTTCTGATTTCTCTTTAGTAAAGTAGCATAAACTGGCAACAATCCATTTTACATATATTAATAGATTCCAAAGAAGATGTGGTCAGATGTTATTGATTTACTAAAAACTGGTAGCATTTCCAGGATTTACTTTTCTTAAAAGGGAACTGTGGTGTCTATACAAGTGCCCTCTATGGAAAAGTGCTGTATGTAACGAATAACGTGCCCACCAATCTCATTGTACTACGTAAGTTTTTAGACTAACCTTTTATAATTGATCTTACCTTGCCTTGGCAGTGGATCGGGAGGACAAATGGATTGTAATTTGCTGCTATGCCTGCTGGAAGACTAATATTCTGAGGAGGCTAGAAAATAAAATAAACAATCTTTTAGCTTGAAGATAACTATGCTGACTTTTGCCTCTTTTAGGTCTCCAAGCATTTTGTGCTCCTAAATATTTAATAGGGTTGAAATACGTACACAAGGATATTGGGAATCACCAAGGAGGTTCAGGATAATATAAAATGGACAAGGATGTATGCAAATTACTTTTATACCAGTCATGCAACATCAACATAATTTCTAAATAGACTTTTACTGACTCAACAAAGACGACTCATAAAAAGTGTGTATTATAGGCTAGAACCCCCTACAGCCTTCTATATAGTCATCAAACTCTTTGATAATTTAATGTCCCTCAACCACTGGTCCAGGCATGCTCAGTGTGCTTCAGAAAGGAAGATAGTTTTCTTTTGATGTAAGAATATTGGCAAAACCCTCAAAGAGGAACACAACATCACCGATTAAAATATCAGAAAATTATTTACTAAGCCACTGAACATCACCCAGAAACCAGTGTAGTGATCCACCAGTAAAGGCTACAATATCAGAAATAAAAAAAATAAAGAAGAAAATGTCTAATCTGTAAAGCAAGTTTTATCTTAAATGTTATGCATTTGACTTACTATTGGCTTAAAAGAAACTATTCGGTTAAGTTTAACAATGACGCATGGCTTGCCATATTTAAATCCATAAGTATCATCTTTAAGCCCAGAGCAGTCCCCCAACCATTCACGCTTAAAAATACAGGATTTTTTCAGTCCATCTTTATTGTTTAAGGCTCCCCTTTCATTGTATGTATTAGCATCTGAAAAAGACAGTGAACAAAAGGTTATTCAATCCCTATTAGAATAAAGTCATTTTTAATAAGAACCATCACTATTAGAAGACCACATGCATATATAACGCATATTACTCCGTATCTTAAAGGGGCACTAAACTGAAAAAAATGACTTGCCTTTATCCTTTTCTATATTTTTAGTGCTGCCAGGAACTTCATCCTTTTTTGATCTCAGTGCTCCCTGTCACTAGATCTCATGTCCTGTTCAACTCACTCCTAGTTAGTATGCATGTCTCCGCTCTATGTATCCACCCCCTCCCAAAACTGAGGCACAAATGGAGTGTGGAGCAAGTGCAATGGAGATTATCTGTGCCTCACTACACAGGCAATAGCATTCACCCAGTGATCGTGTTATAGTGAAAGTAAAACTGCTTTGCTCTGGGTAGGTAAGCAGCACTGGGAGCTGTAATAACTGCTTGAATCATGTAAGATTTTCTTTTAGCTGTAGGAGTTTTTATTGTGTGTGTGTGTGTAGGGGGGGGGGGGACTTTGTAATTGATTTCTTTAGGTACACTGCTACATTGGGACTTTACTAACAGACAGCAGCTAACTGCAGGATTGGGTTTATCTGCATTATTGGTAATTAATCCTAAATTACGGTGTGATTAGTTAAAAAATGATTTGCCTCAGTTTACATGTCCTATAAATATTCAGGTTACTTTTTTTTTTTTTTTTTTTTTAAGTTTTCATTTTTCTAGAAAATTCACTTCCAAAAAAGGTATAGGGTGGTCACATGACCAGAGTTTTGATCTGTGATTGGGTCTAAGTACCACATATTTCAATATATTTTTTTGCTTGGTCAGCTCATTTTTATGTGACAAACAATCTAACTATATTATACTTTACAGGGACCAAAGAGTTTTACTACAACACTTTAGCTGGTGTTAAAGTCACACAAAGGGTAAGACCCGATTGAAATGTACATATTAAAGGGAATGTCCACTCGTAAAATTAAAATTTACATAAAACTGCAGCACCTCTCTTGTGGAGAATGATAGACATGATCATGAGGAAATTTACCAAGAGATGCATTTGCTCCCCTTGCAGGGATTTAAATGGCACGTCCACCAATAAAATTAACATATAGCTGCAGCAACCCCCCCCCCAAACCCCACTTACATCTTACTCCCCAAAGAAGCACTTGAACATACATACAAGACCCGGTCCCATTCTGGCTACTGCTGAGTGAGACAGAGAAGGGAAGCGCAGCAGAGCGGCAAGGTACCAGGTCTTGGAGAAGGTAAGTAAAACGTAAGTGGGGTTTGGGCAAAATTTCCTCATGATTGTGCCTATCATTCCCCACACCTTAACTCACTTAAAGTGACAACTTTATAGCAGCAGGATGCCATCCAAGCTACACAAGAAGATGGGCCCTTAAAGAATTTGTTAATAAATAAAGGGGAATCACATTAAAAAAGGTGTGGTTCCCATCAAGCTCAGGAGTGGACAAATCCTTTTTGACTTTAGGAGCCAGTCAGATAACGCTAGGAGAAGATATATATATATATACCTGGGATTTGTCCAGACCGGATTTATTTCTCCTCCATACAAACAAATACTAAATAAGAGCACACATTAATGTAAATAAACTTACCGCCACAGTTTTCAAACATTTCCGATGTCTGACGGCTACTATCATACTTTTCCAGGAATTGATTAATGCTTTTTACGTAGTCTGCATATGTACTATTAGTTTTCAATGTAAACTTTATTTCAGTCTTGACTGCCTTTGGTACCTGAGTCAATCCTAAAAGAAACAAAAAAAACAAACATATAGTACATTTAAAAAGTCTGTTTAGCATTTATCTATATTTATATTTCACTATTGCGTGGAAAGTCGACCATGGCTAATATTCGCGTCAGCAGCCATTTTTACAGACAATGACAGTCCAATGAAGGTTGTAAAAAGCCCAAAAAATTGCCCAATGGTAAATGAAAAGATGATTTGGAAAGGGAAATTCTCATTTCTACAAACTGCTTACAACTTATTATTTTTTAATTGTTGTGTTAGTAGAAGATTTATCCTTTTACTTTTCCGTTTACCATCGCTCTGGTAATTCGGCTGCCTACCTGCATTAAAATGAAAGTTCTGCAAAAAATACACATGCTTTCTAGAAAAAAAGGGGGTATTTACTCATTCACTAATCCCAATCTACCAATTCTTCCTGTATTTAGGACCCCTAATCCTGACCCTTTTAATCCTGCCCTTTACTCAGCTCTCTCTGGGTCACTCAGGTAGTTGCTCAGTAGAGATCTGGGCATCTTTGACCCAGCCAATGAGGTAAAAAAAAAAAAAAAAAAAAAGTCACTGTTATGAACATTTAAAAGGATATAAGCATCCTGGGAAGGAGGACCATTACAGAAACTAAAAAAACTGACCACATCAGCTCAGAGCAAAAGATTTAAAATATTAATTGATTTTTTTATTAAGCCAGTATGTACCCAGGTCTGAAACACAAACATCTGGATTACAGAGGGATTGACCGCAGCAGCAGGATTGCTGAGAACATAAAGGCAAGTCCTCTCCTAAAGCATGCTGGAAGTTGTAGTTTGCAAACATCTGGAGTGGCAAGGAACTGTTAAAAATCTCCATTTAAAGGGCAACTGTCTAAAAACTATACAGAATCAGGAGGATGGCATCTACTGTGAAAGATTACCTTCTGATGCTGTATTATTTTGAGGCTTTAGTTGCCCTTTAAATTGACAGAAGAATTCCCATACAGTAATAGCCATACTGGATTGGGCTATTACTGTATGAGAATTCTGCTGTCCATTTAAAGGGCAACTAAAGCCTCAAAACAATACAGAATCAGACTGCAGTAATGGTCAATTTCTACATTTTACTTCTACTCGAATCAATCAGGTTTACTAATTTTTCAGGTAAAAATAGGTACCTCGAGTATATACGGTACAAACTTTTTTTTTGGTGATCTTTCCCTTATGCTACACAAAAACTATTGGAATGGTCATCTATAATCTTGTACACCGCTTGTATGATAAAGGATCACACATTTTCCAATACTGCTGCACACACGTTAGTGGGATTTAGCAAATTCTACTTGTAAATGTCAGAGGCGGTAACAGCTAACATTACGTTAACGGTTTAAAGAATAAAAAGAGTATTGGGCAAGATCAATATGGAACAGAGATTGCTCAACATTAAATAAACACAGCACTTAACAATTTCAGGTTGTCGAGTTGCAAAATAAAATTAAGACAAACTCCAAAGCCTCAAGAATATCCATATACTGTAGGTAGTCTATATATCAAATGTTATATAGTCTGATAGAATACAGAATTGGATGTTCTGGGCTTTTGAGTTTGTCTTGATTTTATTTTGCAACTCGACAACCAGAAATTGTTAAGTGCTGTTTGCACAGTCTATAACCATAACCTGAGCAATAGTTAGGAATGCTATGTGGGCTGAATGTATTCTCTATATTCCATAAATTGATCCACTCATTTCTTTTAAATGGTAACTGTGCTCCAAAAATGACTAGGTATATTGATAGGAATAGCTTTCCTGAGTATTTCTGCAATTTACTTTCATTTTTTTAAATTTTATATAGTTTTGAAGACATTTAGATTTTTGTGTATGATATGGTAGATCCCAGCACTTCCTGCTCTATAACCATGTGACAGTCCCTCTTCCGTGTCTCCTTCTCCTCATGGGCCCCTCCACTTGGAGTTCCCTTGAACCCCCCCCTTTCATCCTTCATTCACTGTAACTCAATTTCTTCCTGGTTTATTCTGCATGGAGCATGTGCCAACCGCAGATTAGAGGTGGAATTAATATTTGTGACTGCAGATTCAGAACCTCCCACCCCCTAACCTTCTGATCAGTGATTTCTTATCTTGGGCTGTGCACCACGTAGAGGTGGTTGATGGTTCCTTTTAAAGGCATTTAAAATCAATTGTGTGGGGACCACAGTTCCCCTTAAAAATTCATTTTTTAAAGATTTTACAAAAAACATCAATGCGTGAAGGGTGGAAGAACCACACAATTATAATGGTTTTACCATTTGTGTCCGTTTTATTGCCACACTATAATTGTACATCCTTGGCAGCTAAACTGTTCTTATTTTAGATAAGCCACAGCAATATTTTCTGTAGTGTTAGGCATCATGGACTCATAGCTGCCAGGTCTGCGCTACAAAACAGACTGTGCTGCCTAGCAATGAGATAGAAAATAATGACATTTGGAGGCTGGCTATGTTGGTGCAGAATTTGGTTCAAAAGCATAAACATGCCAAACAGTCTAATACTCTTCTAGTTTTGTTCCGCTACCTATGTATCCAGTAAGTTTAATGTACATTTCATTTAAAAAAAATAAATAAGTAGAACTGTTATTGCATTATATGCTTTACAACAAGAGATACACTGGTGAAGATGGAAAACACAAAAAAATCATGGCAAGTGTAAGATGTTTGGCTAAATGTGCATTTCTAGCCTGATCTTAGTCCTGTGCTATTCTCTTAGCTCCATCAGCCACAATGTTTCTTCCTGTCTGGAACATCTGGCACCTTTATGGTAAAGCCATTGAAACAGATGAACGCAGTCCTGGCTTGTCGTCTGACCTCCTCCCCACCTGTCTAGCACCATTCAACCAATTGTGCAACATCCACCCAACCAGTTTTGTTACAATGACTTTTTTTCAAGGGCAAGTTAGAGGGATGAATGTTTAAACTTGCACTGCGCTGCCCCACCCCTTAAAGCATTGTGACAGACAGAACTGTTCTATTGCTTATTTTCTTCTCATACAAGGTGTAGAAAGCCAATAAACAGTGTCTTTTATTTTATAGATTAATGGGATTAAGCTTGGTTTAAACTAAAGTATAAGGAGCAAATAAAGTGAAGCATGTAAAAAAAATACATTCTTTGATTCGGATTATACAAACCAAGAAATTGAAACTGTACTGTACTATGTTCTGAATACTTAATCCTAAACCTTATGCCCTATACGCCATACTCCAATACACAAATTACTATTGAAATTAGGAGCCATTCAGGCAATTCTATGAGCCAATCTAGCCTTATTGGTAGCCAGCTACATAGACAAACTAAAAGTTAGGCACCAGGTGTGAATTACTAGGCGTATTGGCTACCTAGCTCCTGGGATTAGTCCAGCCCTGCTATACATTACATTCTAAACTACTGTCACACATTCATATTTTATTCTTCTAAAATTATTATTTGTACACAAACAGGTTTTCTTCTGTATTTAGCAATGATCCTGCAATTCCATTCATTTTCTCTTAACATAATTAGTTGTAATAAAAGATGCAACTCGACAAGTGTATTAATGGACAGCGCAGACTTTTGTATGTCTGAGGCCCTATTCAAGGGCTGCATACTAAGAACATGAAGTAGGGTAGACCAGCTGGCTCTTCAGCTGTTGAGTTAGATCTTCTGGCAGCGTATGGTTGGTGGGTTGTTTTTTTTGAAGACCAAAAGGTTGAAAAACGTGTGGTTATCCAGGCAAGCCAAACAACTTAAATGGAGGGTAAATTCCAGAACTTACTATGTTTTACTTTACTAAGGAGAAGACACTAAATGCTAATTTAATTCTTCATAGACTGTAGCAGGGGAGTAACTACCAGAGGAGCAACCGCAGGGGGCCCCAGGAGCCCCATCTTCTTATATTTCCTATGACAGATATAGCCTCCTCCTAGAAAACCACTGTGGATGAAGCACAAATAGGGGCCCCATAATAGTTTTGCAGGGGGGCCCAGTGATTGCTAGTTACACCACTGGGCTGTAGGTTGAATATTTTTGCTGTTAGGATATTGCTACCTGTAGAGGTCTGCTTTGGTCTAACAATACAGCAGATATAAATAGGAAAACAGCAGTTTTGAAGCCCGTACAGCTAACCTGGCTACATTAAAAAAAACTAAAAAAAAAAAAAAAAAAATCTGCCTCCCTCTCCCCTTTCTGGCAAAACATACTTGATTCAGTTTGGTATTTGGTTACAAAAAGACAAATTCATAGAGTGTCTAAAGAGACACCAGACAGAAGCTCCAGAGAATACATGTTTCTGGACAGAAGAAAGGCAGTGGGGAAAAGTGCCAAAAAGGAGTATAAAGCCAAGGATAAAGCTGTACCGCACGATAATCATATGTAATTGGCTGTTCGGGCATCGTTTGTAGTCCGACCCTGCAGATCAATGAAGGATGCCCAACAGAGCAGCCATACACATACAATTACCATGTGGTTCAACTGAGCCGCCAGACGATAGTTCATTGCTGGTCATGTGTGAAATTGCACATCTGTGTCAGCCTTTAGGCTGTGTACACACTGTTCGATATCTGGAATGATCAACCGTCGATTTTGGTAGATCATAGGCCATTTTTGACATTTATTTTATATTTTCCCCACGTACTCCTGGTGCTTTTGTTTGATGGTGCAGTTTCCCTCCAACTGCCAACCACCTTCAGTTAATGCTTATTCTTATAAAATATAGTTGAGAAATGCAATCTTTCATATTACTGCATTTTTATTGTGACATGCTGTGCTGCACAATTTCGGGGGTCCTCCCCTTTCCTCAGGTGCATCTGAGGAAGGGGGAGGACCCCCAAAAGTCGTGCAGCACAGCATGTCACAATAAAATGCAATAATATGAAAGATTGCATTTCTCAACTATATTTTATAAGAATTGTAATTTTTGACAACAATCATCCAAAAGCCCTTGTAGTGATCCAACCCTGAATGGAGGGATTGATTTTTCAATAAAAATTTAATCCAAGCATCACTGAATGAACAAGACACTATATGCTCATACAATGAAAGGGGGAAAAAGGTAGTTGGCCAGGTTTAAACAAACAAACACCCACAAATCAATTATTTATCCATTGGGATGTTCCCTTTATCATACATAATTAAGCAGTATATTAGCACTCTAGTGAAGGGAATCCAGAGACCTTGTTATTTGTGAGAATCCTTCTGTTATGTAGCACCAGGTTAAATATCGTAAGGCCTCCTACAACTCTCTACAAATAATCCCTTTTATTTGTCTCGTAGCAGCCTACAGAAGAACAGCCATGAAATGGAACCTGCAAGACTATAGAGCTTTAAATCTGGATTATTCCATAATTGGTTTAACAATATCCAGGAAGGGTAAACCAATTATTGTGATAGGAAAAGCTGCTTTATTGGTCATGGGATTGATTGTAAACTTAATAAACAACCCCCTTATTACCAGCATTTACTAATGTTCCCAGTATCAAATTATTGCCGTAACAGTTAATCATTAGCAATGCTTGGAATCCAAGGTCATTTGTATAGTGAGGAAGTAGGAAAAATCTACTCTTCACACTCTATGTCAGCACAGTGAACACATGGCGAAGTAGAAAAATATACCAACTATGCAAAAAAAAAAAAAAGAAACTTCCTTCCTTATTTAGAAGGTGGCTTTCAGTGCTGTTTAAGTGTGTCATGGACAGATAAGATAAATACTTAAAACCACAGTACAACCACATGGAACATTTTTCAATGCTTACTGGCTTGGAGAAGCAATATCATTTGCTTAGGACAGAATGCAATTTTATTCTGCCAATTAGTCTGCAACTATTAAGTATTGGTACAGGCCTAGTAAACACACCCTGGCTCATGATAGCCTTTCTAATCAGTAAAACAATCAGTACTTTGGAGTACACAGTAAAGGTGGCCATATACTACAAAAGGTTATTAAGATTGTAAACTGACCAATACACAATGTTAATTGTACTTAGATGTACCATACATATTTGTTCGACATGCAATTTGTTTGGCGATTAATGTCTAATATTGTCTATTTTAGGTTATATTGCAAAAAAAATACAAAATAAATAAATACCATGATCATTTAACCAATGGACTTTCCTGATCGAAATCACAATCAATATTACGATATAATGTCAGCATAATAAGATCGAGAAAACATAACTTTTGGGCCAACCAATGGAAATGTCTACTCGCATGCCAGATTGATCTAACATAGGCCCAGTGTATGGGCACCTTAAGCCAGAGTTTAATGCAAAGAAATGTACACAATTGAGATTCACCAGTGTGTGCAATCATCCAAACAGGCTGATAATGTGGGTGGAGGTGCACAGTAAAGGTTCGTATACACGTGCAATCGCTGGTCCTGACCCGCGACGCACGATTGGCCCGTGTGTAGGTCCTTTATCGGCCAAAACGGACGGACGTTCGCCGATCCCCGACCGAACGTCCGTTACAGACGATTATGGGCCGAAACGAACGTTCGTACACATCGTGCGTCGCAGGCACGTGTGTACGAACCTTAAGAGAATCCCTGATATAGACCATTGTGTTCCTGGCCTATCTGAACACAGTTTTTAAGACGATTAGTGGTTCCCAACTGACTAGGGCGCCAATAACATGTGAGGCCCCAAGCACAGGTAATTCAGGATACCCTTAAGTCAATTCAATTTAGAAAACAGACTTTCACCCTAGATCAACTATGATAAATAAATAAAGTACCTGGAGGTGCCACGCGATCTTGGTACTTCGGTTCAAATTCACTGATTGTCAGCAGGAGCACTTGGATGGTCCCGATAAATATACCAGCCAGACACCCATAGAAGACCAGGTAGAAAATAAAGATTTTAACTGAAATAAAAGAAATGATAATGAATAATTACATTTCTCATCCAGAAAAAAAAAACATTTTGCTCCCAAAATAAATATGAAATCTCTAAAACCAGACACATACCACAAATCGATTCTTTAAACAAAATACTTCAGCTTGTACAGATATTTAGATTTCCAACTATGGGGTATTTGAAATATTTCCTGTTAGAGCTGCACTGCAACCTTGTACAGAACAAACACCAGTGTTAGTCACAAGACTGGAGAATGATCCTGTGCTACCCAGAGTACAGCATGTTGATAGTTAACGTTGGTCTCTAGGCAGCGTTAAGCAAGTGTCAGTGACGTTGTAGAGATTTGGAAATTTTTTCCACAGCTTCACTGTAGTAGAAAAGGGGCAGCGCTGCTGTTAAGCAAACATCTCACCAACGTCTGCCAGGCGTTAGGCCACAGCCCCATTGTGTTTAAGAACACAAACAGCACCAGGATTTCCTACCATACAAGGCATGTCCACAATGTCTAGCTTACATATTTAAAACCGTTAATCTTTATATGATGAATATATGGCTGTGTTCTCTTGGGTAAAATCAGACACACTAGATCCTGTGCCTGCCGGGATTGTATTAAAGGGAACCTCCACCCAGATAAAAAAGGTTTTCTGTATTGAAGGGCACAGTAGCCCTCCCCACCCACCATGCTCGTTTTGTTAAAAAAGCAACAGAAATGTACTTACATTGCTTCTTTCCCCCAGTGCTCTGATCTCAGCCCTCTGCTTACCGGAAGTTGCAAGCAGAGGCTGGACCGGCAGCCGCATCAGATTGGCTGAGAGGCCCATAAGGAGCAGATGTAAAGTAAGGATCTTTTTAAACTACACAGTGAGGCCAGTAATGTTGTAAATTATAGTTTTGGGGGTGGACATGCCATGCCCTTTAATAGGAGGCCCAAAAGTCTACCTGTGCTACCAATGCACAGCAACCAACCAGATGTTATCACATTTTATAAATGTAGTAGACTAGAAAAAAGGGATCATCTGATTGGTTAACGCAGATCATTTTCACACTTCTTATTAAAGAGAGCTTTACAAAGGTTCCCGTTCAGCATGGATGAAGAGGTTTATTTAGTATTCACAGTGCTGATCAGATGAAATCATTGGGAAAAATACTGATCTTTAAAATTTGACTATGTTTGTACAATGCACAGGCAGCACATGATCTGTCGTTTACCTTTGAGGCCTAACTCAAGTTACACACCGTTGCTTGGATACGGTCTTAGCAAAACCTGCACTGTCCCGAGCTTATTCCTGTTCCTCTAGCAATGTGCTTTATATTCCTCATAGGATAATACATGTGAGATGTTTCAGATTATATTTTCCCTTATTTTAGAGGACATGACAGTCCACAGTTAAAGCAAAGGAGCCAGTCACCTTGTCTAACCTTGAGGAGGGATGCAGTTTTAACTCCTTAGTATCCATTCTAGGATACCGTGACCTATAATCTAATAATGTCTATTTGACTTTTAATTTATTAATGTCCATTTTTCAAGTACAGAAGCTGATGGGAATTATATTGTCATATATTTATGCTAAAATGGGTGTGATACTTCTGCCCTGAATGAACACACATGAAACCTACATGCTGTCATAATAAGTACAGGTTTGCTAAATATACACTGCATGGCTACACTGAAACCAATGCAGTCTGCATTATATTACCAAAACTGACCAGTCAATCATAAATGAAAATATCAGTGCAACCCCCTATTCTCTCTAGAAAGGCATTTTCACTAGTGAGTGAAATGTAACCGTTACTTTGTTACGGTAATTCACATTAATTTATTATATAAAATTTGAATTAGCAGTGATCTCTATTAATAAAAGAAATGTCTTTGCATGTCATTATAATGGTTTGTCCCCAGGCCCATAGTATGTTGGCTTGTGATGGGGGATGACAGTTTAATTCCTAAACATATTTACTCTAAAACTGGAATAGCCAACGTGTTGTCCTCCAGCTGTTAAACCTACACCTACTCCTAACAGTAGGAACCCCTGTGTTCAATCAGCTGGAGGGCAGCATGGCAAGCAGAAGTCCCTTTTAAAAGTTATTGTTTACAAAGTTTAATGTGGGTTCTTTAAAAATAAATGGAAACCGATTCCCCCCTCTTCTCCCCCTACATTCCCAGTAGGTATTTGTGCCATTGATTGAGAACCTGCTCTTTAATCCATCAGCCCCTCCCCCAAGCCCCATAGACTATCAGCTCCTACGTATTTCTCATTGCAAAAGAACAACTGCAATGGGCCAACCCCCCCTTGTTAGCGGTGTAGTGGGTGAGATGACACATACAGGGTTTTCCCCTCCCTCTACTCTCAGCTCTTATAGATTGGCTACATCAATGTCCTTCATAATGACCTTTAAAAAATAAATAAATAAAAAGACCAAATGACAACTAGAAACGGGTAAAAGGAAATCTACCAAAGGATGAAATTGGTCACCCACTTACAGTAATAGACTGACCTCATACATTTATTAATATAACAATTCACCCTATTATAGTAACAGGGTGACCCCAGCAATACATTCATATAAAACAATAATTCACCCACTTCCAGTAACAGGGTGACCCCAGTAATGCATTCATTTAACACAATACTTCCACCCCATTACAGTAACAGGTTGACCCCAGTAATGCATTCATTTAACACAATAATTCACCCCATTACAGTAACAGGGTGACCCCAGTAATGCATTCATTTAACACAATTCATCCCATTATAGTAACAGGGTGACCCTAGTAATACGTTCATTAATATAATCCCCCCCCATTACAGTAACAGGGTGACCCCAGCAATACATTCATATAACACAATGATTCACCCACTTCCAGTAACAGGGTGACCCCAGCCATACATTAATTTAACACAATAATTCACCTACTTGCAGTAACAGGGTGACCCCAGTAATGCATTCATTTAACACAATAATTCACCTCATATAGTTAAACAGGGTGACCCCAGCAATACATTCATATAACACAACAATTCACCCCATTGTAGTAACAGGGTGACCCTAGTAATACATTCATTAATATAATCCCCCCCATTACAGTTACAGGGTGACCCCAGCCATACATTCATTAATATAATAATCCCCCCCCATTACAGTAATGGGGTGACCCCAGCCATACATTCATTAATATAATAATTCACCTCATTACAGTAACAGGGTGACCTCAGCCATACATTCATTAATATAATAATTCCCCCCCATTACAGTAACAGGGTGACCTCAGCCATATACTCATTAATATAACAAATCCCCCCCATTACATTAACAGGATGACCCCAGCCATACATGCATTAATATAATAATCCCCCCATTACAGTAACGGGGTGACACCAACCATACATTCATTAATATAATTCCCCCCATTACAGTAAAAGGGTGACCCCAGCCATACATTAATTTAACCACAGAATCTCCAGTCACTGATCACTATTCTCAACATTTCATTGGACGGGGCCAATGAATGATCTTCTGATCTGACAGTGCATGATCATCCACTCCCCCTGTACCAGAGGGCACAGCCATTTAACCTTGTCCATCATAATTTAATTCTTATTATTTCCCCATAGAACAGTGATATCCAACTATGGCACTCCAGATGTTTAACAAACTACAACTCCCAGTGTGCATTGTTATTTCTAAACATCTGTAGTGCCATGGATCTACATCACTGCCCTAGAAGATCTAGTATTACTAACTAGCTTGCCAACAGGGCTCCCATCCAATCCACAGACCACATGGAACATTCAACAGCCAAACATCCACCGTCCTATTCCCCGTAACAAGGGAAAGGGACACTGCTCCCCCCCCCCCTGATAACTATGACAGTGGATGTTAAACCTGCGGCCCTCCAGAGGTTTGAAAACTACAATTCCCACAGTTCCCTAGTACCACACTGTAAAACTACAACTCCTAAAGTCCTACAGAGTAAAGACAAGGCACGATGGGGGCTGTAGTTCCATGTTGGACCCCCAGCCCTTAGCAGTGCCCGATACTTACACCAGCTGCCACCTGTCCTCCCCAGGAACTCCCTCCTTTCCGGGTTCCAGATGAATCTACTCCACCCTCCCTCGTTCTCCTTCACCTTGTCCCGGGCCATCCTAGTTCTCCGGTTACTGTGCTTTGTGGGTTAGTTTGGGTCCTGTCACTGGACTAGAAGCCGCTCGGGTCGATCCTGTGTGGGAAGGTCCGATCCGTATCGCTGCTCCCTTTCCTCTCGCTACAAATAGATTTCCTGTTATAACAATGGGGGGTGGTCGGTGTCTCTGGGATGGTATAAAGGGGAAGGGACTGGGGTTGTTACTTTGGGCAGCGGTGACACCGGGATCCTCAGGACCGACAACACCATGGAAACCCGAACTTACACCGGCAAGGTTCAACCTATAGTCCAAGTCTCAATTTATCTACCTTGTTTCCCGGGTAGTCCCCGCCCCCCGGCTGATATAACCAATCGCAGGCTAAAAGTGCTAGGGGGCGGGGCGAGCCGTTCTGGGAAGCGGCACTTCCAAGGACTGGGGCTGAATGTTCTCTTGGCTCTGTGTCCCCGCCCCCTGGATAATCCATTGTAATCTGGGGACAAGGTCCACACATTGTCACACAGTAATATACACAGGGAGCGACCCCAATGGACTGTATCCCCACATTGTCATATAGTAATATACACAGGGAGCCCCAATGGACTGTATCCCCACATTGTCAAATACCGTCCATTGGGGTCGTCTCCCTGCGTACATTACTATGTGACATGTGGGATACAGTCCATTGGGGTCGCTCCCTGTGATATTACTATTGACAATGTGGGGATACAGTCCATTGGGGTCGCTCCCTGCGTACATTACTATGTGACAATGTGTGGATACAGTCCATTGGGGCTCCCTGTGTATACATTACTATGTGACAATGTGGGGATACAGTCCATTGGGGTCGCTCCCTGTGTACATTACTATGTGACAATGTGTGTACAGTCCATGGGGCTCCCTGTGTATATTACTATTGACAAGTGGGGATACAGTCCTTGGGTCGCTCCCTGGTACATTACTATGTGACAATGTGTGGATCAGTCCATTGGGGCTCCCGTGTATACATTATGTGACAATGTGGGATACAGTCCATTGGGGTCGCTCCCTGTGTACATTACTTGTGACAATGTGGGGATACAGTCCATTGTGGTCGCTCCCTGTGTAATTACTATTGACAATGTGGGATACAGTCCATTGGGGTCGCTCCTGTTACTTACTATGTAACATGTGGGATACAGTCCATTGGGGCTCCCTGTGTATATTACTATGTGACAAGTGTGATACAGTCCATTGGGTCGCTCCCTGTGTACATTACTATGTGACAATGTGGGATACAGTCCATTGGGGCTCCCTTTGTATATTACTATGTAGCAATGGGGATACAGTCCATGGGGTCGCTCCCTGTGTACATTACTAGTGCATGTGTGATACAGTCCATTGGGGTCGTTCCCTGGTATTACTATGGACATGTGGGGATCAGTCCATTGGGGTCGCTCCCTGTGTATATTACTATGTGACAATGTGGGATACAGTCCATTGGGTCGCTCCCTGTGTAATACTACTTGTGACAATGTGGGATACAGTCCATGGGGTCGTCCCTGTGTACTTACTATGTACAATGTGGGATACAGTCCATTGGGGTCGCTCCCTGTGTATATTACTATGTGACAGTGGGATACAGTCCATTGGGGTCGCTCCCTGTATATACTATGTGACAATGTGGGGATACAGTCATTGGGGTCGCTCCCTGGTACATTACTATTGGACAATGTGGGATACAGTCCATTGGTCCTCTCTGTACTTACTATGTGACATGTGGGGATACAGTCCATTGGGTCGCTCCCTGTGTATTACTATGTGACAATGTGGGGATACAGTCCATTGGGTCGCTCCCTGTGTATACATTACTATGTGACGTGGTGGGGATACAGTCCATGGGGTCGCTCCCTGTGTATATTACTATGTGGACAATGTGGGGAACAGTCCATTGGGGTCGCTCCCGTGAATTACTATGTGACAATGTGGGGATACAGTCCATTGGGTCGCTCCGCTTAATTACTATGTGACAATGTGGGGATACAGTCCATTGGGGTCGCTCCCTGTACATTACTAGTGAAATGTGGGGATACAGTCCATTGGGTCGCTCCCTGTTACATTACTATGTGACAGTGTGGGATACAGTCCATTGGGTCGCTCCTGTGTATATAACATGGACAAGTGGGGATACAGTCCATTGGGGTCCTCCCTGTTAATTACTATGTGACAATGTGGGGTAAGTCCATTGGGTCGCTCCTGTGTACTTACTATGTGACAATGTGGGGATACAGTCCATTGGGGTCCTCCCTGTGTAATTACTATGTGACAGTGTTGGGATCCAGTCCATTGGGTCGCTCCTGTGTATATACTATGTGACAATGTGGGGATACAGTCCATTGGGTCGCTCCTGTGTATTACTATGTGCATGTGGGGATACTTCCATTGGGGTCGCTCCCTGTGTATTTACTATGTGACAATGTGGGATACAGTCCATTGGGTCGCTCCCTGTGTAATTACTATATTGACAATGTGGGGATACAGTCCATTGGGCTCCTGTGTATATACTATGGACAATGTGGGGATACAGTCCATTGGGGTCGCTCCCTGTGTATATTACTATGTGACAATGTGGGGATACAGTCCATTGGGGTCGCTCCCTGTGTACATTACTATTGTGACAATGTTGGGGATACAGCCCTTGGTCCTCCCTGTGTATATTCACTATGTGACAATGGTATCATAGGTTCCCAAATAAATGGGCCAGGTAGACTTGCAATCGTATGTCAGTCATGAAGAACAATCCTGCAGAATTGAATGTTGAGAGATCATCTGCCAGGTATGCGCCAATGTATGGGTACATTAAAACTGGGTACACACGGGCTGCTTTTTGTCCAGACCGAGCGTTCGCTGCGAGTTAGAACTCGGTGGGACAAATGAATGTCAGTTGCGGCAATAGTGTGCACGACAGATCGTGCGGCCTGTATAGGGAACCACACGATTTACCAACAGACCCAATCGCTGACCGAGCTCAGATGCGGCAGGCTGCCCCACACAATCAGAGATTCTGGATATAAGGCCTAGTACATTTCGTCCCAACCGAGTGAATTTCTGTATTTGGGGTTGGTCATACCGTAATACTTGCGCTAATTATTAGGCAACCAATGTAAGTCGCTCTTTCGGTGGTAAATCCATACCATGCGGTTTCCTATGATAGTGGTGAATGACCTTACCATTACGGCCTTTAGTAACAATGAAACAACGCCTCCTAGTGGCTTATTAACCAGATAAACAAAGGGTACAAGTTCCATACCAAGACTGGAGATTTGGAAAATAAAGAACTAGAGTAGACTATTTTAAATGTCCATTGGGGCTCCCTGTGTATATTACTATGTGACAATGTGGGATACAGTCCATTGGGGTTGCCCCTGTGACTACTATGTGACAATGTGTGGATACAGTCCATTGGGGTCGCTCCTGTGCATATACTATGTGACAATGTGTGGATACAGTCCATTGGGGCTCCCTGTGGATTTACTATGTGACAATGTGGGGAACAGTCCATTGGGGTCGCTCCCTGTGTATACTACTATGTGACAATGTGTGGATTACAGTCCATGGGGTCGCTCCTGGCATATTACTATGTGACAATGTGTGGATACAGTCCATTGGGGCTCCCTGTGTATATTACTATGTGACAATGTGTGGATAAAGTCCATTGGGGTCGCTCTCTGTGTACACTACTATATGACAATGTGTGGATACAGTCCATTGGGGTCGCTCCCTGTGTATATTACTATGTGACAATGTGGGGATACAGTCCATTGGGGTCGCTCCCTTGTATATACATGTGACAATGTGGGGATACAGTTCATTGGGGTCACCTCTGTGCATATTACTATGTGACAATGGGGGATACAGTCCATTGGGGTCGCTCCCTGTGTACATTACTATGGACAATGTGGGTACAGTCCATTGGGGCTCCCTGTGTATATTACTATGTGACAATGTGGGGATACAGTCCATTGGGGTCGCTCCCTGTGTACATTACTATGTGACAATGTGGGGATACAGGCTATTGGGGTCGCTCCCTGTGTGTATTACTATATGACAATGTGGGGATACAGTCCATTGGGGTCGCTCCCTGTGTACATTACTATGTGACAATGTGGGGATACAGTCCATTGGGGTCGCTCCCTGTGTACATTACTATGTGACAATGTGGGGATACAGTCCATTGGGGTCACTCCCTGTGTATATTACTATATGACAATGTGTGGATACAGTCCATTGGGGTCGCTCTCTGTGTACACTACTATGTGACAATGTGGGGATACAGCCCATTGGGGTTGCTCTCTGTGTACATTACTATGTGACAATGTGGGGATACAGCCCATTGGGGTCGCTCTCTGTGTACACTACTATGTGACAATGTGGGGAAACAGTCCATGGGGTCGCTCTCTGTGTACACTACTATGTGACAATGAGGAGAAACAGTCCATTGGGTCGCTCCTGCTTACATTACTATGTGACAATGTGGGAATACAGTCCATTGGGGTCGCTCCCTGCGTACATTACTATGTGACAATGTGGGGATACAGTCCATTGGGGTCGCTCCTGTGTATATATCTATATGACAATGTGTGTGGATACAGTCCATTGGGGTCGCTCCTGTGTACATTACTATGTGACAATGTGGGGATACAGTCCATTGGGGCTCCCTGTGTATATTACTATGTGACAATGTGGGGATACAGTCCATTGGGGTCGCTCCTGCGTACATATAATGTGACAATGTGTGGATACAGTCCATTGGGGCTCCCTGTGTATATTACTATATGACAATGTGGGGATACAGTCCATTGGGGTCGCTCCCTGCGTACATTACTATGTGACAATGTGTGGATACAGTCCATTGGGGCTCCCTGTGTATACATTACTATGTGACAATGTGGGGATACAGTCCATTGGGGTCGCTCCCTGTGTACATTACTATGTGACAATGTGGGGATACAGTCCATTGTGGTCGCTCCCTGTGTATATTACTATATGACAATGTGGGGATACAGTCCATTGGGGTCGCTCCTGCTTACATTACTATGTAACATGTGGGGATACAGTCCATTGGGGCTCCCTGTGTATATTACTATGTGACAATGTGTGGATACAGTCCATTGGGGTCGCTCCCTGTGTACATTACTATGTGACAATGTGGGGATACAGTCCATTGGGGCTCCCTGTGTATATTACTATGTGACAATGTGGGGATACAGTCCATCGGGGTCGCTCCCTGTGTACATTACTATGTGACAATGTGTGGATACAGTCCATTGGGGTCGTTCCCTGTGTATATTACTATGTGACAATGTGGGGATACAGTCCATTGGGTCGTCCCTGGTATATTCTTTGTGACAATGTGGGGATACAGTCCATTGGGGTCGTCCCTGTTATCTACTATGTGACAATGTGTGGATACAGTCCATCGGGGTCGCTCCCTGTGTACATTACTATGTGACAATGTGTGGATACAGTCCATTGGGGTCGCTCCCTGTGTATATTAATATGTGACAATGTGGGGATACAGTCCATTGGGGTCGCTCCCTGTGTATATTACTATGTGACAATGTGGGGATACAGTCCATTGGGTCGCTCCCTGCGTACATTACTATGTGACAATGTTGGGATACAGTCCATTGGGTCACTTCGTGTACCTTACTATGTGACATTGTGTGGATACAGTCCATTGAGGTCGCTCCCTGTGTACTTACCATGTGACAATGTGGGGATACAGTCCATTGGGGTCGCTCCCTGTGTACATTACTATGTGACAGTGTGGGGATACAGTCCACTGGGGTCGCTCCCTGTGTATATTACTATGTGACAATGTGGGGATACAGTCCATTGGGGTCGCTCCCTGCATACATTACTATGTGATAATGTGGGGATACAGTCCATTGGGTCGCTCCCTGCTTACATTACTATGTGACAATGTGGGGATACAGTCCATTGGGGTCGCTCCCTGATACATTACTATGTGATAATGTGGGGATACAGTCCATTGGGTCGCTCCCTGCTTACATTACTATGTGCAGTGTTGGGATACAGTCCATTGGGTCGCTCCCTGTGTATAAAACAATGCGACAATGGGGGGATACAGCATTGGGGTCACTCCCTGCTTAATTACTATGTGACAATGTGGGGATACAGTCCATTGGGTCGCTCTCTGTGTACCTTACTATGTGACAATGTGGGGATACAGTCCATTGGGGTCACTCCTGCTTACATTACTATGTGACAGTGTTGGGATACAGTCCATTGGGTCGCTCTCTGTGTACCTTACTATGTGACAATGTGGGGATACAGTCCATTGGGTCGCTCTCTGTGTACCTTACTATGTGTCAATGTGGGGATACAGTCCATTGGGGTCGCTCCCTGTGTATATTACTATGTGACAATGTGGGGATACAGTCCATTGGGGTCGCTCCCTGTGTACATTACTATGTGACAAAGTGGGGATACAGTCATTGGGTCTCCCTGTGTATATTACTATGTGACAATGTGGGGATACAGTCCATTGGGGTCGCTCCCTGTGTATATTACTATGTGACAATGTGGGGATACAGTCACTTGGGGTCGCTCCGTGTACATTACTATGTGACAATTGGGGGATACAGTCCATTGGGTCTCCCTGTGTATATTACTATGTGACAATGTGGGGATACAGTCCATTGGGTCGCTCCCTGTGTATATATTACTATGTGGCAATGTGTGGGATACAGTCCATTGGGGTCGCTCCCTGCGTATATTACTGTGTGACATGTGTGGATACAGTCCATTGGTGCTCCCTGTTGTATATTACTATGTGACAGTGTGGGGGACTACGTACCTTGGGGCTCCCTGTGTATATTACTATATGCAATGTGGGAATACAGTCCATTGGGGTCGCTCCCTGTGTATATACAATGTGACAATGTGGGGATACAGTCCATGGGGTCGCTCCCTGTGTATATTACTATGTGACAATGTGGGGATACAGTCCATTGGGGGCGCTCCCTGTGTATATACTATGTGATAATGTGGGGATACAGTCCATTGGGTCGCTCTCTGTGTACTTTGCTATGTGACAATGTGGGGATACAGTCCATTGGGGTCGCTCCCTGTGTATATTACTATGTGACAATGTGTGAATACAGTCCATTGGGGTCACTCCCTGTGTATATTACTATGTGACAATGTGGGGATACAGTCCATTGGGGTCGCTCCCTGTATACATTACTATGTGACAATGTGTGGATACAGTCCATTGGGGTCGCTCCCTGCGTACATTACTATGTGACAATGTGGGGATACAGTCCATTGGGGTCGCTCCCTGTATACATTACTATGTGACAATGTGTGGATACAGTCCATTGGGGTCGCTCCTGGGTACATTACTATGGACAATGTTGGGATACAGTCCATTGGGTCGCTCTCTGTGTACCTTACTATGTGACAATGTGGGGATACAGTCCATTGGGTCGCTCTCTGTGTACTTTGCTATGTGACAATGTGGGGATACAGTCCATTGGGGTCGCTCCCTGTGTATATTAAATAGAAACAAGGTGGACTGCACTCCAAAATTGAACGTTTATTTCAAGCCAAACATCAAACGGCAATACAACGTTTCGAGGGTAACACCCCTGATGAAGGGGTGTTACCCTCGAAACGTTGTATTGCCGTTGATGTGTTTGGCTTGAAATAAACGTTCAATTTTGGAGTGCAGTCCACCTTGTTTCTATTTGATTTCCTGGTTCCTGTGAAGTAGGGATATTGGACTTTTTGCACCCACAGGGGGATTAGTGTGCATATGGACTATTTCTGATATATTTGGATTCCCTGTGTATATTACTATGTGACAATGTGTGGAATACAGTCCATTGGGGCTCCGTGTATATTACTATGTGACAATGTGTGGATACAGTCCATTGGGGTCACTCCCAGTATATATTACAATGTGACAATGTGGAGATACAGTCCATTGGGGTCGCTCCCTGTGCATATTACTATGTGACAATGTGGGGATACAGTCCATCGGGGTCGCTCCCTGTGTACATTACTATGTGACAATGTGTGGATACAGTCCATGGGGTCATCCCTGTGTATATTACTATGTGACAATGTGGGATACAGTCACATGGGGTCGCTCCCTGTATACATACTATGTGACAATGTGGGGATACAGTCCATTGGGGTCGCTCCCTGTATACATTACTATGTGACAATGTGGGGATACAGTCCATTGGGGTCGCTCCCTGCGTACATTACTATGTGACAATGTGGGGATACAGTCCATTGGGGTCGCTCCCTGTATACATACTAGTGGACAATGTGTGGATACAGTCCATTGGGGTCGCTCCCTGTGTACATTACTATGTGACAATGTTGGATACAGTCCATTGGGGTCGCTCTCTGTGTACCTTACTATGTGACAATGTGGGGATACAGTCCATTGGGTCGCTCTCTGTGTACTTTGCTATGTGACAATGTGGGGATACAGTCCATTGGGGTCGCTCCCTGTGTATATTACTATGTGAGAATGTGTGAATACAGTCCATTGGGGCTCCGTGTATATTACTATGTGACAATGTGGGGATACAGTCCATTGGGGTCGTTCCCTGTGTATATTACTATGTGACAATGTGTGAATACAGTCCATTGGGGTCGCTCCCTGTGTACATTACTATGTGATAATGTGTGGATACAGTCCATTGGGGTCGCTCCCTGTGTATATTACTATGTGACAATGTGGGGATACAGTCCATTGGGGTTACTCTGCATACATTACTATGTGACAATGTTGGGATACAGTCCATTGGGTCGCTCTTGTGTACCTGCTATGTGACAATGTGGAAATACAGTCCATTGAGGTCGCTCTCTGAACCTACTATGTGACCATGTTGGATACAGTCCATTGGGGTCGCTCCCTGTGTATATTACTGTGTGACAATGTTGGGATACAGTCCATTGGGGCTCCCTGTGTATATTACTATATGACAATGTGGGGATACAGTCCATTGGGGTTGCTCCCTGTGCACATTACTAGTGACAATGTGGGGATACAGTCCATTGGGGCTCCGTGTATATAACTATGTGACAATGTGTGGATACAGTCCATTGGGGTCGCTCCCTGTGTATATTACTATGTGACAATGTGGGGATACAGTCCATTGGGGTCGCTCCCTGTGTACATTACTATGTGACAATGTGGGATACAGTCCATTGGGGCTCCCTGTGTATATACTATATGACAATGTGGGGATACAGTCCATTGGGGTTGCTCCCTGTGCACATTACTATGTGACAATGTGGGGATACAGTCCATTGGGCTCCGTGTATATAACTATGTGACAATGTGTGGATACAGTCCATTGGGGTCGCTCCCTGTGTATATTACTATGTGACAATGTGGGGATACAGTCCATTGGGGTCGCTCCCTGTGTACATTACTATGTGATAATGTGTGGATACAGTCCATTGGGGTCGCTCCCTGTGTATATTACTATGTGACAATGTGGGGATACAGACCATTGGGGTCGCCCCTGTGTAAATTACTATGTGACAATGTGGGGATACAGTCCACTGGGGCTCCCTGTGTATATTACTATGTGACAGTGTAGGGACACAGTCCATTGGGGTCGCTCCCTGTGTATATTACTTTGTGACAATGTGATGATACAGTCCATTGGGATCGCTCCCTGTGTACATTACTATGTGACAATGTGGGGATACAGTCCATTGGGTCGCTCTCTGTGTACATTACTATGTGACAATGTGGGGATACAGTCCATTGGGGCTCCTGTGTATATTACTATGTGACAATGTGGGGATACAGTCCATTGGGGCTCCCTGTGTATATTACTATGTGACAATTGGGGACAGTCCATTGGGGTCGCTCCCTGTGTATATTACTATGTGACAATGTGGGGATACAGTCCATTGGGGTCGTTCCCTGTGTATATACTACTATGTGACAATGTGGGGATACAGTCCATTGGGGCTCCTGTGTATATTACTATGTGACAGTGTGGGGATACAGTCCATTGGGGTCGCTCCCTGTGTATATTACTTTGTGACAATGTGGGGATACAGTCCATTGGGGTCGCTCCCTGTGTATATTACTTTGTGACAATGTGGGGATACAGTCCATTGGGGTCGCTCCCTGTGTACATTACTATGTGACAATGTGGGGATACAGTCCATTGGGGTCGCTCCCTGTGTACATTACTATGTGACAATGTGGGGATACAGTCCATTGGGGCTTCCTGTGTATATTACTATGTGACAGTGTGGGGATACAGTCCATTGGGTCGCTCCCTGTGTATATTACTATATGACAATGTGGGGATACAGTCCATTGGGGTCGCTCCCTGTGTATATTACTTTGTGACAATGTGGGGATACAGTCCATTGGGTCGCTCCCTGTGTCATTACTATGTGACAGTGTGGGGATACAGTCCTTGGGGGTCGCTCCCTGTGTATATTATATGACAATGTGGGGATACAGTCCATTGGGGTCGTTCCTGTTGTATACTATGTGACCATGTTGGATCAGTCCATTGGGGTCGCTCCCTGTGTATATACTGTGTGACAATGTGGGGATACAGTCCATTGGGGTCGCTCCCTGTGTATATTACTATATGACAATGTGGGGATACAGTCCATTGGGGGCCTCCTGTGTGCACATTACTATGTGACAATGTGGGGATACAGTCCATTGGGGCTCCCGTGTTATTACTATGTGACAAATGTGGAATACAGTCCATTGGGGTCGCTCCCTGTGTATATTACTATGTGACAATGTGGGGATACAGTCCATTGGGGTCGCTCCCTGTGTACATTACTATGTGATAATGTGGGATACAGTCCATTGGGGTCGCTCCCTGTGTATATTACTATGTGACAATGTGGGGATACAGACCATTGGGGTCGCTCCCTGTGTAAATTACTATGTGACAATGTGTGAATACAGTCCATTGGGGCTCCGTGTATATTACTATGTGACAATGTGGGGATACAGTCCACTGGGGCTCCCTGTGTATATTAATGTGACAGTGTGGGGATACAGTCCCTTGGGTGCTCCCTGTGTATATACTATGTTGACAATGTGGGGATACAGTCCATTGGGGTCGCTCCCTGTGTACATTACTATGTGACAATGTGGGGATACAGTCCATTGGGGCTCCTGTGTATATTACTATGTGACAATGTGGGGATACAGTCCATTGGGGTCGCTCCCTGTGTATATTACTATGTGACAATGTGGGGATACAGTCCATTGGGGTCGCTCCCTGTGTATATTACTATGTGACAATGTGGGGATACAGTCCATTGGGGTCGCTCCTGTGTATACTACTATGTGACAATGTGTGGATACAGTCCATTGGGGTCGCTCCCTGTGTATATTACTATGTGACAATGTGTGGATACAGTCCATTGGGTCGCTCCCGTGTATATACTATGTGACAATGTGGTGGATACAGTCATTGGGTCGCTCCCTGTGTATATTACTATGTGACAGTGTAGGGACACAGTCCATTGGGGTCGCTCCCTGTGTATATTACTTTGTGACAATGTGATGATACAGTCCATTGGGATCGCTCCCTGTGTACATTACTATGTGACAATGTGGGGATACAGTCCATTGGGGTGCTCCCTGTGTACATTACTAGTGACATGTGGGGATACAGTCCATTGGGGCTCCCTGTGTATATTACTATGTGGACAATGTGGGGATACAGTCCATGGGGTCTCCTGTGTATATACTATGTGACAATGTGGGGATACAGCCATTGGGGTCGCTCCCTGTGTATATACTATGTGACAATGTGGGGATACAGTCCATTGGGGCTCCCTGTGTATATTACTATGTGACATGTGTAGGGAACAGTCCATGGGGTCGCTCCCTGTGTATATTACTTGTTGACAATGTGATATCAGTCCATTGGGTCGCTCCTGTGTATTACTATGGACAATGTGGGGATACAGTCCATTGGGGTCGCTCCCTGTGTACATACTATGTGACAAGTGGGGATACAGTCCATTGGGGTCCCTGTGTATATTACTATGTGACAATGTGGGGATACAGTCCATTGGGGTCCCTGTGTAATTACTATGTGACATGTGGGGACAGTCCATTGGGGTCGCTCCCTGTGTTATTATACTAGTGACAATGTGGGGATACAGTCCATGGGGGTCGTTCCTGGGTATTATACTATGTGACAATGTGGGGATACAGTCCATTGGGCGCTCCCTGTGTATATACTATGTGACAGGTGGGATGTACAGTCCATTGGGGTCGTCCCTGTGTATATTTACTTTGTGACAAAGGTGGGATACAGTCCATTGGGGTCGCTCCCTGTGTATATTACTTTGTGACAAATGTGGGGATACAGTCCATTGGGGTCGCTCCCTGTGTTAATTATGTGACAATGTGGGGATACAGTCCATTGGGTGCTCCTGTGTACATTACTATGTGACAATGTGGGGATACAGTCCATTGGGGTTCCTGTGTATTTACTAGTGGGACAGTTGTGGGGATACAGTCCATTGGGTCGCTCCCTGTGTATATTACTATATGACAATGTGGGGATACAGTCCATTGGGGTCGCTCCCTGTGTATATTACTTTGTACAATGTGGGGATACAGTCCATTGGGGTCGCTCCCTGTGTACATTACTATGTGACAGTGTGGGGATACAGTCCATTGGGGTCGCTCCCTGTGTATATTACTATATGACAATGTGGGGATACAGTCCATTGGGGTCGCTCCCTGTGTAACATACTATTGACAATGTGGGGATACAGTCCATTGGGGTCGCTCCCTGTGACATACTATGTGACAATGTGTGGGATACAGTCCATTGGGGTCGCTCCCTGGTACATTACTATGTGACAGTGTGGGGATACAGTCCATTGGGGTGCTCCTGTGTAATTACTATGTGACAATGTGGGGATACAGTCCATTGGGGCTCCCTGTGTATATACTATGTGACAGTGTGGGATACAGTCCATTGGGGTCGGCTCCCTGTGTATATTACTATGTGACAGTGTGGGGATACAGTCCATTGGGGCTCCCTGTGTATATTTACTATGTGACAGTGTGGGATACAGTCCATTGGGTCCCCTGTGTGATTACTATATGACAATGTGGGATACAGTCCATGGGGTCTCTCCTGTGTATATTACTATGTGACAGTGTGGGGATACAGTCCATTGGGGTCGCCTCCCTGTGTATATTACTATGTGAAGTGTGGGGAACAGTCCATCGGGGTCGTCCCTGTGTGTATACTATATGACAATGTGGGATACAGTCCATTGGGGGTCTCTCTGTGTATATTACTATGTGACGTGTGGGGATACAGTCCATTGGGGTCGCTCCTGTGTATATTACTATGTGACAGTGTGTGGGATACAGTCCATCGGGGTCGCCCTGTGTATATTACTATGTGACAGTGTGGGGATACAGTCCATTGGGGTCGCTCCCTGTGTATATTACTATGACAGTGTGGGGATACAGTCCATCGGGGTCGCTCCCTGTGTATATTACTATGTGACAGTGTGGGGGATACAGTCCTTGGGTCGCTCCTGTGTGTATTACTATTATGACAATGTGGGGATACAGTCCATTGGGGTCTCTCCTGTGTATATACTATGTGACAGTGTGGGGATACAGTCCATCGGGGTCGTCCCTGTGTATATTACTATGTGGACAATGTGGGGATCAGTCCATTGGGGCTCCCTGTGTATAGTACTACACTGTATCCCCACACTGTCACATAGTAATATACACAGGGAGCGACCCCAATGGACTGTATCCCCACACTGTCACATAGTAATATACACAGGGAGAGACCCCAATGGACTGTATCCCCACATTGTCATATAGTAATACACAGGGACGACCCCGCGATGGACTGTATCCCCACATTGTCACATAGTAATATACACAGGGAGCGACCCCGATGGACTGTATCCCCACACTGTCACATAGTAATATACACAGGGAGAGACCCCAATGGACTGTATCCCCACATTGTCATATAGTAATACACACAGGGAGCGACCCAATGGACTGTATCCCCACACTGTCACATAGTAATATACACAGGGAGCGACCCCGATGGACTGTATCCCCACACTGTCACATAGTAATATACACAGGGAGCGACCCCAATGGACTGTATCCCCACATTGTCACATAGTAATATACACAGGGAGCGACCCCAATGGACTGTATCCCCACATTGTCACATTGTAATATACACAGGGAGCGACCCCAATGGACTGTATTCCCACATTGTCATATAGTAATATACACAGGGAGCCCCAATGTACTGTAGCCCCACACTGTCACATAGTAATATACACAGGGAGCACCAATGGACTGTATCCACACATTGTCACACAGTAATATACGCAGGGAGCGACCCCAATGGACTGTATCCACACATTGCCACATAGTAATATACACAGGGAGCGACCCAATGGACTGTATCCCCACATTGTCACATAGTAATATACACAGGGAGACCCAATGGACTGTATCCCCACATTGTCACATAGTAATGTACACAGGGAGCGACCCCAATGGACTGTATCCCCACATTGTCACATAGTAATATACACAGGGAGCGACCCCAATGGACTGTATCCCCACATTGTCACATAGTAATATACACAGGGAGCCCCAATGGACTGTATCCACACATTGTCACATAGTAATATGCACAGGGAGCGACCCCAATGGACTGTATCCACACATTGTCACATAGTAATGTACACAGGGAGCAACCCCAATGGACTGTATCCCACATTGTCACATAGTAATATACACAGGGAGCCCCAATGGACATTTTAAAATAGTCTACTCTAGTTCTTTATATTTCCAAATCTCCAGTCTTGGTATGGAACTTGTTACCCATTTGTTATCTGGTTAATAAGCCACTAGGAGGCGTTGTTTCATTGTTACTAAAGGCCGTAATGGTAAGGTCATTCACCACTATCATAGGAAACCGCATGGTATGGATTTACCACCGAAAGAGCGACTTACATTGGTTGCCTAATAATTAGCGCAGATATTACGGTATGACCAACCCAAATACAGAAATATCACTCGGTTGGGACGAAATGTACTAGGCCTTATATCCAGAAATCTCTGATTGTGTGGGGCAGCCTGCCGCATCTGAGCTCGGTCAGGCGATTGGGTCTGTTGGTAAATCGTGTGGTTCCCTATACAGGCCGCACGATCTGTCGTGCACACTATTGCCGCAACTGACATTCATTTGTCCCAGCCGAGTTCTAACTCGCAGCGAACGCTCGGTCTGGACAAAAAGCAGCCCCGTGTGTACCCAGTTTTAATGTACCCATACATTGGCGCATACCTGGCAGATGATCTCTCAACATTCAATTCTGCAGGATTGTTCTTCATGACTGACATACGATTGCAAGGTCTACCTGGCCCATTTATTTTGCGAACCTATGTCGGTCGAGAAGAGGGTCTGGAAATCCGGCAGAATTCATTGAATGTCGAGGGATAGGTCGGCAGGTAAGCACTAATGTATGGGCACCTTTAGTCACAGCATTAAGACTCCCATTGACAGTGTTTATAGTAATCCCATGACCATTGTAGAGACTTTCAGGGGCAATTATACCCTCCAAACCACACTATCCTTTATGCCTACTATAAAAATTACTCATAAATCGCTACGTCAGTGAAGTGAAAACCGTGGCACTCCAGATGTTAAGAAACTACAACTTCCAGCATGGAATGCAACCATGCAGTTGTAGTTTTTACATTGGGAGTGCCAAGGTTTAACATCACTGCACTAGGTCCTTACCTTTGGGCTTACCTTAGAGCACCAGTAACACTTACCTTATTGCGCTTGTGGGTCCAGTCCAGCTCTGCCCCCTCCCTCAGGTCCAGGACCTGGCCATGTGGAAGACACAAGCAGGGTTATTCAATAAAAGTTCTTATCGTTTATAATGGTGCTAATTTTGCCCCAACCAATCAGATGTTAGCTTTCAAATGTTAAATAAGATCTGATTGGTTGGGGCAAAATTAGCACCATTATAAACGATAAGAACTTTTATTGAATCTCCCTGTTAGTTAAATGGCCAAATATTATTGCATAGATTTTGAATGCAATATTGAAGGCTCATACACACGTGGGAGCCGTGAGCACCCATTTCGGCTGACAATCTTGCAGTTTTCAGCTGACAATCTTGCAATCTTGGGCTGATTGGTCAACAAGACCTGACCGAATGTCCATTTTGGCTGACAAAGTGCCCATACACAGCACGATTGTTGGGCGAAACAGGCGCTCATACACATCACGTGTCGAGGGTTGGCCCGTGCGATCCTACATGCGTGAACCTTCAGGCAGGCCATACACAGATTCATTTTTTATAAATATTTGTCACAAAGCCAAATTTAAAATGATACACAGGAATCAGTGGCGTAACTAGGGATCACTGGGCCCCCCCAGCAAAACTATGATGGGGCCTGTATCTGTGCTTCATCCACAGGAAGAAGGCTATATGTGCCATAAGAAAAATAAGAAGATGGGGTCCCCTTGGCTCCTGGGCCCCCCTGTGGTTGCTCCCCCTGCTCCCCTCTAGTTAGGCCCCTGACAGGAAGTGATAACACACATCCTTACACCCATAAATACATCCTGTATAAGATTTTAAATTTGGCTTTGGGAATCTGTTTACTCGAGAAAGGGTCCATGTGACCAAAACATGTCGGTTAAACATAGATCAAAGCAAGTTTGAGCAGTTACTCTGCCTGATTGCCTGTTTTACTTCCAACAAATATCAATATTTATAGTAAATCATTTGTGAAAGTGGATGGAAGCACAGTTGGAGGTAATTGAAGCCAAGCCCTGAAAAGTGGAACATTGCGTGATACAGATTGATTTTTTGACTGATTTGATCAAACTGGCCAAAACAAATCGACCCATGTGTACCATCTGTTCAATAGAGTGTCTAGTGATATCGGGCATTTTATCAAACAAAAGCTGACCAGACCTGACAGAAAGTTTCCATCTTACACATCTGGGGCCACATGATTTCGACCTATTTTTAAGCTGAAATTGGTTTTAGATTGATGGCACATGGTGGTGTAGTTTCAGCTGTGCCATCCTACAGTCATTGGACATGTATTGGGTCCCTAATTGTGATCCTGTAACTTCCTGCTGCATCTCAAGGTCAGTGGAAAACTAGCAACAGGAGCGTTCCTGAAGTGTGTACAGAAATATGTAAACCATGTACTTGACTTAAAGTAAAGATATCCAAGGTAAGTTGAGGCAAATTAAGTAAATGGAGCCTAAGTATAAATTGGGAAGTATATGCTGGGGGTAGACACACCCTTCCATTTTGACCTGTCATGTTTTTCTTCCATTCATACTTTAGACATCCCAACCTGTCAATGTTGAAATCTGGGACCCCACATCTGCGGCCCACCCTGCACCCTGCCTCGTATCTACCAATCCTGGGCAGTTCGCGGGAGTTTCCCAGGACCTCAGGGCCTTGCAGGAGTTCCTCATGGTCTTGTGGGTGTGCAGGAGATTTCACAAATCGTTGTGGAGTAAAAGGTAAGATGTTTAAATTTGGAATGTAGTAAAGTTAAAATAAAATTACAGTACATGCACTTTGTAAAGTACATGCACATTGGCCCTGTCCACTACTGCCTGTCTGTTCATTTGTGGTCACATGATCAGTAAATCCCAAGTGACCTGTTATCCCTGAACATTAAGATGGCTGTTCATTTTAGTCTGTGTGTGCATACAAATATCATCTGTGTGCATGCAAGATTAATTTTGTGCGCTGCACTCCCCAGTACTTAATGACTTAATGCACACAAGTGCACAGCTTAGAAGGATCACTGGTCAGGGAAGAAACTCTCCCTCTTGTTTTCATGATCATTTTAAATGATTGGCTGATTCAATATGTTTTGGCCATCATTGTAAAATGTCCACATTTTGGTGTCCTGTCCTCTAGGCCAATTGGTCCGGTAAAAAAAAACGTTTTAATGACTTTGGTGTCAGAAAAGCTTCCAGTGCTGGGCATTGAAAGAGTTAATCATTTGCACTTGGGTTGTAGCACCTGCCTGAACTGCTGCCTTCATTGCTGTCAGTTTGATGTATGAATTGGGAACATTGCTAGTTTTACACATTCATCTTCTCTGCTGTGTTACAGCAACTCATACTAGGGACACCCAATTTGCCCTTCATCTCTTGTCGCCTTGTAACTCCCAGCAGCCTTTACAACCAAAAGCTAATAGGGGATGTACAACGTTGTAGTTCATCTTTAGCTGGAGGGCTATAGATTGGATTAACAAATCTAGGGAATCAATAAGGTTTACATCATGCTAACAGGGATAAAATATGTTCTGTTTCTTAGCAGCTGCAGGAGTACCTGGCAGGGGGCTGCATTTCACACTCTAAATGTGCTTTGCAGTGTATGCATCTGTACCATTCCAGGTGACAGAGGCAATATCCGCAACCAGGATGGAACACAATACGGAAAGGCCATTTTAAAAATGTATCTTTATACTAAGTATTGAATAAATAAATAAACTCCCTACCCTACCTGTACAGAAAGGGAAAATACAAACAGACCTGTAGGCGCATTAATGTCCATTTCTTTTAAACTCCCAAACCCCTTCCAGCAGATTAACCAATAAGCAAACAAATGTGCAAGTTTCCCTTTCCCAGATATAATCTCTTGCAGGTGCATTGTTCAGAGGCAATGTGAATTGACTGTGAAGGACCCAGTACTGTACAAGGAACTACTAACACTGTGAACAGCATCTAAATTCTTTACAGGCTTTAGACGGTAACAGTTTGATTTCTTCACCTATTTGTCCTTCAAGGGTTTTTAAATCATTTCCCTCCCTCCCTATGCGTGTACCACGTGATAACTGGAGACTGATGAAGCGTTAAACTTTAGCACAATGATCCGCCCATTGGTTTTATTCATGTTATCTCATTATTATGCATTCTTAAGGGGCCACGTTGAAGGGTTAATCTTTGGAAGTCATTAGATCCGTACAGTTTAATTATTAAGGGGGTTACTATGAATGAAAAATATAAACCAAAGGAAAAAAATCTAAATCCCTCCAGGAACAGGCCAGGCAGCATTTTAGCTTCACATTGGCTTAGTAAGTGTTAAAGTAGATCTTGCAGATCTGCCTAATATGGCCAATCTTGTTCCTAAAGCCTGAAACTTGGCCGAACAAGAGTTTCTGCAGCGGCTGATTCCCTCCTTTGGGTGATTTCTCTGCTGATGCAGCTTTAGTTGCTTATAACAAACATTAACCTTCAGTGTTTCCTCCGCCTTGTTCTCTGTATCCTCTGGCAATGGTCCCTAGTTTGAAGCAGGTTGTAGGAGAGGGGAGGGGAGAAAGGAGGATTTATCATTAACCATTTGTACAAGGTCACTGCTCTCTATTCTACCTTGTTCAAAGACATTCCTATTCTGGCCTTAGGTAGTTCATTTATTGCTAAGTAAGGGGTTCAGTTCTTTGAAGCTGTAATAAAAATTACAAATTGTTCTGGTGAGCTGAATGGAAAGAGTAAAGGAGTTCATGTGATCCACCAGTGAAAGAAGAGACCATGGTGTGTGCAGGTCCCACAGAGATGCTTTTATTCCCCCATTTAACTCCCCAAAGCTAAAATTGGAAACACGGACAAAACTAAAACGACACTTTATTTCTGTTATACAGTTCAATGTCCAGAGCCAAAAGCATTCTCAAAGTACAAGCTGTCCAAGTAACTGTGAAGGTCACACCATTCTATAGCTATGGCTAGGGCGACACACCGTGCCGTTTAACCCTTAATACTAAAATCTGGCAAAACTTAGTTATTCTAAATCTGCTGGAGAAACGTGTACAGTTTTTTTATTTCTATTTAACATGTGAAAATGAAAGGAACATTACTCTGGCCCTTCGTTGATCAAAGTGAATGATTGATGTTTGTATGACCAGCTTTACTGTCTCCATCTACATTAATATAACAAGCGTCTATGCCACACCCACTAGCCATTGTGTCCTGCTAGAATCTTCACACCTGTCAGTCTCACAGTAGAAAATTAGCAAACACAGAGGTGGTCAATGGGAACAGAAACAATGTAAGGAAGCCAGACAAGGCAGAATCCAATTGTGTGAAGGTTCCATACTGTTCAATACACTCCACCCCACCCCATATACCTATTACCTAGAAAGGTTTTTGTTTCATGGGAAGTGAAAGGGGTTAGACACCAGATATTGGTAGGGACTGGCCATGATTTACCACCACACCGGATCAGTCGTGGCTGTTGGCATCCACACCATACAATATTTTTGCCCACCCAACTGATACACGGTAATATCGGTCGGCCAAAAATATTTTATTGTATTGAATTAGAGGTCGCCTAATTATTTCAGACCCGAACTGCTATATTTTTAATGAAACTAAAACAAAATAATCCTATGTAGCTAATGATGCCGGCCCTTTGTTTAAGGCTGATGACTCTTTGTTTCTTGGTAATAATAAAAATTGTTTTGCCGTATTAGTTTCTTTGCACTTTTACCATGTGCTTGTGTATCTCAGGTGATTATGGGTAAAATGCACCTTAAAAAAACGGAATGGTCTATTTGTATCTGCTTGTATCCCTTTAAGCCCATTGATGGCTAAAGGGACACTAAACCGTCCTATACATGTACCCTGCAAATGTATCTAATATTCACAGGGAGGTGAGATCGCTTATTCCCACCTCCCTATGAATAATAGAACACCAGGGTTAAAGAGATAAACTTACCTACCGGCGCTCCACTTGCGGCTTCTCTCCAGATGACCAGCGTGCTGTCCCGACCACACTCCTATCTTAAATATTGGCACGCATGCACAAAGGATAGGAGCGTGACAGAGAGAGCGCCATCTGTTAGAGAGAAGCAGCAAGTGGAGTGCGGTTGGTAAGTTTATCTGTAAAACCCCAGGCGTTCTATTATTCACATGGAGGTGGGAATAAGCTATCTCAATAATAGATACATTTGCAGGTTACATGTATAGGAACGGTTTATTGTCCCATTAAAGACTGTGAATCAGTGGCCTACATCATAAAATTAACATGTTTTATTGCAGTAAAATAAGTGCATTGCAGGCAAGAATACAATTGAATAGTAAGAGAACTATATTGTGTATAAAGTATTTTTATAAAAACAAAATGAAAAGTACCTGGGGCAAGGAGGTAAGAATACTGCTTCCTCATGGCTTCAGCACTATCTTTAATACAGGAAAGCTCAGGGCATTAACCTGGCAAATGAAAACTGAGATGTAGCTCCTCAACAAAACAATATTGGGAGATAAGAATAAATTGATCCTACCTCCTTGCCTCAGGAAATTTCTATACAGACAGTGGTTGCAAGCTTGTAACTAGCATTGTAAAAAGATCATTTTTTGGGGGTGGCCGGTTGGGGCTTATGATACGGCTGATAACTTCTGATTCACAATGGCCATCATCCTAGGCTTGTTTGACAGGTATGATAGAGCTCTTTTCAAGGACACTTGTATGGACACCACAGCAAAAATTTGCAGACAAGCATGAGTTGAAGTTATATATAAGTTGCCACAAAAATATCCCAATCTGGTAAAAACCCTTGTTAGGGTGGGTGCTGTCAGTTTAGGTACCCTAAGGTCTCAATCTAAATGCAAAAGACACACAGGGTTATTCAATAAAAGTTCTTACTGTTAAAAACAGTGCTAATTTTGCCCCAGCCAATCAGATTTTAGCTTTCAAATGGTAGCTAACATCTGATTGGTTGGGGCAAAATTAGCACCATTTTTACCAATAAGAACTTTTATTACATCTCCCTGTGTATCTAGCACAGAGGGCTAGACTAAAGAACTGACTTTACTTGGGTAAAAACCCAAGGCACTCCATTAAGGTAATTTTACACAAGCAATCCTGAATGTAGCAGACCAAATGGTCAATAAAAAAGCTACACACTGGGGGTATCAAAAAAGTGTATGTCTCTATTGAAAAACATTCATAAAATCCAGCGGCGATCATGGTAATAGACTTGGTTATGAAGCGGTCCTATGTTAATGCAATAAGGGGGAGTAAAGTACACTAATCCACGGCTCATGACCAGTCCCAACTTCTAGACCTGTATTTATAACCAAGTCTATTACCATGATTGCTGCTGGATTTCAATACGATTGAAGCGAAGCTTGGACTGCATCCTCCATACTTGTGGCGGGACAAATGAATGTCCCGGCTTTGGATAAAGTGGAGCGATTTACACATCAAGGGTGAGATCTACCCAGTTCTATCCTTATATATGTATATCTGTGCTTAAAGTGGAACTCTATATCCTTGCTCTATGTTTGTGGGACTGTGTGTATAGAGACTGACGCCTTTGGAAGGCGGGGACATAGATGTCGATGGATGGTGCTGGACTGAAATTTAGGGGGCTCGTTTAGTGACAGCCTACCTTTATGAATGTTTTTCAATAGAGACATGCACTTTTTTGATACCCCCAGTGTGTAGCTTTTTTATTGACCATTTGGTCCGCTACATTCAGGATTGCTTGTGTAAAATTACCTTAATGGAGTGCCTTGGGTTTTTACCCAAGTAAAGTCAGTTCTTTAGTCTAGCCCCCTGTGCTAGGTACACTGTGTCTTTGGCATGAGTTGAAGAAGCCCAATGAAATAGTTCTAATTTCTGGAGAAGGATGCACAAGAGGGTGGGGCCCTGCAGGGGGGGGGTTATTGGGTGGTTCCTTGACGGTGGATTTTCAATTCTTTAAAGAATTGGTGGGTGCTAGTATATAGTGCTAATGTGAGCATGTGGTAGAGCATTCTGAAAATAAAAGTTGCAGCATATAAATAATGTAGTAAAAAGTAGAGTACTGTGATACTTTTAATGGACTAACAGTTTATAAATAATGTGTATTTTATCAGCTTGTCTTAATTTAGCTTATCACATGTTTTGCATCATGGGTAAAAACACCATTTTCTATTGCTCATTCATTCATTTATTCTATATATAAACATTGAGTAACTGAAGTCACATGATACTTAGAATTTGCCTGTGGCTAGTGAGGCCATGAGTCTGACAGCCAATCAGTTGGAATGTGTCAACGGCTTTACTGAAGCAGTGTCATTCGATGTCAGGTTTACTGAGTTTAATAATTATGGGAATAATTCATCATGCATGTGAAAAAATGCTAAATCAATTTAAATATTACATAATCCCACCAAACTGTGCAAACAACATACAATTCTAAAGCTGTTCTAAAGGTGGCCATACATCTATGAGATTTTTCTTACCCGACCGAGTGCTCACGCGATGTTCGTCGATGCTGCCAGAACCGCGTCTCCCGATCGTGTATTTGACCGACATGCGATTGCATTGGTCGATTGTATGATCGGGAGAAGCGGTTCGGTCGGGTAAGTACAATCTCATAGATGTATGGCCACCTTTAGGCCTTGTTATATTAGATTTCACTTTCCTGCATTTTCTCCAGCTCTGGTCATCATGAAAATGATTGTATGGACAATATTAACGATATAAAGGGAACAAGATCAGAAATCCATCAGAAATGGTTTTAAACTAAGGCTACATGGCAGCAATCAAGAATTTTCTCTGGTTATAATTACAATTCATTAAGAATGTGATACACACAGAACTAGTCATGATGTTTTAAAGGGACATAACAGAATTTTAAGAAACACCATTGCACTGAAAAAACAATTGCCAGAAACCATAGACCTGTAATTAATAATTTACTGGACAGATTAGCACTTTAAGGAATATTGTCTCAGAATTCCTACAAATGAAAGCAAGGAACTGTTACACTGATGGCAGATACCAAAGTAAAGAGCCAGGTGCTTATTGCATACACTTTATCTCACAAGGGAAATCAGGTTGGATTAAGTAAATCCGAGATTAGATTGTTTTATTTATTTTTTTCATTCTGCTTGTTAAAACAAGACTCAGACAGGCATGCATAATAACCCATGGCATTGATTTTCTGCCTACTTTTTCTTAAAGGAGTCTTACGTCATATACATCTATTTGCCCCACCGTGTACCTACATTTCTGTGATCCGTTTCTGTAAAACCTGTAATTTGTGATGTGAGGTGTGTGTGTGTAGCCAGATGCTACTGTAGGTGGGTCACCAGTTCTCTTCTCCTGCTCCGTTTGAACAATTCTATTGTCACATTGATAACTTGCAATTTCCAGTGGAATAAACCAAACAATTCCCATTGGACAATGCTGGCTGGAAGTGTCTGTTTGGTCATCAAAGACACACTGATAGTTGCTCAAATATTGCTTTAAGTCTAAACTAGTTTAGTCTAGTCATCTATTGCTACCTAAAGGTTCCCATAGGCTGGGTAACCACAAGCATAATTTTCAGCCCGAAAAATCTGCAGTTTTTTCATGGTTGGATTTGTGGTGTATCGGTTAGTTACACATTCGTCTGGATCTAGTCTACAGGCTGACCGTCCTATGTCTCTTATATAAATAAGAAAGTTCAATCAAACGTCAGTAAAATTGGCTGATTGTGTGATTGCTTATGAAGGAAAATCATCACTGCGACTGTCACTAGTTTGGACCTTTCGATGGTCTATAGTGCCAAGCGGTCAGCTGGGACAAAATATCCACCCATGCGTATCTAGACTTAAGGTTCGCTCACACGTACGATGTGTGCACTGAGCCACGACCCCTGTCCATGAAGCATTCGTGCAATGAATGGCCGTTTCGGCCAAGAATCGCACGTGCGTATGCGCTCGGTCGGGGGTCACTTGCCGATCCGCCTGGCAAATCTACGAACGACTGTATTGCAAAAATCTAGTTATCATATGCGCAATTATAAATTGCTGGTAAGAAAAAAAGTGTAAAATTGTTGCAAGAAGCAAAGTTCCTTTTGCCTCACCTGGCATCCCCGTGGTTGTGGGGTCAAAATTAATAAGCAGTTCATTTTAGTTATAACAGCAGTAGATATATATATATTGATCTAGAAATGACTATTCATTTACCAAGAACAATCCTTTTATATGCATCATTTACCTTTGTTAGGAATGCATATGAAGATCTCTTCTACCTCAGTCTTTGTAATGTCACGGTTCCTGTGTAGGCCTCATTGATTTTTTTCTCAGGAGAACTTAAGTTAAAACAGACTGGAAGATAAGGCAGATATTATTATAATTATTGTGGATTTATATAGCGCCAACATCTCCGTAGCGCTTTACAATTACATGTACACATTCACATCAGGCCCTGCCCAGAAGCATCCAGTGCCCCAAAGTGCTGCCTCGTCTACTGTAAATCTGGGTACACACTATCAGATCCTTCCTCCTAACCGGTCGCATCCAAGAAAACTGGTTTCATCTTGTCCCAAGGTCTGTGAGGGTCTCTGAGAAAACATTTTGGGGGAGCTAACTTTTAACTTTCTACCTTTGTATCTTTGGTTTGGGGTCCCCTTAGTAGTTTAGGGCCATGGGAAATTACCTTGTTTGCCCAAAGCTTAAACCAGCTTTGCCCATGTCAAGTTACACAACCCCATTATTTTTATTATTATTGTGGAATTATATAGCACTTTATATATATATATATTTATATAGCCCTTTACAATTACATGTATACATCATATCCCTGCCCCGAAGAGCTTACAATCTAAGCATATTTATTCGACACATACACCCTATCAGTATGTCTTTATTATTGTGGGGGATACCAGAGTGCCCATAGGAACTTCAGCGCTGCAAGGCATCAGTGCTAATCACTTAGCCACAGTGCTGAATGGACCAGAATGGAGAATGGATTAATAGTTGCTGTGTTTGTCTTTACATTGGTAAATAGTCCCACCACAAAGATGTGTAGTTGCTATATTTTGCTTTTAGCAGCAATATAGTGATGACATTATAGGATATTCTTTACTTTCTAGAATTCTTGACAAAACTTTCTCACTGGAATCCTTTATTTCTACATGGTCTCCATTCATTCTGGTATCTACGCTGAGATTTATGGATATTCCAAGCACATAAACTTGTATTCTGCTTTGTGCAGGTTTTACATCTAATTCCATGTCATGCTTTGTTTGAGCTGTAACTGGAATAAGGCAGCAGGTTCTAGATAAACCTACATGGACGAGTTTGCGTATTTAGACTTTGTAGAAATGAATTTAAACAGAGCAGCTCCTTTTGTATATAAGAAATGTCAATTAGCCCATTAAGGGAGAGTTTCTCAAACATTTTATCCTTGGGGTAACCTTGGAACTATTTTTCACTAAACAAAAACAAACAAAATACGTAATTCAACATAGATAAAAAAAAATAAAAATATATATAACTATATATTTAAAACTGCACTTAAATGGATCCGTACAATTCCTGTAACCCTAGCACCCTTTCATGGAACCCCAATTTCAGAAACATTGCTGTAAATTTTTTTATAATTTTAAATGCTTTGTTTATGCTCAAGTTTATTTTATGGATCTAGAAAGCTAATTTTGGACCAACTGTATTATACTTCTTGTCAGATGACAACATGACAATTACAGGACAACTTATATCAAATCGCTAGTGCAAAGAAAAAAGCATTGCATTTCAATAAATGTGTTCAATTAAATTCAATTAAATTCAGATTGAAAATTGTTTGATCGTAGTAGAACCACGCAGAGGAATTGATGTATGGTTGATCTGTACTGGTTATCTAGCAGGTATACTTGCGTGTACTTGTTGGATGTTGGACTATTTTTCTGTATTTACTGTAATACCATCTGCAATTTCTGGGTTTTGCAAGATCGCCTTTTTCTCTTTTCACTGCGATAGTACACTTAGCGCAATGAATAGTTCTGTATCATGGCAAGAAGATACTACCGCCGCACATCATCGTGGTGATACAATGAAAACCATTGGCTTTATAAATAAGGCGAAAATATAGATTTTTGCCATTGCGATGTCCTGCAATAGTTAAAGGACCAAAATAGCGATCTTTTATAAATATGCCCCTAGATGGATACTGCATTTATAGATATGTCATAGGTGCCTTTGTTTTATTTAATAGAAACAGCAATTCTGTTTTGTGATGTCCGATATAAAGAGAAGATTAAATCCAATACTAGCTTTCCGTCTTCTGCAATTCATTGAAATCACAGGCTGTAACAGCTCCCAATGGTGTAGGCTGGACCTTACTGTATATGCATATACTTTGGTTTTAATTAGTGTGAATATAATCCATAAGTCACTATGTGAATAATAGAATGCAGCGGAGTTTTCTATTTTTACGCAGTTATGACGCAATGACCTGTGACATAGTTAATTGACTGTTTCAAGTAAAAAAAAAGTCACAGACCATGTGACCAAAAAAATTAAAATAATAAATTTATGTTGTGAACAATGATCACTTAAATACACAAGCATGCGAGAGATACAGTATACTGCTTGTGTATTTACATTAAAGTTGAGATAATGTGTTATCACACTTGTGGGTGTACAGGACTTTTTCCCTATACAGATCATTCTTCTCAGTTGCAGGAGCTGTGCTGGGTGGAGGAACTATAGAAGAAGTATTTAATGTCACACATTACAATAGAGGGTCCTTGGGTTTACTTAAATACCAATAAGCACATACATAATAATCCCTATAATGCTAAATTAAACCTTAATCTTATTAATTTAAAATGCCTTTTCTGTGCTAGATAAAACTTGAAGGGAGTGATTTATATCTCCTTTAATCCTGTAACATGTGTGCAATTTCCCAAATGGTGTTAATAGATGTTAATAAACCTCCTAATGGAAAAGGGTTCAGATAATTGCAATTGCAATTGCAATTCAGCAGACAGGATAATTGCTAGGGTCCAAACTCCTTAGAAGGCCACTAAACTATAATCTTTGAATGGTCAAGGTTTGTAAGTAAAACACAACAAAACTGGCCCTATCTGCCGCCCCCCCCCCCCCTCCCCCCCCCCCTGGCACATGCACAGTAGTATGCCCCCTAGAATATAGTGGTGCTGTAAATCTGCTGCTTCAGGGTGCCTCATGGCAGATAAGACCCTGCTACAATGCAGCCACATGCACCCTTTTAAAGCATTATGTAAAACATAAAAGGGACATTTACAGGGGGGCACCTGCCATGAAGCAAACTGAAAAGTTCCTGTGAGACAGATAGAAAGACAGCATTATGGTTAGGTCCCACTGTGTGCTGTGCATTCTGTTTTTCTGGGGTGTGTGCATTTTGGACAATCCGTTTGTCTGTGTTCCAGTCCATTTGCGGTTATATAGAAATGCGATTTTCTATGCATTTGTCCGCCTGTGTTTCCGGTTCAGTTTGCATTTGTGTGCAGCTTCTGGAAAATCTACAGGAAATACCAGAGATAACAACCCCCCCCCCCCCCCCAAATAAGTTTGTCTGCGTTTGTCCGGGTTTTTTTTTTGTGTTCCTATAGACTTTTAATACGCAAATTATACATGGGAAACTGATTCTTGTGATTTCCATTATATTTTAAATTACATTGCGATTCGCAAAATGGAACACAATGCACATAGTGGATCCTAACCTTAAATTACGGGACCGGCGTGCGCTTGACACGCCAGAAAATACTGGGGTGGCCTTAAATGTTTGTTTCAATGTTTGAGAAAAGGTCTAGGAATGCCCCTGGACACTGACAAATTGTAGCAGCTGCGAGGTAGATCTATAATGCACAAGGAGGTAGAATAGCTTGTTCCTACCTCCCTGTAAACGATTAAACTTATTATTTGATTATTTTATTTTTAATTTGGGGGGAGTACAAGCTGGCCTGGGGGAGAAGGCCACACTAGTTCAATTGTGATTGCAATCCGATCGCACAGAAAAACCGCACACTAGTGTGGTCCAATTGTGGTTAACAATTGAGTCCCTTGGTGCGTTGCTAGGCATCTGCGATGTGCATTTTTCAGTGCAACATTGCGCGATTGCAGCGCACGCCAACACTTGAGTGCGTGTTTCCTGAACACACTTTTATATCCTTTATAATAAAAGCCCCAATGTGCGTCCTTGAATCCGTGTGTGACTTTTTGCTTCTGCGCATGTGCGAGAGGAGGAGTCTGTCGGCTTCTTCGCATGGCGGGACCTATGCGCAATGAGCCACAGCGAGCAGAGCTAGCAGAGGCCGGAGCTATGCGCATACATGTACTTCCACTCCTTGAACAGGACACGAGAGAGACTGCAGAGATGAATCGAGCTCCCTGACCCAGATGAGTACATCCTCTCCACTTTCAAATGCCGGGGGGGGGGGGTGAGATAGAGAGAGAGAGAGACTCTGTCTAGCGCCTGTTTATATAACGGCGATATATTAAAGGGGATTTATGCTAGGGGGAGGGATAGCAGAACGGGAGGGAGAGGGAGTGAGAGGGAGGGGGAGGGAGGGGGGGAGAAGGGCTGCAGTACGCATGGCAAAAATCTACCGGAGGCCAGGTAGCAGGCAGAGCCCTGCTATCCTCCTGGTGGTTAGTTATTGGGACTTTGGGGGGGGACTACAGGAGAACCCTATGGAGCTGGGATGTGAGGTAAGGATTAAACTACACTACATGGGGGGGCCAGTAGTGGGGGAAATTATAGTTTTGGGGGTGGACATGCCCTTTAAGATACTAGCCTATGTATGCTCACTGATTGATTGTAACTTTAACTGAAATCCGACAAATCAATGATATTACCTAGACCTGCTTGTCCTGATAATAGAATTACAGAGACAGATAGCAGTCATTTTTCTACTGTGGCTCTTGATCTCATTACTGAGACTGTTTTTGAATTTTGAATTTGAACACTTATCACAGAATGGTATGAAGATATAATCGATTAAATGCACTGAATTACAAAAATCACTGTACCATTTTTGTTGATCTGTCCCGTTTCTTTAAATATCCACTCTGAAACATCTTACATTTCAATTATAAATCAAGTGCCTTAGGGGCGTATTTATAAACGATTGCTATTTTCGCCTAATTAATAAAACAATCATTTTCGCTTTTGCAGAAAAGTAACTCTGCGGCAATGTGTGATGGTAATATCGCCCTATTCATTGCATTAAGTCTGGTATCCCAGCAAAAAGAAAAGAAATCGCTCTCTAGCATGCTTGTCTGGCTTGGGGACTGAGCTTGAGCAAAACAAGCACTGGATTGAAGTCATGCAGCAACACAAACACATCAGAGTAAAGGTGGCCATACACATGCAATTCCCACAACGTGTTTGCTGACAGATCACATTTGTCACTACTGTCGGCACAAATGCGGTGGGAACCACAAACACGTACCCGACCAATCCCCATACGCGGTAAGTGATTGTGCGACCCTACACAATACGATTGGATCGGCTCCCTTCAATTAAAGGCTATGTCCACCCTAAAAAATTTTTTTTTATAAAAGGTCCCCCCTGGGCTCCCAGCCCCAACCGCTATAATTTTTTTTTATAAAGCCCCCCAAACTCTACTTACCTCCCCTCGATCCTCCGCCGCGCTCCCGGCCCTCTGCTTGCAAGGAAATGCAAGCAGAGGGGCGGGACCGGCAGCCGCGTCTGTGATTGGCTGAGCGGCACCCAATCACAGACGCGGCTGCCGGCAGCTCACTTCGCCGGAGGAAAGAGGAGAGGTAAGTAAGAGTTTGGGGAGCTTTCTAAAAATAAAAAATACCCGGTTGGGGCTGGGGGACATGGGGGAGCAGGATGTTAAATGGGTTTTATGCTAGGGGGAGGGATAGTAGAACGGGAGGGAGAGGGAGGGAGAGGGAGGGGGAGGGAGGGGGGAGAAGGGCTGCAGTACGCATGGCAAAAATCTACCTGAGGCCAGCTAGCAGGCAGTGTCCTATATGGACTCTGCTAGCCTCCTGGTAGTCATTTTTTGGGACTTTGGGGGGGGACTACAGGAGAACCCTATGAAGCTGGGATGTGAGGTAAGGATTAAACTACACTACATGGTGGGGCCAGTAGTTGGGGGGATTATAGTTTTGGGGGTGGACATGCCCTTTAATGTAAAGGGAGCCCGTACTGGCCAACGGATTGTGATCTATTATAATAATGGTTTGTATTCAGCTTGAAAAAGGAACTAGAATGTTCTGAAAGCTTGCTATGATTATCTTAGTTACCCAATAAAGGTATCAGCTTTATACCACGCATGTTATTTTTTTTATTTCAAAAATGTTTACCCTGTAAACATTTTGTCTGGCTAACACAATACACCACCTTTCCCTGCGTCAATAAAGGTTTGTTATCTATTATAATATAAATTATTATATATAAGTCGCTTAGTGCCATAGTACAAGGTTTCAACAGAACTACATAAAAGACACAGGAAGTTACAGTAATAGAAGTCAATTCGAAGCAAGTACCGTAATGAATGGATTAATGGTTTATTATTATTTCATGTTGAATACAATGGCTCTTACACTAAACTGCAACAAAACAAATTCACAAAGGAAATTGCTTTCATTTGAAAAGAAAGGTTAGCTAACTGGATTACTTTACTTCAGCAAAGAGAAACTGCCAAGGCGCATGATAACTATCTATTATAATATGCAGGATTAATGTTTAATTTGTAGACCTGTGCAGGTAGAAAGACCTGGATATTAGGTTCGTACACACCTGAAGATATGTACCAGGCCCCCGACCCCCGACTGACCCCCGAGCCCAACAAACACCAGCGATGCACGGCCTATAGTCGCGCGTGTGTATGCGTTAGGTCAGGGGTTGTTCGGCGATCCGCCAGGCGGGTGTTAGTCAGGCTCGAAAATCATCATTTGAAATCACAGCATTTACAGGGAAAGACATGTCACCCCAGAAGCAGAAATTATAATATGTGACCCATGCCTGACCTTTTACTAGGATTTTTGGCTGCCTGCCAATATATTTTCAGCAACAATTAAGAGATTCAGCAAAGAAAAGAAAGAAGAGGGGAGGGGGAGATGTGTAATCAGAGCAGCGTCTATGGTGAGGCTGTGCAGAACTTATTAGTGTCGCAGACACTACAAGAAGACAGTGAGTAAGGGAGGGTGGGGGCTTTTAGATGCACTCACTAAACATTAAAGGGTATGTCCACCCTACAAGAATTTTTTTTACATATAATAGAGCACCCTAGCTCACCCCCAACCTAAGCTAAGTTTGTTTGCTAAAAGCGTGTATACAACACTACTTACAATCCTTAAGGCTCGTACACACGTTCGATCATGGGTACGAACTAACGTTTTGGCCGATAATTGGCCCATGTGTAGGCACTTTATCGGCGGAAAACGGACGTTCGTTCAGAGATCAGCCAAGTTGGTCGTTCACTGATCCCTGAACAAACGCCCGTTTTGGCCGATAAAGCACCTACACGTGGGCCGGTTATCGGCCAAAATGTTCGTTCGTACACATTGTGCGTGGCAGGTCTGGACCCGCAATCGCACGTGTGTACGTGCCTTTAGGTCCCCCATCACTCTGATCTCAGCCCTCTGCTTGCCGGAACTGCAAACAGGGGGCTGGACCGGCAGCTATGTCTGTAAGACAGTGAAGATTCAGGATGTGTGGGAACGGAAAGAGAACTGGCACAAGGTGATGTATGCAAGCTTGGGTTTAGACAGAGATGCTCCTGGTCAGCAAAAAGCTGATAACAAAAATGTAAGTATCTCAAGTTTGCCTAACCATATTTTCATGCGCTTTGGCTTGTTTTAAGGTGGCCATACACTATTACGTTTGTAATTACGATCCTAAACCGACCGATACTTTGATAAACAGATGTACAATGTTAATTGTACTAAGATGTACCATACATCAATTCATTCAATTTGTTTTGTGATTAATATCGAATGTAGTCTATTGTGAGGATACCTTACATTACATTTACATTTAATCAGAAATTCAGAAAACACTACAATCATTTTACCAATCGACTTAAAAAAAGCTTGTTAAGGTTCTCATTCATCCAGGTCATGGTATATCTGTTGTATTCAATTAGATCAACTGGACTTGAAATGTAGTTCTTGAAGACGTTTCGCTAGTCATCCGACTGGCTTTCTCAATTCAAAATGACTTGTACAAGAATCTGTGGCCGGTATTAAGGGCGTGATTGCATAGTGACAAGAGGTGTTATAGGACACCTCACCCTTTGGGTTCCTATAACACCTCTTAGCCACTATGCAATCACGCCCTTAACACTTGGCTGTGATATGCTAATTGGGATTTTCCAGGGTACATAATTGCCACAGATTCTTGTACAAGTCATTCTGAATTGAGAAAGCCAGTCATTAAAAATGACTTTAACAAGCCAAACACGGTTTCTTCTTATGGCCCAGTAGACTATATATATAGTGAATATAAGATATCGCCATGGAGTTCAATGACCAAATAGAAGCATAAGGCCACAGGCCGAGTACTCTTAAAGGGCATCTATAGTGGGAAAATGAACTTATTTTCCCTTTCTTTCCATGTGTTATATAATTCTCCCCAACCCCCAGAGTGTCTTCATTTTCTTCAGTTTCCCTCTCTGTACTGAGATACTGAGGTATGGGAGTACAAATTAATGAAAACTTTTAACTCTCTGGAGAAGGGACTGAACCTGGGCCTTGGATTTATGGCAAACTATATAGCTTAAGAACTGCCAACACCAAGCCAGAAATACAAACATCTGTAGAGACATTGGGACAGTTAATTACATTGAATTCCTTTTACTTCACACTTCAGTAACTTACCACTATTTATATCAGCCACTTTGATCCACAGTATCTTGTAACTTATCTGTTTGTCCCTTGCAGACCCCTTTATATGACTTTAACACCTTCCACACAGATAATCCTTGTTTCTGGTTATTTGATCTATGAGCTGAATGTTGAATATATATATCAGAGAGCACCACAGCTTCATTGTAATCAGCTTGAAAAACAAGCTAGAATTTTCTGAAAGCTTGCTATGATTATCTTAGTTAGCCTTATACCACTTTTGTTATTTTTTTATTTCAAAAGGTTTTACCCTGTAAACATTTTAACTGGCTAACATGGTACACCACCTTTTCCTGCGTCTACTGAGATAAACAAATTAGAAGAAGACGTATTTGCATTCCTCTACTCCTACTTATACTGTCAATCAAATCCCTGTGACGTGACCCTCTTCCCTGCTCAAGTCCCTCCCTCCTCCCTGCTCTGTTACAAACAGAACATTTACAGGGGGAGAGAGGTAGCTTTGATGGCAGAGATAAGGCTGCACTTGACCCCCCTTGATAGCTTTCACTGTGTGATGATGGGTCATAAAGGGCCATATTTATAAACCCGCATTTTTTTGTGATACCGCGGGTTAGTTAATTTACGATCGCGGTCATAAATATGTGATCGTATATTTACGACCAAATGCTCATTAATTAACGAACGTTCGATCGTAGAATACCGTGCGGTAGTAAACTACCGCAATGATATTCTATGGGGATCGTAAATCTATTATTTCGTTATCGTAGATTTACGATCGGTATCATAAATTTACGATTGTCAAACTGATCGTTAATCTCTGATCGATTTAACGGTTGTAAATTTACAATACCGATTGTTAAAGTTGCTGTATCGCTAAAAAGCGATACCGCAGCTTTATAAATATGGCCCCAAGAGAGAGATCGTATTGCAGCAGGACACAGAGAGATCCGTGTCTCCAGGACAGCTTGCTTTTATTGGCCACTGTGCGTGGGTGTGTTTAGACATCGAGGCGGTAACAGAGGGGAGGAGGAAGGGGGAGTGCTGCAGAGAGATCTGACACCATGGAAAAACAGAGTCACTGACAGAGTTAGGAGAAAGGCAGCACAGAGAGCATGAATTTAACTTTGCAATGGGGCAATTTGTGTTTTTCACTTTAGATACCCTTTAAGCTTGCCATACATAAGACAATTTTTCTCTCCGATTGTACAGTGAATTCAATTCTTCAATGCGATCGCTTTTAAAATCAATTCCTTTTTTTGCATTAGATCAACCAAAAGTGACCGATATCGAGTATAAAACAGATCGAATTTTGATCGGTCAGATTGGAAAATTTATGTTGATTGTACAATTATCTAACAGGTTTAAGAGAAATTCTGATTGCATTTAAAAGGAATCATAGTAAAGAATCATTTTTTAAAATAATCACTTTGGAAAAGAATCGTATTTAGAAAGGAATTGCATTTAGAAAGGAATCGCTTTAGTGAATAATTTAAAATCATGTGTGGTTCTGTGTTTAATTCAATTGCAATCAACAGTCAATCATTTTATCTAACTAGTTGACCCAAATAAAAAAGGGACAAATTGACCCATGTATGACTAGATTTATACAGATTACTTCAAGTTGACTTCTAATATCCTTATTCTGAATTTTTTATAACACACAGTAATACATGTGACACTGATGACATAACTAAGCACCTATTATAACTATGACATAGGTAAGAACCATTAATAAGGATATCATTTATTTTACAGGATATTGATGGTTCTTCTTTTATTATTTATTCATTAAATGTGATCGATTCTATAAATATCACCAGGTACATTCATCTACCAATGTGAAGAATGATGGGCACTCTAGTTCTTTAAAAGTATATTGGGGTAAAAAAAAAACCCACACAATTGTGGATCCCAGGAAGCCATAACTGCTGAAAAAACACAAATAGCAACCCCAGCACCCCTGCTTCTTTTTATGGGGTGCAGGAAAGAAAGGCGGACTCCTTCCAACGTAGGATGAAAAAACACCAAACTTTATTCCAAACTTAAACCAGCATAATACACGGCACGAACCATAGGGGGGGGAGGGGGGGAGGCCCGTCAGATCCCTGGCACGTTTTGTGACACTAACCTGTCACTTCATCAGAGGGAATGCTTTATATTGGCGTTTTTCTCCTTGTGGACGGAACCTTACGTGGGACAGACAGTTAAGGAGTCAAGGTGTTGTTATTCTATGTCAAAATATTCTTTTTATGGGGGCAGTCCACAAATGAATTTTTTATCTATAAGATTATAGAGGGGATAAAGACATTGCAGCAATCCGTTTACCTTTAGGAATAAACACAAGCCCAGCACAAATTGAAGATTAATTTTAGGGGCATATTTATAAAAGAGCGAAAAGTAGCAAAATGTTTTCGCATTCGCTTTTCGCATGGGTTTTCGCCAAAAAGACAGTTAACGCTATTATAAAAGTGTGGTTAAGAATGGCGAAACCGTTTCCGAGAGCTATCGCTAAACCCTTTTCGCCTTACTTCGCAATGGTAATTTAGCGAAAAGGGGAGCGAAAAGGCATAACGCGATTTATAAAAGAGCGAAAGGTGTTTTTTGCGTTAAAAAGAGACGAAAGATTAGCGCGACCCTGAAGGTGGTGAAAAGTCATTGTTTGAGCGAAAAGGCATTTAATGGGTAATATGCCTTGAAAAAGCGAACGCGCATTAGAAGGGCGATTGCGCATTAGAATGTAATATGCCGGAAAGCGACATTAGAAAGGCGATCGCGCATTAGAATGTAATATGCCTTGGAAAAGCGAACGCGCATTAGAAAGGCGAACGCACATTAGAAAGGCGACCGTGCATTATAATGGAATATGGCTTGGAAAAGCGAACGCTCATTAGAAAGGCGAATGTGCAGTGCAAAAGAAAATTTATTCCAATTGAGAAATTTAAGAAGATTGACCTAATAAGACATGGCTGACTTCTTGGTAAATGTGAGGTGGCCATTTTGAACTTGACATCATTTTCTAGGGGCTTTTGGTTTCGAATGGTTTTCACAATGCAGTTCTTTAGATGCGTTAAGTTTTCGCTGCGATACTTTTCGCTCTTTATCGCGCCCGTTTGCCTTTTTCAGCGCGGAAGTGTGTTTTTTTAGCTTTTTTATAAATAAGGGTGAACGAAGCCCCAAATTGCGCTATTTTCGCTGTGATGTGCTGCGCCAATTAATTGGCAAAAAAGACAATCCTTTATAAAATATGCCCCTTAGTCTTGGGGAAATGGCAACATCCTAAGGGAGTCATGCTGTATGTTCTCACATCACGTTTACTTTATAATACAATTTCATCCTAGCAGTCTAAAAAGGAAATTATTAGTAATGAATTGTCTTGATGTTGCTTGGCTGCTTCAAACTTTAGGTAGTAGACAATAATAAATCTAATATGGAAAAAAACAAATAGACAAATAGCCCAGATTGCTAGACAAAACAGGTAAGCATTGCCCTCTCTGCACTAAGCATTGCCTCCCCACCTGCACTAAGTATTGCCCTCTGGCACTAAGCATTGCCCTCTCTGCCACTAAGCATTGCCCTCTCTGCACTAAGCATTGCCCTCTCTCACTAGCATTGCCCTCTCTGCACTAAGCATTGTCCCTCTGCATAAGCATTGCCCTCTCTGCAGTAAGCATTGCCCTCTTGCACTAAGCATTGCCTCTTCTGCCACTAAGCATTGCCCTCTCTGCACTAAGCATAGCTCCCTCTGCACTAAGCATTGCCCTTCTTGCACTAAGCATTGCCTATCTGCACTAAGCATTGCCCTCCTGCACTAAGCATTCCCTCTTGCACTAAGCATTGCCCTCTCTGCACTAAGCATTGCCTTCTGCACTAAGCATTGCCCTCTCTGCACTAAGCATTGCCCTTCTGCACTAAGCATTGGCCCTCTCTGCACTAAGCATAGCCCCTCCTGCACTAAGCATTGCCCTCTCTGCACTAAGCAGCCCTCTTGCACTAAGACATTGCCAACTCTGCACTAAGCATTGCCCTTCTGCAATAACATTGCCCTCTCTGCACTAAGCATGTCCCCTCTGCATAAGCATTGCCCTCTTGCAGTAAGCATTGCCCTTCTGCACTCAGCAGTTGCCCTCTCGGAACTAAGCATTGCCCTCTCTGCACTAAGCATTGCCCTCTCTGCACTAAGCATTGTCCCCTCTGCAATAAGCATTGCCCTCTCTGCAGTAAGCATTGCCCTCTCTGCACTAAGCATTGCCCTCTCTGCACTAAGCATTGCCCTCTCTGCACTAAGCATTGCCCTCTCTGCACTAAGCATAGCCCCCTCTGCACTAAGCATTGCCCTCTCTGCACTAAGCATTGCCCTCTCTGCACTAAGCATTGCCCACTCTGCACTAAGCATTGCCCTCTCTGCACTAAGCATTGCCCTCTCTGCACTAAGCATTGCCCTCTCTGCACTAAGCATTGCCCTCTCTGCACTAAGCATTGCCCTAAGTTCTAGTATTGTTAGGTTAGGAACACATTGGTCAACCTTCATCAGCTGGTAGCGGCCAAAAAAGTACCACTGATATTCCAACCAGATCAACCGCAATACTAAAATATTGGTCGGTTGGGGCATAATATTGTCCCGTGTGTAGCTAGCCTTACATATCCTTCTTACATCCAGTTCCCTACTACCTTCACTGTATGTGGTCCTCAGAGCATGCTGGATGTGGTGAACTTTCCCTTAAAGCTGGGTACACACATTAACGATTAAGCCCCGATACCGTCGGATCCGACGGTATCGGGGCTTAATCGTTACGTGTGTACGTTCGTTTCCCGAACGAGCGCGTGGCCGCCAAACGATCGGGTCGGCCGAACGCTCGTTCGGGAAAGGCCGAAAATTTCAATCCGGCCGGCTAGAATCACCTATAGAGGGGTCTAGCGCGGCCGATGGTAAACACAGTCCCGAGCGTTCTCACATAGGAGAACGCTCGGGACTGTGTGTTTGCAGATCTTTGAAAGATGGCAGACAGGATCTTGCAGATCCTGTCTGTCATCTTTCAGAAATCTGTACAGTGTGTACCTAGCTTAAGTCTCTAATTCATGATTAGATCATTAGATTCCAGGGCGTTCTTAGCAGTAATTTCCTTGACATGTAGAGCAGGAGACATTATATATTCATTTTATGATTCAAATTCACCATCTTAAGGCAAGGTACGATTTGTACTGAATGGCTGTTTTGGCCAAGTATCGTTTAATGTATGGGCACTTGGCTGGGCCTCGCCAGGGCCCTAGAATTGCACCAGCCTTTAGCAATTGAACAATGTCTTTACTAGAGATGGGCGAAACTGGTAAGTTTCCATTTTCAGATTTCCGGATCTCGGAAAATTCCAGAAGATCTAAAAATCCTATTTTTGATAATACTCGAAAAATAACCCTGACCGTTCGATAATCATAGAAAATGATGAATCCCAAAATCCAATTGATCCACCTGGATCAATTGGATTTTGGGATTCAATGGGAATACAATGGCATACATATAGTTTCTACAATAAGATCAACTCACATTCTCTCTTGTCTGTGGCAGTTAAATAAAGCCAGTAAAGCGATAAATGGTCATTGGTACTGTTGGGATTGGTCCTGATACTCGACAAAACAGAAGGACCGTCTCTAACTATCCCCATTGAGTTATTGTTAAAGCTCCTTGAAGAAAATGATTGCTGTTCTCAAGTTACTGAAACATAAACACAATAATATACTGACACAGAATTATAGTTTTCACTGTCAGTTGTCTATAGTAACCAACTTAAACCCCTGGGCGCCTTCCCTAATATAAAGTGAATATTAGTACAACAGTAAATACATTGTGCTGTGTACAATAGCCAAGACAATAGGCAATGAAGGAAGCAGTTTTTCCATGGGAAGAATTAAGTAAATGAATGAAAAGTGTCCTAATTATTTCCGTAAAGAACACAAAGGAAATCACATTCAGGGCAATAATAAAATATTTCACTGCTTCTATGCTTGTCCTCAGCATGAAACCCTAAATGATCTATACCCAGTAACCCAAATCACTGTATCCTTGACTATAAATATATAGAGATATACAGGATGGGTACCAGCACTATATAAAAGAAACCCTATACAATCTATACCCAATTCACTGTATCCTTAACTATAAATATATAGAGATGTACAGGATGGGTACCAGCACTATATATAAGAAACCCTAAATGATCTATACCCAAACCCAAATCACTGTATCCTTAACTATAAATATATAGAGAGATACAGGATGGGTACCAGCACTATATAAAAGAAACCCTATATGATCTATACCCAATTCACTGTATCCTTAACTATAAATATATAGAGATGTACAGGATGGGTACCAGCACTATATATAAGAAACCATAAATGATCTATACCCAATTCACTGTATCCTTAACTATAAATATATAGATGTACAGGATGGGTACCAGCACTATATATAAGAAACCCTATATGATCTATACCCAATTCCCTGTATCCTTAACTATAAATATATAGAGATGTACAGGATGGGTACCAGCACTATATATAAGAAACCTAAATGATCTATACCCAATCACTGTATCCTTAACTATAAATATATAGATGTACAGGATGGGTACCAGCACTATATATAAGAACCCAATGATCATAACCCAATTCCATGTACCTTAACTATAAATATATAGAGATGACAGGATGGGTACAGCACTATTATAAGAAACCCTAATAGATCTATACCCAATACCCAATCACTGTATCCTTAACTATAAATATATAGAGATGTAGGATGGGTACCAGCACTATATATAAGAAACCCTAATGATCTATACCCAATTCACTGTATCCTTAACTATAAATATATAGATGTACAGGATGGGTACCAGCACTATATATAAGAAAACCCTATAGATCTATACCCAACCAATCACTGTATCCTTAACTATAAATATATAGAGATACAGGATGGGGACCAGCACTATATAAAGAAACCCTATATGATCTATACCCAATTCACTGTATCCTTAACTATAAATATATAGAGATGTACAGGATGGGTACCAGCACATATATAAAGAAACCCATATGATCTATACCCAATTCACTGTATCCTTAACTATAAATATATAGAGATGACAGGAGGGTACCAGCATATATATAAGAAACCCTAATGATCTATTACCCAATTCACTGTATCCTTAAAATAAATATATAGATGTACAGGATGGGTACCAGCACTATATATAGAAAACTAAATGATCTATACCCAAACCCAAATCACTGTATCCTTAACTATAAATATATAGAGATGTACAGGATGGGTACCAGCACTATATATAAGAAACCCTAAATGACTATACCCAATTCACTGTTCCTAACTATAAATATATAGAGATGTACAGGATGGGTACCAGCACTATATATAAGAAACCCTAGATGATTCTATACCCAATTCACTGTATCTTAACTATAAATATATAGATGTACAGGATGGGTACCAGCACTATATATAAGAAACCCTAATGATCTATACCCAAACACTGTATCCTTAACTATAAATATATAGAGAATACAGGATGGGTACCAGCACTATATAAAAAAACCCTAGATTGATCTATACCCAATCACTGTATCCTTAACTATAAATATATAGAGATGTACAGGATGGGTACCAGCACCATATATAAGAAAACCTAATGATCTATACCCAATTCAGTATCCTTAACTATAAATATATAGAGAGATACAGGATGGGTACCAGCACTATATATAAGAAACCCTAATGATCTATACCCAATCACTGTATCCTTAAACTATAAATATAAGATGTACAGGATGGGTACCAGCACTATATATAAGAAACCCTAAATGATCTATACCCAAACCCAATCACTGTATCCTTAACTATAAATATAGATGATGTACAGGATGGGTACCAGCACTCTATATAAGAAACCCTATATGATCTATACCCAATTCACTGTATCCTTAACTATATAAATTATAGATGTACAGGATGGGTACCAGCACTATATATAAGAAACCCTAAATGATCTATACAACCCAATCACTGTATCCTTAACTATAATATATAGAGATGTACAGGATGGTACCAGCACTATATATAAGAAACCCTAATGATCTATACCCAATTCACTGTATCCTTAAATAAATATATAGATGTACAGGATGGGTACCAGCCTATATATAAGAAACCCTAGATGATCTATACCAATTCACTGTATCCTTAACTATAAATATTATAGATGTACAGGGTGGTACCAGCATATATATAAGAAACCCTAATGATCTATACCCAATTCACTGTATCCTTAACTATAAAAAATAGAGATGTAAATAATGGGTACCAGCACTATATATAAGAAACCCTAGATGATCTATACCCAATTCACGTATCCTAACTATAAATATATAGATGTACAGGATGGGTACCAGCACTATATATAAGAAACCCTAAATGATCTATACTCACCCAAAATCACTGATCCTTAAATTAATATATAGAGATACAGGATGGGTACCAGCACTATATATAAAAGACCCATAGTATCTATACCCAATTCAAGTATCAGCCTTAAATATAAAATTATAGAGATGTACAGGATGGGTCCAGCACTATATATAAGAAACCCTATATGATCTACCCAATTCAACTGTATCCTTAACTATAAATATAGAGATGTACAGGATGGGTACCAGAGCACTATAGTATAGAAACCCTGATGATCTATACCCAATTCACTGTATCCTTAACTATAAATATATAGATGTACAGGATGGGTACCAGCACTATATATAAGAAACCCTAGATGATCTATACCCATTTCACTGTAACCTTAACTATAAATATATAGATGCACAGGATGGGTACCAGCACTATATATAAGAAACCCTAAATGATCTATACCCAAACCCAAATCACTGTATCCTTAACTATAAATATATAGAGATGTACAGGATGGGTACCAGCACTATATATAAGCAACCCTATTTGATCTCTACCCAATTCACTGCATCCTTAAATATAAATATATAGATGTACAGGATGGGTACCAGCACTATATATAAGAAACCCTAGATGATCTATACCCAATTCACTGTATCCTTAACTATGAATATATAGATGTACAGGATGGGTACCAGCACTATATATAAGAAACCCTATATGATCTATACCCAAACCCAAATCACTGTATCCTTAACTATAAATATATAGAGAAATACAGGATGGGTACCAGCACTATATAAAAGAAACCCTATATGATCTATACCCAATTCACTGTATCCTTAACTATAAATATATAGAGATGTACAGGATGGGTACCAGCACTATATATAAGAAACCCTGAATGATCTATACCCAATTCACTGTATCCTTAACTATAAATATATAGATGTACAGGATGGGTACCAGCACTATATATAAGAAACCCTATATGATCTCTACCCAATTCACTGCATCCTTAACTATAAATATATAGAGATGTAGAGGATGGGTACCAGCACTATAGATAAGAAACCCTAGATGATCTATACCCAATTCACTGTATCCTTAACTATAAATATATAGAGATGTACAGTATGGGTACCAGCACTATATAAAAGAAACCCTAAATGATCTATACCCAATTCACTGTATCCTTAACTATAAATACCGTATATACTCGAGTATAAGCCAACCAGAGTATAAGCCCAGGTACCTATTTTTACCTCAAAAATTAGGAAAAACATATTGACTCGAGTATAAGCCGAGGGTTGAAATTGACCACTACTGCCTTCTGTAGCCATGTGCATTTTATTGCATACTGGTAGCCATGGGAATTGCCTCACATACTGGTAGCCATGGGAATTACTGGTAGCCATGGGAATTACTGGTAGCCATGGGGATTACTGGTAGCCTTGGGAATAACTGGTAGCCATGTGAATAACTGGTAGCCATTGGAATTACTGGTAGCCATGGGGATTACTGGTAGCCTTGGGAATAACTGGTAGCCATGGGGATTACTGGTAGCCTTGGGAATAACTGGTAGCCATGGAAATTACTGGTAGCATAGGAATTACTGGTAGCCATGGGAATGGTACTTACAGTTTGGTGTGCAGAGCCTTCTGGACACCTTCCTAGAGCCTTCCGGACACCTTACCAAAGCCTTACAGACGCAGCCGCAAGTCAGGATGGAAAGCCGGCAGTTCCCAGTAGTGCTTTGCGGGTGTGCGATGACATCATCGCGCCGACGTGCGCAAAATACTACTGGGAACTGCCAGTTTTCTTACCTGACTCGCGGCTGCGTCCGGAATGTAGGTAAGTCCAATCTTGACCCGAGTATAAGCAGAGGTTCATTTTTCAGGTAATTTTTAAGACCTGAAAACCTCGGCTTATACTCGAGTATATACGGTATATAGAGATGTACAGGATGGGTACCAGCACTATATATAAGAAACCCTATATGATCTATACCCAATTCACTGTATACTTAACTATAAATATATAGAGATATACAGGATGGGTACCAGCACTATATATAAGAAACCCTAGATGATCTATACCCAATTCACTGTATCCTTAACTACAAATATATAGAGATGTACAGGATGGGTACCAGCACTATATATATAAGAAACCCTAGATGATCTATACCCAATTCACTGTATCCTTAACTATAAATATATAGAGATGTACAGGATGGGTACCAGCACTATATATATGAAACCCTATATGATCTATACCCAATTCACTGTATATATATAGAGATGTACAGGATGGGTACCAGCACTATATAAAAGAAACCCTATATGATCTATACCCAATTCACTGTCTCCTTTTTTAAAATACTTGTTTATTGAAGTGCAAATATAGGTTCCATTATGCATAGGAGTAGGTACAATAATTCTTTAGCGGCATTTTAAAGTTTTACAACATTGTAATACAGGAGATATAGAAAGAATTATGTAGCTGGCAATTGGTAGCCAAATTACAGACAGAATACAATGGAATTCGTCTGTAAACTGCTACAGGTTTTGCCAGCTTACGCTGGCCATACAGATTAGGCTGGGTACACAGGGGCAAATTTTCACCACAAGCAAGCAGTCGGCCAGGACAAATCACTGTAGGTCACAGCGAAAGTAGCCACATCCAACATTTCGCCTGACCAATCGTGTGGTCCCTTAGGGAACCCAGCATGTCTGATTGGACGAATGGGCGACTGACCGATACCGAAGTATCAGTCGTTTGGGGAAAAAAATCTGCCCATATGTACCCAAAATTAATGATATAGGGAAAGTAAATCCTGTTGGTCTGATAGGATTTGCCTTATATTGCCAAGGTGGATGTGGATAAAGCCATCCTACACAATGCTAAAAAAACTACCGCCATCATTATTGTGGAAGTTCACTCTGGATGGAAAATTCCCATCAGACCACATTTGCACTCTCTTTGCTTCAAGTAGAGCTGATGCAGTCAAGCGTGCAGGGTCACCCATCTGACCTTACCTGTAATAAAGGAGGGAGTTCAGCTGAGTGAGTGTACACGGCTGCAATATGAGACAGCAGTCACCTGTGTATGGCTATTTTTAACAACACTGGTAGACGGATTGTGTACAAGCACCAGTACTGTCTGGTACACACATGCCCACACCATCTGATCATTTAGATAGATTTAACAATCGATATACTGATTGAGTCGATATCGGTCCCTCTGTACTCCATGATACAACATCAAAATGATCAATTTGAACTGGCTTTTTTACCTATAAAACCTTTCTTTGATGTGGAATCCCTGTTTATATTTTGTCGCTGTGTTTGCCATCTGCTCTGATGTCTATGGACTTCTTTAATCCTTTACACATACAAACTGTTACCCAGGCCTATTGTATTCAATGATGTTTGGATAATACAGGCTGAATAGAAAACATGCATTATAATTTAAAGAAAAGATTATGTATAAAAGGTTATAAGCCATTTCTGGCGTTACTGGCCCTTGAATGAGTTGTTAGAAGATGTGGATTGTATTATATATGGAAATTACAGAAAACACCTATGGGCTTATTTAATAAGACGTGCAACATTTAGCAGTGCTCTTAAACTAAGTACAGACGCACAGTTATGTGCCCATTGCCTGAGTGCACTAAGAACATCTGTTTTGGCCAACAATTCATTTGTTTATGGGTAATTGGTTGAGCGTCTTGAATACTCGGTCATCTGTGTGTGTGTGTACCTAACTTTAGTCACAGCCAATCATATGTTACATTTCACTGGCTTGAAAACAAAATCAACTGATTACCTATTACGGATTTAGCCGAGGCCACACTAAGCGTGTGCATTGGTGGCCGCTTGCGCTGAGATGTATTTCTTTTCGGCGGTTGGAACGCGTGCAAATCACACCAAAAATGGTGATTGTATGCGCTCCGATAACCGGATCATAGCACAGCGGGCTCCAGCACACCCCAGTACAATTGGCCCACACTAGTGTGTACTTTTTAACACACAATCAAAATGCTATTGCGATCGGATCGCGTGTTAAAATGCCCTGGTGTGGCCTAGCCCAAAGAACACAGGGAAATTTCTGCACCTCTTAGTGAAAGGATCCCAATGTAACTAAAGGTTCGTACACATGTGCGACGCACGATGTGTATGAACGAACGTTTCGGGCAATAATTGGCCCGTGTGTAGGCTCTTTATCAGCCTTAACGGATGTTCGGTCAGGGATCATTGCCCGACAGACCCGGCGGATCTCTGAACGAATGACCATTTCGTCCAAAATGTTTGTTCGTTCACACGTGTGTACGAACCTTAAGATCGCTTGGTCAAAATACATGAACTAAAGTATACAGGGCTGCAATTGTTTTATGTTCCTCCTATTGCATAGAAAAGCTACATTAGCAAACAATAGTGAGCAGCAGTCCTAATGTGATAATTATCCTGATCAAGGTGAAGACAATATGGGGAAAGGATTGGGACTAGACCACCCTACTAATTCGTGGATGTGGCCAATGATCAGGATTTTGATCCGCATATAATGGGTACAGTTTACATGGGCTAATTGGATCAACAAAATAGATGTTAATGCTACTGGTTTAACAATAAAATCCTATTCAGTTCATGAGGTTCAGGTTCTTGTCAGTTAGAAAGATGTAAATAGGTTAATTACTTCAAAGAGACAAGCAAGCAAACTGAACAATGTGGAAGGGGTGTTGGTTTAATCCTTTGTATTCAAGTTTCACATTTCATAGTTATGGCGAAATAATAAATCCTTCTCCAGTTTCTCTAACCAAAGGCTGGTGAGGCGGCGAGCTGCCATTGGTCACGTTGATTGGCGTTTGCATGGCTGAGCTGGCATTACATGTGAAACATTGTTAGTCTATATAGCTTTTCTGTAAATGTAACATAAACTTTCCACAACCCAGAATTGGTATTGGTTGTGGCATTATTTCAGTATTATTTACAATTATTTAATTTAAAATTTCCCGCCTTTAATTAAAACTGCCTGCTAGGGCTTTTGAATGGGCAGAGAACTTTTTGTTGGGCCTGACTGACTAGGCCAGTTCAACCCAACGAGAAGAGTTGTAATGCTGAACAGGGATCCTAAGGATATTAATATTATTTTAGTGGATGCTCTGAGGCACTAAACACTTTATTTACAGTATTGATACCAAGCCTGGATTGTTTGTGCTTGCTATTTAACCCTTGCGACCTTGGAAAACGAATTCTGTCTTCCGGATGAAACTATAAACTGTACTGGGCACAGATACAACATACCAGGAAAGCCTGATGAAGAACTTTGTGAGCCGTGCTGCCTAAGACTAAATATTCTCATATTATATGTGTCCTGTTTATTATCGTACAATGGTGCAATTAGAGTATCAAGAACACATTTACTTGCAAGCATTTACGGTAACCTAGAAAATAACAATATACGGTAACTTTATTCAAGAAAATTCCAAACTGGTTTAACCTGTTTTTAGCCAATAAATTGTTAACCAAAAATAAATCTTGTTTAACTACAAAAAAGAGTAATTCATAATAGTACAAAACACATTATATAGTCTAAACAGTTGATATTTAAATGTTTCATAGTGACATTTCTATATTAATTTTTTGTAGCTATAGAGAAACTGAATTAGGGTGAAGGGTTTATAAGGAGCTGCAGTGATGTCAGGTGTTCTTTAACTTCTTGTTAGTTAGAAAAAGGAATGTTAATGCTACTGGTTTAACAATAAAGTACTTTTTTTGCACAATAATCATGCATTATGTTGTTTGTCTACTATATCGTATGACAACTATCTAACGTGTACAAAGCTGTAGGTTGGGTACACACGTAACAAGATTCATCCAGGCCGGAAAAATCTCTGTCGGTTGTGGCAACCAATCATGCGGTTTCCTATGGGGAATCTGCCCTGATTTTCGACATACCTGTTGGGCGACCGAGATCGGTTGCTGCCACCCACACCTAAACCATACAATATTTCCAACCAACCAATACACGGTAATATCAGTCGGTTGGCCAGAAATATTGTATGGTGTGTACCCAGCTTAAAGCTTCGTACGCACGTTAGATAGTTGTCGTACGATATAGCAGACAGGCAAGTTTATAAAAGGCTGGTATTCCCATTGTAAGGATAGCTTAAATACGCTGCAGTGGAAATATTTATGTTTTAAACCATCCACATTCCCACAGAATAATGTTCACCATAATTGGGGATATTTTATTAACCATTGCTGGAGCACAGTGAGAAATTGTGGTTCTGTCGTAATTTCTTGTCTTTTGAATTTCGTTTACCCATTGAAAGCGCATAGTGTGCATAAGTGTAGTGTACAGGGTGTTCCTTACCCACACACTATGTCATTTTTCAAGGTGCGCAGAAAGGCATTTTAATACAGTGAGAGTACTGGGATATAAATGACCACACTACATGATCACTGGATTAAGTGAGGTAAAAAAAAACTTGAGCATGAGCAGAGGAGGCAGCAGGGAAAAGAGCAGCCAATTACTGGGTGCGATTTCAGCAGTCACAATCTTGATTGTCTGCATGGTCAACCCAGCATTTTCTGTCAAAATGGGGCAAAAATTAATATTTGGTTAGTAATTCAGCTGATAATGTGCTAAAATATGTATATATATATATATATATATATATGACAAGCAACTAGCTTTTTGTTTTAAGGGTTGACATGCCCTTTAAAGTTATGGTTGCCTCTAGCTTTTACCTATGGGCTCATGTCAAAAAAAAAATCAACACGAGAAATGAACCTAATAGCAGGTTATGGCTGCCACCAAGAAAGCAAGCAATGGTGCCAACAATAGGGGTTCGCAGGGCTACTCAAAAGTTGCCTAAAGAAATGCACTTCAGTACAGGGGGCCAACCTCAAGCATTCCTAAGGCCGACAGTCAGGACGACAGAATTGTCCCTTTATCATTAGGTGCCCATTCATACAGCTTACCTGCAGACTGATGCCGCCACATTCAATCAATTGTGGAGGAACCGCCTTTCTGGATGATCGCAACCTATGATCACAAAATGAATTTTTAAGGGGGTCCTCATGATCATATGTCGGCTACAAAGAAGATCTGGAAAGGCAGTTCCTGCATTGAATGACAGACTGCAGGTAAGCTGTATTTTATGGGCACTTGTAGTCTTTATGTAGGTTAGAAAACCTGAAGCCATAATCAAAGTGCCAGAAAAGGCTGAACTGATCCTAGATGACTACTCTGTATGCAAACAGGGAGGAAACAGGGAACTAGATTAATAACAATGAATTGTCTGATAAGGCTGGGTACACACGCACAGACTACACGCTACAAGCGAGCGTTTAGCTGGGACAAATGTCCGTTGGTCGCGGCAAATTCGGCCGTGGCCGAAAGTGCAAATGATTGATCATGCAGTCCCATAGGGCACCAAACAATCGTTCGGAATTTGCCAACGCGTCCGATCATCCGATTATCCATTTGCCCGATCCGGACGAAGGAACAATCGAGGTTGGTCATGGCTGGCCTCTCCACACCAGCAGATATTTTGAAAATAAATGTTCGTCGGGATCTGACGATCGGACGTGTCAGTAAATTCCGATCGATCGCACCGTTCCCTATGGGACTGCACGATCGATCGCTCACACTTTCGGCCAAAGATGTCTGTTGGTGTGTACCCAGCCTAAGGATCCCTGTAAATAGAAAAAACTTTGAATGGTGCCCTAGTAGTTCACCTAGTTCGCTTACAGTATGCCTAAAATGGCTCTGAGTAAAGATTCAAACCTCTGTAAGGCTGGGTACAGACTATATAGTGGGCGCTGCTGACAGTTCGCATGACCAATTGTGCGGTCCCATAGGGAACCGCACAATCGGCCGTGGTTTTCCAGCAGTCCCAATCACCTGTTTGTCTGATCCAGATGAACAGGCGACTGAGCTCGGTTGCGGCTGCCGCGCACACACCTTCAGATATTTCCATGTCACTATCGGTCGGTCAGGAGTATCTGATGGTGTGTACACAGCGTAAGTTGCAGCTATAAGAAATGCTAAACCTTATTTGGATGGTAATCTTCTCCTTTAATGATGTAATACAGGGAATAGTGCCCATAATGCCGTTGGCCTTTTGAAGCCACACTCCAGAATTCTAAGCTACTTCTGTTGCTATTGCAATCAAAGGGGAAGTGACTCACAGAGATTTGGTTTATTTTGCAGCTGTAATTTTACCCATGTAAACTTGTGGTGTACAAAACACTGTGCACCATTGTCCTGAGACTAAACATCAGGTTTCAGAGGCTAAATGTCCCCCGAGTACCTGACTTTTCCCAACACTGTTTAGCACATTTTGTGTTTGCCAATTTCCAGCAATTAAACACCATGAAGGGTGGAGCAGGAGATTTCATTCCAGCATTCCCTCCTCCTGTTTGCAATAAATATTCAGCATGACTGGAATTAAGGGCAATTCTACGTCTTTCACCAGTGTTCTGCAATTACTAAGGATAAGTACGCTGCAAAATAAAGTGAAGTTTAGTTGGAAGCTGCAGCTTTAAAAAAACTGTTGGCATTGTTTTTTTCTTCCTATGTCCCTACCTTTCAGCTGCAAGTTGCTCACATCTTGATTGTGCCTAGCTGAATGTTTAGCTCCAGACCTTCAAGATTTGCAGCTTCCTCCTGCTTCTTCAGCCTCAAATGGTAAGGTCGTTCGTTCAGAGCATGCGTGTCCTCACCACGTGCACTCACATGATGTCGCAGGGCACACGGTGGGATGTCAGTGTGTGTGATCGAACATTCGCTATTTGCTTAGGCTCTGCTGGGAGAAACAGCTGTTGGTCGCAGCAATTGTGGCCCATAGGGAACAGCACGATTGGCCATGATTTACCAACAGTCCCAAACGCCCATACCAACAGTCCCAAACGCCCGTATCAACACTGCCAAATGCCCGTATGAACACTGCCAAATGCCCGTACCAACAGTCCCAAACGCCCATACCAACAGTCCCAAACGCCCGTACCAACAGTCCCAAACGCCCGTACCAACAGTCCCAAACGCCCGTACCAACAGTCCCAAACGCCCCGTACCAACAGTCCCAAATGCCCGTACACAACAGTGCCAAACGCCCGTACCAACAGTCCCAAATGCCCGTACCAACAGTCCCAAATGCCCGTACCAACAGTCCCAAATGCCCGTACCAACAGTCCCAAATGCCCGTACCAACAGTGCCAAACACCCGTACCAACAGTGCCAAACGCCCGTACCAACAGTCCCAAACGCCCGTACCAACAGTGCCAAACGCCCGTACCAACAGTCCCAAATGCCCGTACAACAGTCCCAAATGCCCGTACCAACAGTCCCAAATGCCCGTACCAACAGTCCCAAATGCCCGTACCAACAGTCCCAAACGCCCTACCAACAGTCCCAAGCCCGTACCAACAGTCCCAACGCCCTCCCCGCCCCCGTACCAACAGTCCCAAACGCCCGTACCAACAGTCCCAAACGCCCGTACCAACAGTCCCAAACGCCCGTACCAACAGTCCCAAACGCCCGTACCAACAGTCCCAAACGCCCGTACCAACAGTCCCAAACTCCCATACCAACAGTCCAAAGCCCGTACCAACAGTCCAAATGCCCGTACCAAACAGTCCCAAATGCCCCGTACCAACAGTCCCAACAAGCCCGTACCAACCGTCCTAAACGCCCATACCAACAGTCCCAAACGCCCGTACCAACAGTCCCAAACGCCCGTACCAACAGTCCCAAATGCCTGTAAACAGTCCCAAACGCTGCACCAAGAGTGCCAAACGCCGTACCAACAGTCCCAAACGCCCGTACCAACAGTGCCAAACGCCCGTACCAACAGTCCCAAACGCCCGTACCAACAGTCCCAAAACGCGTACACACAGTCCCAACGCCCAAACAGTCAAACGCCTGCACAAGAGTGCCAAACGCCCGTACCAACAGTCCCAAACGGCCGTACCAACAGTCCCAAACGCCGTACCAACAGTCAAAAGCCCGTACCAACAGTCCCAAACGCCCGTACCAACAGTCCCAAACGCCCGTACAACAGTCCCAAACGACACAGTAACCAACAGTCCCAAACGCCCGTACCAACAGTCCCAAACGCCCGTACCAACAGTCCCAAATGCCCGTACCAACAGTCCCAAACGCCCGTACCAAACAGTGCCAAACGCCCGTACCAACAGTCCCAAACGCCCGTACCGACAGTGCCAAATGCCCGTACCAACAGTCCCAAACGCCTGTTAGTACCCAGCCAAACGTAATTATCAGTCTGATCATAAACCCACCCTAAAAGCTGTGCATACAATGGTATCCCCCTCACTCACTAAAGTATAAACCAAGTGGCCCTTTAATTAATAAAAGTGTTAATAGAAATATATCTGCAAAATAACTTTTGTATTTTTTCTGTTTATTTAATTATCCAGAATTCTTCCTCTAGCCAGAGGTTAGTATAGTTTTCAGCCTTCCTGGTTTATAATTGGCCTCTAATTACCTCCCTTCTGGCAGGACTGTGCCAGAATATGGAATAATTCCCTATACTGTAATGCCCAGAAAACTGATAAACTATTAGCAGGAACATTGTACAGATGAATCATTTGAAATTCCACCTTATTTCCTATTCTTTGTCATTAAAGAGAATGTCTGTCCCATGGACTGTGTTACATGACTCCAGCCCTTGGTCTCAGTTTCCTTCCACCTCTTTCACTCTCTATGACTCAGTGACTCCTATAGTGTACAGATACCTTACCTTCAGCTACATACACATGTGCAGTTTCTGCCCTGCAAGATCAATAAACAACAGCAACCAAGAACCCTACACGCATGATCCTTGCCCAGATTGCTCAGTGTTCCAAGGTGTGTACAGGCCTTGAGGATGACATTTATCCTATCGTCCTGTTGGAAATTAATATACCAAAGCGAGATTTATTATTATAACAAGCACATGAAAGACTGGGATAACTATTATGTACAAGGCGCTTTTCTATTTTGAGTCACTAGTGCAAAGGTCTCAAGTCAGTGTAATATTATATAGAAGGGTGTTTTCTTATTACTTTCAAAGTAAAATACATTGTAATAAACATAAACAGTAGCACCGAGTTTGCACGGTGTAAATGGAAAGTCCTGGTAAAGGAAGGTTCTAAAAACAAGAAATGTGTCATCTGAGTGCACAATGAAGTCCCTGTTTATTTAAGCAGGAACATCTGGCGCCTAATGTATTATTTGTGCGCTGTAGCCATGTGACTCTCTACCATGCTGAACATATATAATGAAAAAGAAAACAGTTTAATGGCAAGGAAAGCAAAATATCAGGCGCATTCTTGCTGAGAGCTCAGAGGCTCAGACTGGCTAAAGGTCTACAGAAATGTCCTTTTAATACCTCATTCAGAATCAAATTAACATGGAAAATAATTGGTTAGTCTGAGCAGCTAGTTCAGCTATTGTGTTTGGACAACTGAATAAAGCCCTTCATAGCGGAACTTCCTGTTATTAGCACTAGCATAGGGATCCACATGGGAAATATGAATATTATTAAAGGAGAACTAAACTCAAAATGTAATTTTTGAAGGAAAGTATAACCAGCAAATCAGAAGCTTGGATTGCTTTAAATTTATAAAATGTTACTTACCTTTCTTTGAATCAGGCTCTGCTTCTTCATGGACATGTGACCACTAGAGATGGAACTCCTGAAGTTTGGTTCGTTTTCAAACTTCCAAAATTCATTAAAAGTTCGGAAGTTCGAATACGAACCCATTAAAGTGAATAGGGAGAAATAATTTAGATTAAATACAGAAAAAATAGCAATGGTAAAAAAAATGGTGAAATCGAAAGCTACATTCAAAAATTCCGAAATTGAAGGCTTTATTCGAGGGTTACCGAAATGGAACACTAAATTCGAGGGTTACCATTTTTAACATAATTATCGAAAATAAGTCTGTGAGTTCGAAAAAAGCTAACTAGTTCAAATAGTTTGTGTCATACAAACTCCTAAAGTTTGACCCAGTTCAGATCCATCCCTAGTGACCATACAAGCAAGCACAGAAGAAGGACCACAGGAGGACATGGTGTTGGTACTTTTGTAGACTGGCCCTCACTGCTGTCTTCCCAGTGCCACTTTTGCACATAGATACTTAAAGTTACCTCCGCATCTCCATGGAAAGAATATCAAGGTACGTGACTTAATTATTGGAAAGTTTAAGGCAGCAATTCATTGTGCTGATTCGCTGCCTTGTCTTTCCACAAAAGTTAGGTTTTGTTTTTAGTTCTCCTTTAAAGGATACTGTTCCTTGGCGTCCTAGATTTGTCCGTGATCCAGGACACCTGGGAAAGTAAAAAATGGGAAAGTCATAGAGTAACCCAGATATTTGCCAGTCTGCAAACAAAAACCTTTAATATGTCTAATATTTAAAAAATGGCCCATAATTATATTGCAATTAAATGCCATTTATTTAAAGATATATCACTTTATCCATTAATGGGCCATTACAACTGTTCACCAGTTCCTCTCAGAGGACATGTGGATTTTTATGAGCTGCAGGTAAGTTCATTGGATAGTTTCTGGAAAGTTTCTAGAATCATAGACAATTAAAGTTACACCTACTAATAAATATTAGAATTGTTCCGTGTGCCATTGGTTTATTTATACACATGACTCTGCTTCAACTGCTAGGGCTAGGCCCATACTGCATGCGACGTGGTCCATTATTTAGATTACGCCCATTTTTAGCAATGAAATGAAAATAGAAATTAGGGGTGTCCCTCCCCCACTATGCGCTGCAATGCGTTTTTTCCAACGTGTGATATGTTTGTTCAACTCACCAAAAAGTCATTGGGATTTAGTGCAGTAATGTTACTAAATACATTCCAAGATGATACATAGAATCACTCGGTCCTAGAAGGGGAAAGGGGTTAAATGACACATACTCAGTTAAAAGGACCCATCTTACCTTCTTTAAATAATTTTACTGTATTTTACTGCTTATATTTCTCATCTTCAAAATGAAGAATTAAGGGCAAAAGCAAAGCTCTGTTAAGGTGATTTGAAGTTCGCTTTACACTGGAAGGACATTGATTCTATGTTGATTCCAAAATCTACATTGGATTGATTATAACGTAGCAGCAGTTATACCTGCTGACGTTCCCTGTGACATTTCCCAGCCCTTTCCTGTGATCGTTCTTGTGATCGTTATTATAATTCTAATATCAGGATTGGGTGATAGTAACGTTATGGAATGTTGGGAGCTACTTTAAAGGGCATCTGTAGTGGAAAAATGAACTTTTTTTTCTTTCTTTCCATGTGTTCTATAATTTCCCACAACCACCAGGAGTGTCTTCACTTTCCCTCGCTGTCCTGAGATACACCAGTTAGAAGAATACGTGATTGCATTCCTCTACTCCTACTTGTACTGTCAATCAAATCCGTGTGACGTGATCCCCCCTCCCTGCTCTGTAATAAACATAGAGATAAGCAGGGGGAGAGAGGTAGCTTTGATGGTAGATATAAGGCTGCACTTGACCCAATCAGACAAGAGAACCAGCCCCAGAAGGCGGTCCTTTGTATTGGTTCGCCTATTTAGATGTGTAACACTGTTGGTTGAACATCACCTGAGGAAGGGGGCACGTATCCCCCGAAACGTTGTGAGATGTTGTTTGGTCTATAGTTAATAAAGTTACGGTTTGGAGTGCCACCCTTGCTTCTTCGTTATTCTCGTATGATTTATCCATTAAGGGTTGGATTGTTTTGAGGAGTGAGCACCCACACTTGGTACGAGTGCAGAGGATTTTTTCTATTTTCTGCACTTGACCCCCCTTCTTAATAGCTTTCACTGATTGAAACTGTATTGTTCTCCTTGTCTCCAGGACAGCTTGCTTTCTACTGGCCACTGTGCGTGGGTGTGTTTTTCAGAATGTTGAACTTTTAACTCCTACTGCACATGATAAGCTTGTCGGTTACCCGGAGTTGAGACATGGAGGAGGTAACAGAGGGGAGGGGGAAGGGGGGAGTGCTGCACAGAGATCTGACACCATGGTTAAACAGAGTCACTGACAGAGATAGGATTAAGGCAGCACAGAGTACATAAATTTAACTTTGTGAAGGGGAAATGTGTTTTTTTCACTATAGATGCCCTTTAACTAACACCATATTTGGACCCTAGCAGATACTGTAGTTATATTAATATATCTTTGGTATCGCTGTACTGTTTGTTGCCATTTTTTATTGGTTCTCTGCACATAAAATTCCCATGGCTACCAGTATATAATGAAATGCGCATTGCTACCAGTGTGTGATGAAATGCCCATGGCCACCAGTATGTTAAAAGGGAAGTTCTGTGTAAATACATGTACTTTTCAGAAAAAAGAGCAGTATTTTTTATCCCAATTACCTTAATCTGCCAATTCAGCATTGTGTCTTGTGATAATAAATGCAACTGAAATACTGACTTCCGTTTGCAGCCCTAATAGAGACCATTAGGGTCCTGCCCATGACCCAGCGCATGGTTTGATTCAGTTGCTCAGTAGAGATCTGAGCATGTGTGACCCATCCAACAGCCAATCATTAGATTACTGTTAAGAACATTCCAAGGAAGTGGTGCATCCTGGGAAGAAGAAGGGCCGTTAAAACCTGAAAGTCAGCTCACTAATGTCAACAGCAGGGAACAGCAAAGGGTATGAAATCAACTGATTTTTTAAAATGTAATGAAATGCCCATGGCTACTATTATGTAATGAAATGCCCATGGCTACCAGTATGTTAAAGGGGAAGTTCTGTGTAAATACATGTACTTTTCAGAAAAAAGAGCAGTATTTTTTATCCCAATTACCTTAATCTGCCAATTCAGCATTGTGTCTGTGTATAAATAAATGCAACTGAAATACTGACTTCCTGTTTGCAGGCCCCTAATAGAGACCATTAGGGTCCTGCCCATGACCCAGCGCATGGTTTGATTCAGTTGCTCAGTAGAGATCTGAGCATGTGTGACCCATCCAACAGCCAATCAGTAGAAATTACTGTTAAGAACATTCCAAGGAAGTGGTGCATCCTGGGAAGAAGAAGGGCCGTTAAAACCTGAAAGGTCAGCTCACTAATGTCAACAGCAGGGAACAGCAAAGGGTATGAAATCAACTGATTTTTTAAAATGTAATGAAATGCCCATGGCTACTATTATGTAATGAAATGCCCATGGCTACCAGTATGTAATGAAATGCCCATGGCTACCAGTATGTGATGATATGCTCATGGCTACTATTATATAATGAAATGCCCATGGAAACCAGTGTGTGATGAAATGCCCATGGCTACCAGTATTTAATGAAATGCCCATGGCTACCAGTATAAAATTCCCATAGCTAGTTGGCTACTAGTATGTAATAAAATGCCCATGGCTACCAGTATGTGACAAAATGTCCATGGCTACCAGTTTATGATGAAATGCCCATGGCTACCAGTATGTAATAAAATAAACATGGCTACCACTATGAGATAAAATTCCCATGGCTACTAGTATATAATGAAATTGCCAGTTTGCTACCATTATATATTGAAATTGCCAGTTTTCTACCAGTATAAAATGAAATTGCCAGTTTTCTACCAGTATAAAATGAAATTGCCAGTTTGCTACCAGTATAAAATGAAAATGACAGTTTGCTAACAGTATATACTGAAATTTTGAGTTTGCTAGCAGTATATACTGAAATTTCCAGTTTGCTACCGGTATATACTGAAATTGCCAGTTTGCTAACAGTATGTAATGAAAATGCCAGTTTGCTACCAGTATATATATTGAAATTGCCAGTTTGCTACCAGTTTATATTGAAATTGCCAATTTGCTATCATTATTTAATGAAAATGACTGCTACCAGTTTATACTGAAATTTTGAGCTTGCTACCAGTATATACTTAAATTTCCAGGTTGCTACCAGTATAATGGAATACTGTGCCTCTATGGCATTAATTTGTGTATCTCTGTCTACACCTCTGTCTATTTATTACTTCCTGGCTGTATCTATCTCTCGGTTTGTCTATATTTGTCTGTCTGTTTGTCTCTCTGTCTATCTCTTTTTTGTTTTCTCATGAATTTTTTATTGAATTTTTAATTACAAATTAACATCAAATATTCGTTATTCATTACAAATATGTAGATTGGGAGTATACATGTTCCGTTTTTAGCTGTTATAATTTACTACAATTTAATACATTTACATATTGGAGGGTTTTATACCTTGTTATATTTTTCATGGCTAAGCTTGCCCTTAGTGATTTTAAACCACTTTAATTTTTATGTTGGTCCCTATTTTGTATTGTTTGATTTATTTTTGTTAAATGTTGTTAATTCATCTTTAATTATGAAAGTGTTTTAGTTATGTGATGATTTACTATTATTTCCTTTATCGGTATAGATTTGTAAATGTTACTTTTACAATTATTTCTTTGTTTTGTGACATTGAAGGGTCTTATTCCTCAGAATGGTTTCTCTTAGTTATGCCTTAAACATCAGACAATTTTAATAACAACATTTTAACATTTGTATAAATAATCAGTTCGCTAGATTGACTTTAAATGATGTTATTATCTTCATAACATATCTGTACAATAAAAACAACAAACAAACAAAAAACAACAAAAACCACCCATATTTTTCCTGTTTTAGGACTTATATTATTGCTTACGAAACCCCTGTTATAAGGTTTGTGTTATTGCATACCAAAGTTCTTGTTCATGTGATGGTGTCATTAACAAAATGATCAATAGTCTAAATAAATAACTTATCATACATTTCACCTCATTCTCTATATTTCGCCTTTAGTTTATGCTATTTTCACATGTCTATGTGTTTATCTGTCAGAAAGCAACATTTTTATAGCAACGTTATTATTCCCATATCTTATTTCATGTTACTTGTGTAATATTTTAATCTTTTATATTTTACAAACATATACAAGGAGAGATAAAAAGGCCTGTTATAAGGTCTTTAGTATATCTTATTATTTTCACAACATTTTTATGTGTTTATCAGTCAGAAAGCAACATTTTTATAACATTATTTTCATAGTACACAGGCCTGACTCAAGGCCTGTATTGTAACATACCCAGCATTAACTTACATATATAATAGACATTATCACAACAAATTCCATATCATAACTCATTTTGTTTGTGCTTTATTTTAATCCTATAAGTTTGACATTCACAGTATTAAAGGACAACTCCACCCTTATAAGAACATTTTTTAGAAAAAATTGCCTGTATAATAATATCATAGTTTGTCCTATGAATTCATTACTGTATGCCTGCTATGCTTCTGGGTGCCTCATGGAAACTGAGCAATTTAGGAACCTGTACTGAGCCTGGGCATGCTCAGAAGAGGCAGACAGGGGATTAACATTCAGTGACTGGCTATTATGTCAACTGCCAAATCCATAACTGACAGTTACTAACTGGAAGAACCAGGAAGCAGAAGCAGGGGAAACAGGACATTGTGCAGGATTTCAGGTTAGACATATATTTCAGATTTCAAACTATTACCGTTTAGGGTTTTAGGGGGTGATTTACCTGTATGTAAGTTTTCATTTTAGGACTGGACTTGCCCTTTAAGGTCTATAAAATTGCTTTCGTATCTTATTTTGTATTGTTTGTGTAATAATTTTGACATTTTGTATATATAATTATCATACCGTATAGTTCAATTTTGGCTTATGATACTATATAAGTTCTCATGTTGTTTGCCTAAATTTGTGTAACAGTGTTATTCATGAGTGTAAGGCATTTTTTAAAGAAGAAGTTAGAAATCTGACTTCCGTTTTCAATTGTGTGTATTAGTTTATATGTTATTCCCCTTTTCCGGGGGGAATTGATTACAATTCCCTTTAATCTCAGATCTAGTCGTTGTTTATTTGCATCCAGTACTGTATTTAACATGAAGTTAAATCTTTACACCTCTGTTGTTGTTTTATAAAAGCAACATAGTTGTTTGGTTGGTAAATTCTATTTAGAAATGGTTCCTGGGAATTCGGATGGGGTTTTTAATTTAATCCAATGAAAAAAGAAAGTCTTAAATGGCTCCATTGGTTTAGAGCATTTGTAATTTGTATAAGGAAATTTATAAGGAAATTTTATTTAGATTTAAATAATGAAATGGTATGTTTTCCAAACCACCGATTTTAGTATGGTCATTTGACTCGTTTAAGTTAGAAACTATATCTTTATATATTATTCAAATTATTTAAGGAGTAGACCATTAAGTCTCGATCCTTTTTGGAGATTTCCTAATGGTCGAAGTAGTGAAATCCTTTGGGTGTTCGTTATTCCAAATTCCCCATTTTTTAAGTAGTTCCACTGCTGGGTCTTTTGTTGTAACGGAATAGTGTAATTCTCCATAGGTTATATTCAGTCTCAAAGGAAATCCCCAACCATGTGGGATCTTCCTTATTCTCAGTATAGCTGTTACCTCATTGAATTGTTTCCTTCGAAGTAATGTTTGTGGGGCCAAATCTGCCAGAAAATAAATATTCTGGTATTTCGTGGGTAGGTTTTTTGCTTTCCTCATGGCTAATACTAATTTGTCTTTAATTTGGAAAAAGTGGATTCGTAGTATTATATCTCTTGGTGCATTAGGGGAAGCAGCTCAAGCCTTCTGTGGATTTGATCTATAACTAGATCTAATTCTGTTGCTTCTGGGAGAATGAGTTTAAACAAATTTGTTGTATATTCCAAGAATTGTTAATTTTTTATTGACTCTGGTACTCCTCTGATTTTTAAATTATTGCGTCTCCTGCGGTTTTCAATGTCCATTACCTTATTTTGTAATGAGGTTACTAATTCATTGAAGAAAAGTAGGGCTGTGATCTAATCTAGTTAGCCAATAAAAGGTATCACAGCCCTACTTTTCTTCTCTTACTTATGTCTAACATGGTACAAACCTCAACAACTTCAGTGCCAGCACTTCTCAAGAGTATTGTCATTAACACTTTCAGTGCCAGCAGAGTGTTATCTTTACCTAATAGATATAGACAGGGGCATTGCTAGCAGGCAAATGAGCAGCATGCACGGATAGTGAGCTCCCTGCTTAATGCTTGCCTAATCATGCTATACGGATGACAATCACCACTAAAAAGAACTTAAACAGCGTGGTTAAAGTTCCCAGACATGCCGAGAGGCAGATCGAACAGAAACAGGACCAATTCATTATTTGGGCTGGGTGAAAAGCCACAAATGGAAATCCAATATGGCGCTGGCCAGTCCAAAAGCTCCGGATCAGCGAATTTCAACATATAATCGGACAACTCCTACCAAATAAACAAAGTCAATCTCCAAAGTCTGAACAGGGAAAGGAAGTGACACAAAACATACAAGGTCTCTTCCCAGATTACAATAACCACGAGGCCGGATTATGTTTGTCACCTGACATGGAGGAAAGCTGAAGGAGGACAAATGGTGAAACAGACATACAAGGTACCATTTATAACTACAAATGTTTTCAAAATATCCCTGAAATGGACACACCAATAACTATAAAAGTACTAAAAGATATGTTTACATCCCAACACAAAGCATTTATTAATGATGTGTCTGCCTTTTTAATGCAAGAACTAAAAAAAAGACATTTCTGATATTGGAGAACGAACATATGACATAGAAAACAAATTTCAGGAATTCTCTACCTCATACATTGAGCTGGTGGACTCCCATAACTTTCTCAATGAATCAGTTGTTGAGGTTTGTACCATGTTAGCCATAAGTAAGAGAAGAAAAGTAGGGCTGTGATACCTTTTATTGGCTAACTAGATTAGATCACAGCCCTACTTTTCTTCTCTTACTTATGGCTAACATGGTACAAACATATCTTTTAGTACTTTTATAGTTATTGGTGTGTCCATTTCAGGGATATTTTGAAAACATTTGTAGTTATAAATGGTACCTTGTATGTCTGTTTCACCATTTGTCCTCCTTCAGCTTTCCTCCATGTCAGGTGACAAACATAATCTGGCCTCGTGGTTATTGTAATCTGGGAAGAGACCTTGTATGTTTTGTGTCACTTCCTTTCCCTGTTCAGACTTTGGAGATTGACTTTGTTTATTTGGTAGGAGTTGTCCGATTATATGTTGAAATTCGCTGATCCGGAGCTTTTGGACTGGCCAGCGCCATATTGGATTTCCATTTGTGGCTTTTCACCCAGCCCAAATAATGAATTGGTCCTGTTTCTGTTCGATCTGCCTCTCGGCATGTCTGGGAACTTTGTGCTGTCACTGAAAATGTTAATGGCAATACTCTGGGAAAGTGCTGGCACTGAAAGTGTTAATTCCAATACTCTTGGAGGGCTAGGCCACACTACTGCACTTTTAAGCATGATGAGATCTGATCACACTTTTAAAAGTGCACAATAGTGTTGGCCTATGAGGGTGGCCACATCATCTCAGTTGGTGTCTGCTGCTCTGCGATCCACTTATTTGAGAGCATGCGATCACCATTTTTGGTGATTCTAGTGGTCCATACCTGCAAAGTCTGCTGGCACTGAAAGAGTTAAACATATCAGATCTCACCAAATCTCCATGTTCTGCCCCACCCAGCTACTTTTTCATGTCACCTGGCTAGAAAAAAATTCTGAGGAGAATACTGGGGCCACTTACCATGCATCCACTGAAAACCTATTCCAACCTTCCTATTGGTATTTCGCTGGTGGCCAGTGACTCTGCGTACGCACAAACATAAGTATACACGCCCGCCTGCCCTACATGGTTGCGCCTCTTACCAACTAGTAAAATGGTCTCACTGTAAAGAAACAGGCGTATTGACAGTCTCTCTGAAGGAATTGAGTGGGGAAAACAGGCTGCAACAGTTTGGCTGGAAAATGCTTTTTTTTAGGGCGTGTGTGGATGGGATCGCGTCTAGGGCACTAAGTTGGCTATAAACAGTTCTGATCCCGCTCAAGCTTATAAAAGTTCATTGAGCAGAGTGAGGAAGCACTAGTTTTTTGTTTTAAGGGGCATGTCCACCCCAAAGTCCAGGAGCCTTCTTTTTTTGTGTGTAATAAGGTATCTGCCCCTTTCCTGTCCTCCTGGAGGACTCTGGCATGCGCTGTGGAGCTCTCTTTCTCTAACCCCTCCCTCCATATGGATCCATCGGTGCTGCATTCCATTTTTCTAAATAAAATAACCTTTGCTGCAGTGCAGAGACCCCCCCCACCCCAAAACCATAAGGTTTTAAGTTTAAAAAGTGCCCTAAAATAGACTTACCGGCCCTCGTTCCCTTGGCTGTCTCTCTAAAAAGCAGTCGCTTCTGTGACTGGCTGACTCTCATGGCTGCTGGTCCAGCCCCTATTGCTACTCCATTCACGGAAGTAGAAAAAGAAGCAGAGGCCGAGGGAACGATGTTGGGTAAGTTGATTTCTGGGCACTTTTAATCTTAAAACTTTAGTGCTTAGGGTTGTTTGGGGGTCCCCTATACTACAGCAAATTCTAGATTTTTGGGTGGAGATACCCTTTAAGGGTGGACATACCCTTTAACCCAAGCAATTTGTTGCCACTTACAGTATAGAGCTTCCACCGTGATATTAAATCTTTGTAAATCTTTTTTGCCTTTCCCAAAACCAGTGTAGCCACTTCATTTCCTTTCATGAAAGCCACACTAACCTTTTGTAAACAGGTTACTGTGACATTAAAACTCCAATACAGGAGCTGCAGCTCTTGTTAATTCTCCGATAGTCTTTCCTTTAGAAAATTTACATAGGACGCTGTCATTTCAACCTATAGTCTCGAATAATAAAAACTGCTAACTAATTAATCTGTCTTCAGGAAGGAATATTACCTAATTATAAAGGCTTGACCAGCTACCTGAAGCGATGCATTTCACTATTGAGCAATCGCAGATCTTGTTCAATCTCGCACAAAACAAACTAAACTCTTCCCATAAAAGGAAATCAGATGCTCTGGAAATAGTTTACAGAATGTGAAAATCCACAGTTTTATTTTAATTAGTGATATATCTGTAAAATTCCACTCGTTGTCAGAAAGTTCTAGCTCGTCACCAATGCAGTAAGACAATTAGCCTCATTTTCTAAGAGCTGATATCTCTATGTTCAGCGCTAATGCACTGATTTCATAAAGTGGTTGTGACTTTCGGTTGAACAGTTCACTTCCAGACATGGCCACAGTCAGTGTGCTTTGCGCTCCGTTCACACTTCTGGTTCGTATTGGTGTCCAGTGAATATCATTTCTCACAGGCTGAAGCCAGACATGTGATTGTCGGCCCATTATAAAGGAAATACTGCAGGCTTTCATTCAACCCTAACTTGTTTGGAGACCACAGTTGCCCTTTAATAAGCTGTTAGAGGTTACGCAAGAAAGACTGACAGGAGCTGTATGTTGTGATTAATTTTAATATTAATATATTTATATACTGTATATTGATCTGTTATATTGGTATGAATTATGTATTTAGATAAAATAATAACTGAGATGAAATAAAGAGATAAATAACATAAACATATACATTTTATATGTAGGGGTTTCCTGAAGCATAAACATTTTTTGAAGATAAAAAGGTTGAAAAATGTGGCTAGAAGGGGTGCACATGTTTTTCATTTCCAGCAACTAATCATGTGTTAAGCTGGTATTACATATTAACAATATCGGATCCAATGGGATTTGCCCTGTAACGGCCAGGTTGTATAGGGCTAAAACAATCCTCAATGATGCTGACAAACTACCAACGTTGGCATCATGGAGGATCAGTCCGGACAGAGAATTTCCTTTGGACTGAATTGTTTGACTTTTAACACAATTATATTCTGTGAGACATGCTTAAAGGGCACATCCACCCTTAAAGGACAACTTCACCCTCATAATAACATCTTTTAGAAAGAATGGCCTCTTTAAAATATGTTGATATATCATAGTTTGTCCTATGAATTCATTACTGTATGCCTGCTATGGTTCTGGAGGCCTCATGGAAACTGAGCAATTTAGAATCCTGTACTGAGCCTGTACTGAGCCTGGGCATGCTCAGAAGAGGCAGACAGGGGATTAACATTCAGTCATTGGCTGTGATGTCAACTGTCAAATGCATAACTGACAGTTACTAACTAGAAGAACCAGGAATCAGAAACAGGGAAACAGGACATTGTGCAGGATTTCAGGTTAGACTGATACATTTCAGATTTTAAACTATTACCGTTTATGGTTTTGGACGATGATTTACCTGTATGTAAATTTAAATTTTTAGTCTGGACTTGCCCTTTAAAACAAAAAACTGGTGACTTGTCAGTTATCTGCCTGCAACCCCAACTGCTATTTTCCCAGTTTATTACATATTTGTACACATTTGTAACCAGATTAGCAAAGGTATCTACCTCCTCCCTCTGCTCAATGAGCTTTTAATATGCGAGCAGAGGAGGCAGCAGGTAAAACAGCAATAAATCATTGGTTTTGGTGTCAGCAACCCTGGCCTTGATTGACTGCATGGAGGGAGGGGCCAGCTTACTCTGCCAAAATGGAGACAATAATTATTCTTAAATATCTGATTTAACTGCAGCTGAACAATTCTACATTGCAGAAATCACAGGTGATCATTCAGTTTTCTATGGATGGCATGCTTGGTCGGGCTGAAAGATCTTAAAGGACAATTATACTCAGCTTCCCTATGCTCCTCTTCCTTAGTCAGTGTTTTCTACCCAGGGTGAGGACCTGAACCACTAGGTCCTCGACCCTGGGTTCGCTTAACTAGTGGCTTATACTTACATGCTGCTCCGGTAGGCTCCGCCTCCTCCTCTCCTTGCATGACAAGGCCAATAGGAAGGCATGCTCATTGCAGAGTGTCTTCCTATTGGCCTTTTCGCCGATGGGGAGGAGGTGCTCGCGCAAGTAAGTATATTCCGCAAGTTAAGCAAACCCAGGGATGAGGACCTAGCAGTTCAGGTCCTCACCCTGGGTAGAAAGTACTGACTAAGGAAAAGGAGCAGAGGGAAGGTGAGTATAAAAGTGGCTAATTTTTTTCCTGGCCAGTGAGATTTTTGCTTGGCTGATGGTTGGATATTATGACCGGTTGCCTTAAAGATTCGTCCTGATGGAGTTTTCATTGTTGCAGATGGCAGGAGACAGGACCGGGGAGGAGTTCAGACCGTAAAGAAATAAAACTACGCTGTCATTTGGAAGAGGGGCAGGTTACCATTTGCTATTAATGTGTAACTTGATGCAGTGTATTTTCATATATTGTTTAAGTAACAGTGTTAATCCTGCACCCAGTTCGTGGGAAAATAGCAGCAAGGGAGTGAAACCTTTAGAAAACATATCGAACAGAAACTTCTAGTTCAAAATAAACACAATCCAGCTTTAAAAACCCCACTGGCTATTTAAATAGGATATTTGCCGTCACTACTAACTGAAAGAGCCACTGTTGACTTTAAAATAATAATCCTTCTTGGAATGATCCTAACAGTAATTTCTACTGATTGGCTGTTGGATGGGTCAAACATGCTCAGATCTCTACTGAGCAACTGAATCAACCCAGGCACTGGGTCAAGGGCAAGACCATACTGGTCTCTATAAGGGATCCTGCAAACAGGAAGTCAGTATTTCGGTTGCATTTATTTATACACAGCCAAAATGCTGAATTGGCAGATTAAGGTCATTGGGATGAAAAAATACTGCTCTATTTTCTGAAAAGTATATGTATTTGCGCTGAACTTCCCCTTTAAATGCACATTTTATCAATTCGTTTGTACATTGCAAATATGATTAAACTATTATAACGTTATATTTTCTATACACATTAGAGATCTAAACATCTGTCCAAATGGAAATTACTTTTTACTATGGATTGGAGATGGGGAGCCTAGCTTAACATGAGGCCCTCTGATGGTGGGGGGGAGAAACTGTCACTTTTCAACTATGTCCAGCAGGACAGATCACAAAACAATATTACCAGATGCCAACAAACCCATTAAAGTCAATGGGGAGATAATAGTTTGAAAAGTTTAGATAAATAACAGTTAAAATAAAAATGGTAACTTACTGTGACTGTGGCACCTGGGAAATGGTCTGTGGAACATGAACATATCACCAAAACGTGTTTAAACACTAACAGGGAGATTCAATAAAAGTTCTTATCATTAAAAATGGTGCTAATTTTGCCTCAACCAACCAGATATTATTTAACATTTGAAAGCTAACATCTGATTGGCTGGGGCAAAATTACCACCATTTTTAACGATAAGAACTTTTATTGAATAACCCTGTAAATTTCCCTATGATCAGGCAATTGTTGAGTTTCCGCAGGCTACATTCAAGGGTTGCAGGCAATTTGAGGGTTACCGAACAAAACATTTGAGGATTACCGAAATCAAATTATACATTTGAGAGTTACCGAAATCAGCCAAAACATTCGAGGATTACCAAACGCTACATTTGAGGGTAACCAAAATCGACCCCTACATTTAAGGGTAACCTCACAGAAAACAATTCTGTGAGTTCAAAAAACCGAACTAGTTCAAACTAGAGTCCAGGACCATCATTACTTACTAGGTGTTTTTTGAGCGGTCACCACACTTGGCAATAGCAAGTTTGGGTACTGGTAAGTATGTTTAGCTGTCTATTGAACAGCCAGGAAAGAGGACATAGCAGTTTAGGTCTGCACAATGGGTACATGTTGTATAATTCTGTTGAGTTGGATTTGCTGGGCTGCTCAGTATGACTGCCAATAAAGCTAAAAAGCTTCCATTATTGTGTCTTTTGAGATACCTGTGCCGAAAACCCCCTATTAAATTCAGGCCAACCTTTAGGGTGGAAGGCAGAAGTGCAATATTACAGTACTGTCCAGCACCATCTATCATTACTGGGATTTGCCAGTAACATTTAACCCCCCCCCCCGTCTGTTTACTGGTATACAGATTGATTCTATTAAATAGTAAACACTCAAACCCTAGAGCAATGAATAGGGGTGATATTTATCCAAAATGGATAATTATATAATCTACTATATGGAACTGTATTAAAATCCAATGCAATAAATAATGAGTCCCCACCATAAAGTGCTGTATCAGCACTTTCCCATTAGAAGTCATGGGAGCCAACATTGTGATTGCTTTCTACATATATTCAATATCAAATAATCGATAAACACATCAAATGTTCAAAGTTCTGAAATGTTTCTTTTGTAAAAGTTCTGAAAGTTCTAAGGAACTTCGAAACCGTCAGTTTCAAACCAGAACCAGGTGCAGAACAAACTCGAAACCCGTCCCTTGTGGCCCCTGTTCGCATTGAGTGTTTAGTAAAGATTGATCTGTGTGCCCTGATAAGGAACCTTTTGGCTGAGGCCGAACAATACATAATAGGAATAAACCAATCAAAGCAAGACCTGCTCTCCTGGTACCCACCATAACAGAGAGACAGATGATAGATTTCAGTTACATATACAGTATTTATTTAATGGTAGAATTTTAAGTATTGTAAGAATTCAGAAAATATTTGCTTAGATATTTAAGCACGTGGCGCATATCATGTACAGTATTTTCCAAAGCTGTTACATAACAAATATTTGAAATATGAATGAAACTATGTGGCAGAAATCCCATTCAGCACACAAATCATTATTTTCTCCTCTGTAGCAAGGCCAAACTAAACATAAAAGAAGTGTCTGTAAAATGCGCTTATAATCAGGAATGACGTATTTTTTTCCCATATATATTTTCAGATTCTGCTTTTTACAGTGTTTGAAAGATATTTATTTTCTTTGCAGTGTATGGATTTAGAGGGCACAATCTTTATGATATTACTGGCAATAAAATGCCTGAACGTCAACACAGCAAAAACTTTTCTACTAATCTTCAGATATTCACAGCATTGTAAAGGCCCTTGTATACAAGCCACTGGCAAGCACATCCACTACCCTGACTGACCCTCCATACTCATGTACAGGAATCGGTCATACAGGCCTCCTCTATACACGGACCAATCATATGGGCTCCCTCTATTTAAAGTAAAGGGACTGATACAGACATAAATTCTTATTGGCCCTGACTGAATGCGATTAGTGATGGATAGAGATGGCCGAAACTCACTAGTTTTGTTCCGTTTTCGGATTCCCGGATCTCAGGAAAATCCTGAAGATCCGAAACTGGAACGTATTTTCGAATGCTCAAGGCTATTTTCTAAAATTACCGACACTTGTGTTTCGAACCCGGATCCCATCTCTAGTGATGACCCAAACCGAGTTTGGGCCAAACTTTATGAGTTTGGAAGAACTTAAACTATCCAAACTAGTTCTGTTTTCTAAGCTTTTGGACTTATTTTTTATAATTATTGAATGTAATGTTTGAATTCAGTAACCCTGGAATGTAGCCTTCAAATTTGGTAATCCTTGAATTTTCAATAACCATTGAATGTAATGTTCGATTTTAAATAACCCTCGAATGTAATGTTCGATTTTATATAAACCTCGAATGTAATGTTCGATTTTATATAAACCTCGAATGTAATGTTCGATTTTATAAAACCCGATTGTAATGTTCGATTTATATAAACCTCGATGTATGTTCGATTTTATATAAACTCGATGTAATGTTGATTTTATTAAACCTCGATTTGTAATGTTCGATTTTATTAAACCTCGAATGTAATGTTCGATTTATATAAACCTCGATGTAATGTTTGATTTTATATAAACCTCGATGTAATGTTCGATTTTAATAAACCCACGCGTATGTTCGATTTTATATAAACCTCGATGTAATGTTCGATTTTATATAAAACCTCGAATGTAATGTTCGATTTTATATAAACCTCGAATGTAATGTTCGTTTTAATAACCTCAAATGTAATGTTCGTTTTATATAACCCTCGAATGTAATGTTTCGATTTATAAAAACTCGAATGTAATGTTGATTTATATAACCTCAAAGTAATGTCGATTTTTATATAAACCTCGAATGTAATGTTCGATTTTATATAAACCTGGAATGTAATGTTCGATTTTATATAAACCTCGAATGTAATGTTCGATTTTTATATAACCTCGATTGTAATGTTCGTTTTATATAAACTCGAATGTAATGTTCGATTCATATAAACCCGAATGTAATGTTCGATTTTATATAAACCTCGAATGTATTGTTCGATTTTATATAACCTCGATGTAATGTTTGATTTTATTAAACCCGAAGTAATGTTCGATTTTATATAAACCTCGAATGTAATGTTCGATTTCATATAAACCTCGAATGTAATGTTCGATTTTATATAAACCTCGAATGTATTGTTCGATTTTATATAAACCTCGATGTAATGTTTGATTTTATATAAACCTCGAATGTAATGTTCGATTTTAGATAAACCTCGAATGTAATGTTCGATTTTATATAAACCTCGATGTAATGTTCGATTTTATATAAACCTCGAATGTAATGTTCGATTTTATATAAACCTCAAATGTAATGTTCGATTTTATATACCATAAACCTCGAATGTAATGTTCGATTTTAGATAAACCTTGAATGTAATGTTCGATTTTATATAAACCTTGAATGAGCTTTGATTTTAGATAAACCTTGAATGCAATGTTCTATTTTAGATAAACCTCGAATGTAATGTTCTATTTTATATAAACCTCGAATATAGCCTTTGAATTCGGTAACCCGCAAAGGTCATGTTGGATTTTCGATGACCCTCGAAAGTACTCTTCGATTTCAGACAACCTTCGAATGTACTATTCGATTTTAGATAACCTTCAAATGTATCGTTCAGTAACCCTCAAATTGGCCGTAGCCCTTGAATGTAGCATGCAGATACACGAAAATTGGCCAATCTATAAAAAATAAGTGTTTAAAAAAGTTTTGGTGATAGGTGCATGTTCCCCTGTTTTCCCTGGTGCCACAGCGATTTACAGTAAGTTACCATTCATATTTTATCTTTTATTTTTCCAAACGTTTCAAACTATTATCTCCCATTGACTTTAATGGTTTTAAAGTGAATGGGAAATTCCAAATGGGTGGTTCGGAAAAGAACCGAACTTCATTAAAAGACAACTCCACCCTCATAAGAACATCTTTTATAAAGAATGGCCTCTTTAAAATATGTTGATATATCATACTTTGTCCTATGAATTCATTACTGTATGCCTGCTATGCTTCTGGATGCATCATAGAAACTAGACAATTTAGAAGCCTTTACTGAGCCTGTACTGAGCCTGGGCATGCTCAGAAGAGGCAGCTAGGGGATTAACATTCAGTCATTGGCTGCGATGTCAACTATCAAATCCATAACTGACAGTTGCTAACTGGAAGAACCAGGAAGCAGAAACAGTGGCAACTGGACACTGTGCAGGATTTCAGGTTAGACTTATATATTTCAGATTTCAAACTATTACCGTTTAGGGTTTTGGGGGGTTATTTACCTGTATGTTAGTTTTCCTTTTAGGGCTGGACTTTAAGTTCTGCCATCTGTAAACACGATAGTTTGCTGGCATCTTAGTTGTTTTCAACCTAAACATATACACTGTAAGCTCTACAGGGCAGGGACATTGTTTCCTCTTGTGGTAAAGCTCTAGCACTTCTATTTATATAATTTATATATTTATGTACTATAAATCTATGTATTTTTCCCCCTTGTAGGACTTCATTGACTTTATTGTATTTTGTTATTGAACAGCGCTGCATCCCCAAGTGGCACTTTATAAATAAACTATACATACATACATATATACACTATACTGGGTAAATCCCATCAGATCCGCCGGGCGGATCAAAAAACAACCCCCGACCGAACGCATACACACAGACATTTCTCAGCCGAAATGGCCATTCGACGCGGGTAGCGGTCAGGAGTTGTGGCTTGGTGCGCACATCGTATGTGTGTGTACAAGCCTTAAAGGTACAGTTCAGTGGAATTTATCAATATTTGTTAAATTGTTAGTTTGTGTAATGCCTTCTTAGTTATTCTACATATTCTCTCCCATTTTGAAAAATCTGTTAAAGGGTATGTCCACCCTAAAATGAAATTTTTGATATACGATCCCCCCTGGGCTCCCAGCCCCAGCCGCATTATTTTTTTTTTTAGAAAGCCCCCCAAACTCTAATTACCTGCCCTCTTTCCTGCGCCGCGCTCCTGGCCCTCTGCTTGCGAGGAAATGCAAGCAGAGGGGCGGGACCGGCAGCCGCGTCTGTGATTGGCTGAGCGACAGCCAATCACGGACGCGGCTGCCGGCAGCTCACTTCCTCGTAGGAAAGCGGAGAGGTAAGTAAAAGATTGGGGAGCTTTCTAAAAATAAAAAATATGCAGTTGGGGCTGGGAGACATGGGGGAATAGTGTATAAAAGGGGTTTTATGCTAGGGGGAGGGATAGCAGAACGGGAGGGAGAGGGAGGGGGAGGGAGGGGGGAGAAGGGATTCAGTACGCATGGCAAAGATCTCCGGGAGGCCAGGTAGCAGGCAGTGTCCTATATGGACCTGCTAGCCTCCTGGTGGGCAGTTTTTGGGACTTTGGGGGGGGACTACAGGAGAACCAGATGGAGCTGGGATGTGAGGTAAGGATTAAACTACACTACATGGTGGGGCCAGTAGTTGGGGGGATTATAGTTTTGGGGGTGGACATGCCCTTTAATTTCATACCCTTTGCTGTTCCCTGCTGTTGACATTTGTGAGCTGACATTTCAGGTTCTAACCGTCCTTCTTCTTCCCAGAATGCACAACTTCCTTGGAATGTTCCTAACAGTTATTTCTACTGATTGGCTGTTAGATGGGTCAAACATGCTCAGATCTCTACAGAGCAACTGAATCAACCCAGGCGCTGGGTCAAGGGCAAGACCATAACTGTCTCTACTAGGGGTCCTGCAAACTGGAAGTCAGTATTTCGGTTGCATTTATTTATACATAGACAAAATGCTGAATTGGCAGATTAAGGTCATTGGGATGAAAAAATACTGCTCTTTTTTCTCTAAAGCATATGTATTTGCACTGAACTTCCCCTTTAAGGATAGGGGTACAGATAAGCATAGCTCTGAGCACGTGCACAGTCTGGGGGTTAAAGCTGGTGGTGATTTAAAATTAAGAATTAAACATCTTATCTTCTAGAAATTCTGCCAACACTAGATCTGGACAACTTTAACTCCTTCCACAGGCCTCCCAAAAAAGGACCATAACCATCTACAGCAAGTGTAAAATGCCACGGCCAGACAGTTAATAAACCAGCCGTACCACTGCCACCTAACACTGATCCTGCACTCCCTTCACTGGCTACCCGTAAAGTCAAGGATCCTGTTCGACATTGCCCTACTTACATATAAATCACTGCATAATATAGGCCCTGGATACATGAAATAGGTGTTGCAACTACTTTTCTCCCCTTGTAAAATCATATCAGCAGGTTTAAGTAACCTAGTCATCCCCAGAGTCTACCTAAAATCCTTTGGCCACAGAGATTTCTGTCATGTCACACCCACTGTATGGAACTCCTTACCCATGTCAGTCAGAACTGCCCCATCCCTGGAGGTGTTGAAATCCTGACTGAAAACTGACCTGATCAGTGCAGCATTTGCAGACCTGTAGATTGCATCCTCTGTGACAAAACTTCAACCTACCACCAATTACTGAACTCTGAGACATGTTAAAGGGCAACTGTGGTCTCAAAACAAGTTAGGGTTAAATGAAAGCCTGCAGTATTTCCTTTACACTGAGCCAACAATCACATCTCTGGCTGGAGTCTGTGAGAAATTACATTGGGGTGAATGTTAAAACTTCCTGCTTCCAGTAGGTTGAGTGACATCACCTGACCTCTGCCGGCCCTTTTCCCCCGGGGGAGAAGCCTGCTCAGTTAAGACTTATTGCTGGGGAAATCAGGAAGTACCTGAGGAAAAAATTGACAGTTGAGAAGGGGAGCCTATTAATGCAGACAGGCTGGTCACATGGCTAAAAACAGGAAGAGTTCAACCAGGAAGTTACATTGGTGAATCTTTCCAGCAATAACTTCTCACAAATTTTATCTAGAGAAGTGATTTAGGTTTTATTTTGAAGGTGTGATGGAAGTCTTTTTATAGAATTCTTACTGGGAAGAATTTAAGACCACAGTTACCCTTTAAGCACTTTGAGTCCAACAGGTGAAAATAGCAATAGAAATGTTATTGTGTTGTATTGAATTGCAATTCCTGCACATTGACTTTGATTAGTACAGACCATTTATTTTCCTATTGTATTAGAGATTGTATTGTATTGTTAGATATTAAGATATGGCAATCTAAATAAACAGTCAACAACTGATAAATTACTTCTCGGTAGAATTCTCAGGAGCAAAGTCCACAATAATTCCATTATGATGCAACATTAGCAGTAGTAAAAGCAAACAGCCATTGCATTCCTGGCACAATATTGTTCTGAGCTTTGTTGCCAATTCTTACAGGGTGCCAGTGGATGACTTGTTCAGAAAGGTAAAAGAACAAATACATGTTATATTAATATTATTGTAAATCTTCAGAGTGTCAGTGACTGTGTTTGGATACAGCCAAGAAACTCTTTATTGAATAAAGTTTTATTGTTGTTGTGTTATTAGTTATCTACATGCACATTATAAAATGCAATCCAATGGGAAATATACTGTATAATAGACTGGAATCAATAATGCTGAACAAGCTAGTATAATACGAAGCTTTTATCTGATAATCTATGTGTATGTTATGGAACAACTAACTGCAGAGGTCCGTTTTTCTAAGGAATTTGATTACTAAAGACCTGGTACACATGGGCACATCCCTACTGATTTTAAACACACACAACCGTTCATGATTTACCCACAAGTCGAAAACTTCCTATTTGCACCTGCAATGTGGGCGGAGCTCTGTATGGAAAGCAAGAAGGTGGGTAAATTAATCGTTGAGGTATGTTATAACCCACCAAATGCTAGTAAGGAGTTGAAAATTCCCCTCCATTTGCAGTTTGCGAGGGCTGCTGGTATGGGGCATGTTGGTTCATGGTGGATTTCAATACCCTGACATAGATTAGGGAACTTTCAGCACCTCAAAAGGTATCAAGTTCCTAAATGAGCATTTTCTTTCACAGATTGTAGAAGTTCCTATAAGGCTGGGTACACACGGGGAGATCGACATCAGATGTGGCGGTGGCCGAAAGCGGCACAAATTTTTCAGCCCAATTGGCCGATACATGGAAAAATCTGTGCTGCTTTTGGCCGTCGCGAACGATGCCGAACGTCCATTCGTCCGGATCGGTCAAACGGACATGTCAGTAAATCACGGTCAATCGGGTGATTCCCTATGGGACTGCACGATTAGTCACACGAACTGTCGGCCGCGGCCACTATTGCTGCGACCGACAGACATTTGTCCCTTTGTGTGTACCCACCCATAGACAGGATGCATTGCTGGATCTGGTGATATCTAATAACCCTGAGCTCATTATGGAGATGAAGGTAATGGAAAGCTTAGGGGATAGTGATCATTATATAGTGTCATTTATTATAGGTTGCAAAAAACAAAAGTGCAATGGGTTAACAAAAACTTTTAAAAATGTTTTTTATATGTGATAGGGCACCTTCCACCAGCCCCAACCGCATTATTAGATTTTCCAGAAAGTCCCCCGACAGTTACTTACCTTACCTCTTTCCCCCACCCCACAATCCTGGCCCACTGCTTGCATAGAACTGCAAGCATGGGGTGGGACCGGCAGCCGCGTCCCTGATTGCCTGAGAGGCAGCCAATCATGGACACGGCTGCCAGCAGTTCAGAACGCTGGGGAAAAGAGATAAGGTACGTAACTATCGGGGGAGTCTCCCGGTAAATCTAATAATGCGGTTGGGGCTGGGGGAAGGTTTGTAGCAATGGGGTTTGTAGCTAGGGGGAGGGAGACCAAAGCGGGAGGGAGAGGGGGGGGGGGGGGGGGGTGAGACATGCCTGCGCATGCCAAACTTCTCCCGGAGGGGAGACAGGAGGCAGAGTCCTATATGGACTATGCTATCCTCCTGGTGGCCATTTTTTTTTACTTTGGAGGGGGGATTACAGGAGAACCATTTGGATCTGGGATGTAAGGTAAGGATTTTTATTCACTATACAGTGGGGCCAGTAGTGGGGGGAATTATAGTTTTGGGGGTGGGCATGCCCTTTAACTTTAGTAAAGCAAATTTTATGCTTTTAAAAAGGTCCCTCCAGCCTATAGACCAGGGTGATATATTTTTAAATACGCATACTGAACAGAAGTGGACTGCTTTTATAGGAAAATTAAACTATTATATTTTGAAATGTATACCTTTAGGGAACAAATGTTAAAAAATTAGCTCCGCTTCTGCCTGGCTTAATTCTCAGGTAAAAAGAGAAATGGAAAGAAAGAAAAAGGCTTTTTGCAAGAAAACAATTTAACTAGCTAAAATAGAAAATGAAGTAAGGATAGCTGAACAAAGCATGACCAACCCCAAAAATGGTAGTAAAAAGATGAGGACAGATAATGTGGGATTATTTAGTAATGGAGCTAAGATGGTTATAGAAGATGTCAAAATATTAATGTGCTAAGCAGCTTTTTTTCTGTATATACATTATATAGAATCCTAGTCCCTATAGCAGGGACTGTAATAACACGGAAGGTATAAATGAGGAAAATTCACCCTGGATAACAGAGGGTATGAAAATAGTTAGACAAAATTAATATCAATAAAGCCCCAGGACCTGATGAAATGTATCCTCTGATGCACGGTGTATATGAACTTCAGATTCTGTGGGCAATTGAGCTTTGTATGGGAGCTTTGTCGGCAAGGCAGACTTTGTTTCCAGAACTGATCTTATAAGTAGTAGTTAGCATGGATTTATGAGAAATAGATCTTGTCAGACTAACTTGAAGAGGTAAGGAAGAATTTAGATTCTGGCATAACAGTGGATGTAGTTTACTTGGATTTTGCTAAAGCTTTTGATAATGTGCCGCATGGGAGACTTATGTAAAAACCGAGGCCTATAAAAACATATTGTACATGGATAGAAAATTGGTTGTTGGATCACGTACAGAGTGTAATGGTCAATGGAGCTACATCTATGTGAGCTAAAGTTCTAAGTGAAGTGCCTCAGGGTTCTGTACTGGGGCCACTTTATTTTAATCAGTTAATAAATGACTTAGAAGTGGGTATTGAGAGCAAGGTGTTTGCTGAAGACATACAACTATGCAGAGCTTTGGAAAGTTCAAATGATGTGCAAGTGCTGCAAGCAGACCTAGATAGATTATCAAAATGGGTAGCAGAATGGCAGATGAGATTTAATATTGATAAATGTAAGGTGATGCATTTGGGGTTCAACAATCCATGTGCCACCTAAATCATAAATGGCTCTGTGCTAAGTGAATCTCTGTTGGAAAAGGATTTTGGGGTTCTAGTAAATAACATAGCTGTAGCAATGGCTAGAGCTAACAATATATTGTCTAGTATAAATAGGGGAATAGATGCAAGGGAGAAAAATATTAAAGGGCAAGCACATCCCCAAGACTTTAATTTTGTATGTTATTGGCCATGATTCTAGCTTTAAAACAAACCATCCCCCATCAAAATCTGTTCTGCCAATCTGTTCCCCCCCCTCACACCAATTCGGATCCATCCTCAGTCCCCCTGCATCATAGCGTAAAATCCTTTTAGGTTGTGATACAGGACCCCTGCCCAGACCCAAATGCCGGATTTTTTTTTTTTTTAAATGTTTGTAGCCTTACAGCCCTTCGTTCACACGGCGCTTTCTCGTGATGCACAGACGCGGCTGATGTCACGAGAAATCGCTGCGGGAATGAAGGGCCAAAAATACCGTGTGTTATCATCAATTCATGCTGCGATTGTACATTTATGTTTGAACGTTTCAGAAATCTATGAACGTACAGTCATAGAATACCATAGTAGTAGTAAAATTAAATGCGATTGCAGATTAATGAAAACTATTGTTAGTTTATAACCATAATCGTAGATTTATGATGGCTATCATTGATTTACACCGACGATCATTAAAGGCACGGTATAGTTTAAAAGCGATTTCTCTACTATTTGTTGGGAGGTTAGTTTAGGAAGGACATTAACTTAGTCTTTGTATAGGTCCTTATAGTATTCTCCAAATTGATCTGCTGGGTTGAAAATCGGGGATCCTTTTGAGGTACAGATCATGGTGGGGGTGACTGATATCTGTATTTAATGTAGTGTTCGCCCTTAAGCTTCGTACAGACGTGCAATGTTCCTGCAGACCCACAACCCCCAAGAGCGACAAACAGCCATTTTGGCAGATAGTCACATGTGTGTATGCGTTCAGTCGGGGGTTGTTCATCAATCTGCCATGGCGGATTAGCAAAAGTCCCCAACTGAATGCATAGACACATGCTACTATCCGCTGAAACGGACGTTCGCCGCACAAATAAGTCGTGGTCAGGGATCTGCAGGAACATCGTACGTCTGTACAAAGCTTCATTGCCTTTCTCATAGTAAGTTCATTGGAGCCATTTCACACTTTTTCCAAATGAACTGAGTTGTAGTTTTTGCAATGTCGTGCGAAGAGTTACCCCTCTCACTCTAAGTCTGTGGAATATTTTCAGCTAAAAGTCCACTATAGACACTTTAACAACTCCAGCTAAGATGCATTAATCTTAAAGGGCATGTCCACCCCCAAAACTATAATCCCCCCCAACTACTGGCCCCATCATGTAGTGTAGTGTAATCCTTACCTCACATCCCGGCTCCATATGGTTCTCCTTTAGTCCCCCCCCCAAAGTCCCAAAAACTGCCCACCAGGAGGATAGCAGAGTCCATATAGGACTGTCTCCTATCTGGCCTCCGGGAGAAGTTTGGCATGTGTACTGCAGCCCTTCTCCCCCTCCCTCCCCCTCCCCCTCCCTCTCAGGATTCCCTCCCCCTAGTGTAAAACCCTTAATATATAGTATTGCCCCTGTCCCCCCAGCCCCAACCACTATATTTATATGTTTAGAAAGCTCCCCAAACTTTACTTACCTCTCCTCTTTCCTCCGCCAAAATGAGCTCCCGGCAGCCGTGTCCGTGATTGGCTGCCGCTCCCACCGCCGGTCCTTCCCCTCTGCTTGCATTTTCTCGCAAGCAGAGGGCCAGGAGCGCGGCGGAGGAAAGAGGGGAGGTAAGTAGAGTTTGGGGAACTTTCTAAACATATAAATATAGCGGTTGGGGCTGGGCTGGCAGGGGGAATCTTATATTAAAAATTATTTTTAGGGTGGACATACCCTTTAACATCATTCTTCCCAGTTATACAATACCAATCATCATTCATTGTTTACCAGCAGATGATCCAGTCGGGAAATGTTACAGGAACATTGCTGTAACCAGGGATATTTAACTTGCTCCTTGTTCCGATCACTCCCAGATGAAAGTATCCAGGGTGCCAGCATGCTGACATCATCAGGCAATGCACGTGAGGTCATCACTGCGCACAATGGTGCAAAAGTAGAAATCTCCATTCAGGTGCCAGTTCATCACCTGATCGTTAGATATTTTTGCTTTCCAGTGTGCACAGATTTCTGGACTTTGACCTATGGCTTTGATTAATGGGCTCTGTGTTTGCTTTCTGCTCTTGACCCCTGGCTTTGGATTTACGGTTTCTTGCCGATCATCCCCTCATCCTTTGGCTTAGGACTCTGGTCTGTGGACTGTGATTCTAACTGCCTGCCCAGGCCCCAGACCTTGTGCCTATTCCTGGACTTTATTTTCCTGCCCCCTGCCTGTTCATTGGATTTTGCTTTGCCTACCCCTTTAGATTTGACATTTTGGATTATTTGCTTTTCTCTTTGGTCTAGACCTTTACTTAGCCTTTAAACAACTAACAATCCAGTTCCCAGGTAAAACCACCCCTCCACATAGTTCAATTAAACCTTTGTGTCTTAAGCTTGTGAAGGTTCTCATTCATCCAGGTCATGGTATATCTGTTGTATTCAATTAGATCAACTGGACTTGAAATGTAGTTCTTGAAGACGTTTCGCTAGTCATCCGACTGGCTTTCTCAATTCAGAATGACTTGTACAAGAATCTGTGGCAATTATGTACCCTGGAAAATCCCAATTAGCATATCACAGCCAGGTGTTAAGGGTGTGATTAGATAGTGGCTAAGAGGTGTTATAGGAACGCCAAGAGTAAGGTGTTAAAACAGCATTGTACATGGCAGACAGTTGGTGTCGAACCCCCCCACCTCTATTTAGGCTTGGTTTCTTTATTTTCACATAAATGGTCTCCTTAACACCTCTCTTGAACCAGTCACGTTCCTTCGCCAATATGTTAACATTACAATCTGCAAAGGTATGTCCTTTATCCTTAAGATGCAGGTACACGGCTGAGTCAGCCACTGGTTCAGATATGTTGATGACACCTGGGTTAAAATCCACCAGAAGGAAGTACAAGCTTTCACAGAACACATTAATGCGGTAGACCAAAACATTAAATTCACAAGGGAAGAGGTACAAAACAACAAACTGGCTTTCTTGGACTGCTTGGTAGAAGTTAAGGAAAATGGTAAACTGGAAGTAGAGGTTTACAGAAAACCAACACACACAGATCAGTATTTGAGGTTTGACTCCCACCACCCTTTAGATCACAAGCTGGGTGTCATCAGAACCCTGCAACACAGAGCACATCTCCACTAGCACAGAGGCGAAGGCTAAAGAAATGAAACATCTCAGAGGAGCCCTTAAAACTTGTGGATATCCAGACTGGGCCTTTGTCAAAAGAAGTAGAAGGAAAGAAAAGAACACAAATACCAACAGTGAAGGGGAAAAGCAAGACAGGAGGAAGAACACGGTGATCCCATATGTAGCAGGGGTCTCCGAGAAATTAAGAAGAATTTTCCAAAAACATCGTATCCCTGTCTGCTTTAAACCGAACAACACACTGAGGCAGCAATTGGTACATCCGAAAGACCCAATACCAAAACACAAGAAAAGCGACATCATATATGCAGTGCAGTGCATTGAAGAATGCTCTGATTTGTATGTGGGGGAGACCAAACAGCAACTGCATCAACGTATGGCCCAGCACAGAAGAGCCAATTCCTCGGGTCAGGACTCAGCCGTGTATCTGCATCTTAAGGATAAAGGACATACCTTTGAAGATTGTAATGTTAACATATTGGCGAAGGAACGTGACTGGTTCAAGAGAGGTGTTAAGGAGGCCATTTATGTGAAAATAAAGAAACCAAGCCTAAATAGAGGTGGGGGGGTTCGACACCAACTGTCTGCCATGTACAATGCTGTTTTAACACCTTACTCTGGGCGTTCCTATAACACCTCTTAGCCACTATCTACTCACACCCCTAACACCTGGCTGTGATATGCTAATTGGGATTTTCCAGGGTACATAATTTCCACAGATTCTTGTACAAGTCATTCTGAATTGAGAAAGCCAGTCGGATGACTAGCGAAACGTCTTCAAGAACTAAACTTCAAGTCCAGTTGATCTAATTGAATACAACAGATATACTTTGTGTCTTAAGGTCACATGAACATAACATCAAGGCAGTATATAACCTCCTTATGAATGGTCTCATCCCATATCATTTATTATGCTTACATGTATTATATGTACATTAATAAAATGGAAAAATGACAAGAAACAATAAAAATAAAGTTTAAAAACAAAAATAATAATGTTTAATAATTTTGGACTTTAGCTTACAGCTGCTATTTAAAAGTGAATACACCATTCACTTTTTTGTACTTGCGGGAAAAGTACAAAACCCTTTTGAAATAACTTTATTTACAGTTTTCTAAGTAACATGACAGTCCGTTCAAAAAAGATACTTTCAGATTCTTTTTTACCCATTGTGCCCCAGTGCCCTGTCTATATAATATTATATATATGGAATAGGTTAATTTAAAAATGCTTCATTGTGCTTTTTAGTGACGATATAATCATGTTCATACTGGTGGTAAAGTGAATAAGGCAGTTTCTGACAATGTCCTTTCATAATTGTGAAATGTCTGTAGGTGTGTAATTGTGAGGAATACATGCTACAACTATACCTGCTAAGAAAGGAATGGAAAAAAAAGTCTTTCAGGTTTATTCAATAAATTCAAAGTTCTTATCGTTAAAAGTGGTGCTAATTTTGCTCCAACCAATCATATCTTACTTAACATTTGAAAGCCAACATCTGATTGGTTGGGGCAAAATTAGCACCACTTTTAACGATAAGAACTTTTATTGATTTATATCTTATTTAGAAGTTACAAATTGAATAAAGACCCATGCCCATCTAGTTAAACCGAGTTTCCCACCTGTCATGTCTCTCTAGCCAACAATTGATTCTCAGGAAGGTAAAATTCTTGTCTGAAAACAAATCTTTTTCTTATTCTTGCAACTATTAAACAAGTAACCACATAACCAGGTAACCAATAAACAAGGACCACCTCTTCCATGGTTCAGTTCTGAAGAACCCTTTTCACACAGCTAAGGCCTCAAGGGAGACCCACTGCCAATACAAACAGTCCTACAAGCTAATGAACATAGCACTGCATAGATATGTGGAAACAATTACATGGGATTAGATAACGAAGCTGGAAATCTCTAAACGAATTTCTCGCAGTTTATATTTCATTATAAGCTCCTAAATCTAGATCCCTAAATCCATCCTTTTAAACATCCGTCTTTTTCTCTATCATATAAAGTCATTTTATGACCAGTTCCAGCTGTGCAGTGCAGTGCTTAATATCTTGACAGATTTTATGTTCAGACAGGCCATAAATCTAGCAACATAAATTAGAATTGTAAGTAACTACAATTAAATAGCTGCAGGCAGTTAAGCTTCCTGTGTAGGTTTGGCCTGTACACAAATGTAAACAGGAGACAAGACGAATTTTTTAAGATGTATCATCCCTTGGGATAACACTTTGACCCAGTCAACTGGCCAGTGAAATATTTCGGATATTGGGCTCAAAATATTGGTGAAACCAGTCAGAGACATTTAAGGATTGGCAATTTTATGGCTGTGATTAAACATTTACGAATGTCATCTTAATTGCACATTTGTCTATACAATACCATTGCGGTAGTTTACTTATGTACGGTCGTGCATTGATAACCTACGATATCAGAGGTTTCCGATACCACAGGTTAGTGGTTGTGCTCCATAGTAACATAGTAATGGAGGTTGAATAAAAACATATGTCCATCATGTCCAATTTTATTCCCTGCTCATTAACACTACATGACAGTTGATCCAGAGAAAGGCAAAAAAAAAACCCAGCTGAAAAGAGGGAAAAACTAATTTCATATACTGGAGCAATCAATGTTTCTACGATGTAAACAGCCCTAACTTGTCTAATCTGCCTGCACAGTCAACCCCCTCCATTCCCTTTATTATTTTAATTGCCCTTCTCTGAATTACTTCTAATACCAAAATATGAGGACCCCCAGGCTGTGGTTAAACTCCCTACAGCCTTCTCCTCCTGATATAACATATCCAATGGTACTAGAAAGGGAAGTCCTCGCTCTTCACTCTCTTCCACTAGCCTGTTATGTTAAGGACAATCCCGACATATAGCATCTGAAAAATATGTCATCTCTCAGGAATGTAACTGCAGGGACCCAGCCCCCAGCCAAGATTGGATGCTGGGCCTCTGACACCCCCCTCCCCTCCCAGAAGATCTGTGATCAGCTGATCGTGAATCGTTTGGTAAGGAGATTGCGGGTCCTCTTACTCCCAGGCCCCATATTGTTGCTGATGTTTCGCTACTGGCATCTATCTTTTTGCCAAAGAGCAGACATCCCACCCTGCCGAACCTGGCTTCCGGGCAGGGTGGGGGGTGACGGGGCATCACTGACATCACTAAAGGGGCGGGGCAGTTATGCCCCTAGCCACGCCTCTAATGTGACGGAAATTAAGTCACGTTAGAGGCGTGGCTAGAGGCGTAACTGGCCATAACTAGGGGTGTGGCCAGAAGAAAGAAGGCGTTCCGGAGGTGGACTGTCAGGTAGGTTTGGGTCGCGGGAGTTTGGGGTGGTCTCACGGTTGTGTGGGAGACTACCCCAAAACCAGGGAGACTTCCGCGACTCCCGGGAGGGGTGGAATACCTGAAAGAGGTATTACTAATCCCTTAAAGGATAACTGTGGTCTCCAATGCTTTCAAGCAAGTTGGGGTTATTTTAGAGAACCTTCTCTCGTACCTTTTAAAATGAACCCTAATTCACATTTCTAAATAAAATTTGTGAGAAGTTATCGCTAGAAAGGTTCAGCTATATTACTTCCTGCTTATACACTTCCTGTTTTTAGCCATGTGACCAGCTTGTAGTCATGTGACCAGCCTATGCCTGCAATAATAAGCTCCAGATCTTAACTATCAGTTTTCCCCACAGCATTAAGTCTTAACTGAGCATGCTTCTCCCCCAGGGCTGAGGGGCGGGGTAGAGATTTGGTGATGTCTCTCATCCTACTGGAAGCAGGAAATTTGAACATCCACCCCAATATTATTTCTCTCAGGCTGCAGCCAGAGATGTGATCTAGGGCTCATTTTAGACTGCAGGCTTGTTTAGAGAACACATTTGCCCTTTATTTCCCTCCCTAACCTACATAAAGTTCTCACCAACTACAGTCATTGGTCTGGATACTCAATAAATAACGATAATGATTGTAAATTACTGATACCCATCGTAAATCTGTGATAACGCGATCATAGATTTACCCCATGGTATTATACAGCTGAACGTTCTGACGTTAATTAACAAATATTTGGCGTAAATGTATGACCACGGCCATACAGTTACGGCAATGGTCGTACATTATCGATAACTAAATTGCGATATTGCACGTTTACAAATCAAGTACATAGACCGAAACTACTACAACTAAATTTTCCTTACACTTGTACCACATCAACCCTCAAATACCTAGGGATCAACCTACCTCCTCTTACTCAACAAAACAAATAAACTACTCAAAAATGGAATAAGTTGAAACCAAGTGGCTACACACCTTCTAAACACTCCCAATCCCTGTGCAATTTTTTTTGGCAATGCCCTATAATTCAGACCTTTTGGTCTCATGTTTAACATCTACATAAAGATATATTTGTCATCACTCTGCCACCTGACCCAGCTTATTGGATACTTGGGCTCTCTTTCCCAAACCTGAAGGGTACATCTTTACAACTCTCCACCCATACTTTTACAGCAGCTAAATGTCTGATATACAGTCTAAACAACAAGCACCATCCCCTTTACAAGAATTGATAATCAGAAAAGCGAGGTAAGGAATATGGAATATCTATTTGGTAACTATTATTATTATTATTATTACTGGTCAGGGACAATAACCAATCAGAGCTTACGAGAGTCCAGAAATTTCTAATTTCCCACACAGTAGAGACCCAGCCCATAGGAAAATTATTTATGGGACTATAATTGGAAATAAAAGACTCTGACAGTCCATCTCAATACTAATCTCCATATCAATATATTTTATTCTTTTTATTATTTCCCGATGTCTATATGTCTATACTGAACAAATTGAAAATTATACACTTACAGGGAGATTCAATAAAAGTTCCTATCGTTTAAAATGCTGCTAATTTTGCCTCACCCAATCAGATCTTATTTAACATTTGAAACCTAATATTTAATTGGTTGGGGCAAAATTAGCACCATTTTAAAGTTTAAGAACTTTTATTGAACAACCCTGTATAACTTTTAAATCAAAATAAAGTTTTAAAAAAAGATTCAAATTCTAAGCAGTTTTATTGAATGTCCTATCTAATGTTAACCACCCAGATTCATCAAGGAAATAATCCCTCAGTTTTATTCCATATATTGAAATCCTAATGTCGTTCTATTTAATATACTGTGGATGAAACATGATAAATCACTTTGTATGCATTACCACTGCAGAAATTTGAGATGCATGCACAGAAAATGTGACACTTAATGACTTTTATATATTCCTTTTTTTATATTTTCAATCTAATCTTTCATTATTCAATACCAATGCGGTGTAGCAAGTACACAATGTTCTAATAATTCCCATTCAGTTGGTCACAGGGCATTCTAATTTCAAGCACTATCCATAAAGAACAGAAAAGCGTATCAATCTTTTCTAATAATGAAAGCTATTAGCAGCAGACTCTCTCCTTCCATTATATATTCAGGGTTATTTATTTAGGTCTAGTGGGACACTGAGAGCCCTACCAGAAAATGTTAGACAGGCCAACTGCTGCCTGATCGTTTCTACTAACAGATCTACCAATCGATATATCACTTGATAGTCTGTTGGTAGAAAATAACGGCGTACGGTTGGTATTTTGGCTCAGCAGCCCAAAGGTAGGTGCACACGTTAGATTCGCTATTCGATTTGAATGTTAAAGGGTATCTCCACTGCCCAAAATGAAATATGATTATTCACTTTAATTAAAGAACGTGAGGTGAAGGAGCAGTCTTACCTTCCTTTCTTCAATTAATGCATCAGGAGCCAGGAAGCCTTAAAACTTACCCATGATCGCTCTCCTCTGGTGCTTCCTTTGAAGGTGATGACATCATCCACGCTCCCTTTCACTATGCATGCAGGTAATTCCTGTTTTTTCCAACATTAAGTCTTAAGTGAGCATGCTCTGTGCCCCTGGGGCGGAGGGGAGGAACAGAGGGTCAGGGGATGTCACTCAACCTACTGGAAGCAGGAAATTTGTACATTTACTGCAATATAATTTTTACAGGCTGCAGCCAGAGATGTGATCAAGGGCTGATTTTAATGGACTGCGGGGTTTTATTTAACTTGTTTAGAGATGACAGTTGCCCTTTAAAGGAACAAAAGTAGAGATGCAAGGAAGCACAAGCAAATCAATGTTTGCAATCAAACGTGTTTTATTGCTGCTTACCAAATCAGTATATGTTTCGAACATACATGCGTTCTTTCTCAACTTTATGATATTCTATATATGGCTGAAAATGAGACAGGAAGGTGAGATAGCATGAATAAAGTGAGAAAACCCTTGAGAAAGAACGTATGTACGTTCGAAACATGTAGTGATTTTGCAAGCAGCAATAAAACATGTTTGATTGCAAACATTGATTTGCTTGAGCCTCCCTGCATTTCTACTTTTGTTCCTGTTGAATTGCAATAGTGTGGTGCGGACGCACTGCAGGGTTTGGCACACCTGAATTTTGGATGGCCACACTGAGCAACTGTGTCTATTTGGAGTTGCCCTTTAAAGTCACTCTTTCCTTTTTTAAATGGGTTAATGTGACTATAAGATGCAAAAAGCAGTCAATATGCCTTAATTCCGTCCTGCTCATTTTTAAAACTAGACAATTTTAGAGGGAACCCACAATGGTGTGTGATCATGGCTATATATGGAATTCTAATGACTTTTCCTGATGGAGCCACTCCTACATACTTACATGATATATTGGGAGGTCTCCCTGTATAGAGAAATATCTGTGTATTGGACTTTGTACTTTCTACATATATTTATGCTAGTATTACACCCCAGCTAAATGACATTCTATATGGTCAGGCAGATCAGTCTTTCAGGCTAGGTTCACACTAGGGTCCTGTATCCTTGCGGGGAACATTGTACTTACCAGCGGTGTCCATTCATTTCAATGGCACTGCTGTGTGATAATGCAGCCAACTCCTGCATGCAGTGCACACAACACACCACATCGCAGCTCAGGTGTGAATTGTACTGTTCACTACTACAGTATAAGCACAGCATTTTGGTGCAATGTCAATGATTGACAACACATCAAAAGTCCTCTGGAGTGAATGGGCCCTTAGGGGTTGCAAAGAAAAAGGAACATACATGGTAGATACATAGTAATAGGAAATATTGCCAGAGAAATAATAAACAACACAACAAAACCCCAACAAAATCAGTTTGTTACTTTATCTACATTTTAGACATAACACACAGAATAACTATAAACTTTTCGAAGCACCTATCCCTCTTGTCCATTATAAACAGGGTAGCTACACTAAGGTGTCAATTCAGCCTAAACTAGAACCAGCCTGGAAGGAACATTTGAAACAACTTCCTATTGTGTGCAGATGTGCACCAAATGGTCCTGCCGATCTTATTTCAAAAATGCCAATATGTGCGCGCACTTACCATTAAGCAAGATCGAAGATGGCAGACGAGTGGGCGATTTGGGTTTAATTCGTATTATTGTTATTGTAACACATTGCCCTCTTATCCCTTTCTTATCATTAAATCACATTTTATTATTTTCTCTCACCCCTTTACTTGCCTTTAATTTTGACACACACGTGTTTGTTTGCTTCCCATTTCCGTGTATTTCCTTTTTTCTGTGAAAACGTTCTTTCTGTACATCTCCAATGTAACATACAATCATTTAAAGATGGAGCAATGTACTTTATATGCTTTATTAGAAGTGTTAGAAAATAGAGATGGGATCCGGGTCCGACACAAACCCAGATCCGACACGAAACTCTTTGTGCCGAAATCAGAATGATCCATCCGAATCTCGACAGATCGTCTGTATTTTGGGACTTCGGAGCGCATTTTCGATAATTTTCGAAAATAGCATCAAACGTCCGAAAATCTTCGAAAATACGACTGGAAACTCGAAAATGGTCTACGATCGTATTTTCAAGAATTTTCAAATGTTCGAGGCTAATTTACGAAAATAGCTTCGAACATTCGAAAATTATCGAAAATTTGTTCCGGTTTTGGATTTTTGGGATTTCCCCTAGATCTGGGAATCCAAAAACGGAAAGAAACTAGTTAGTTTCGGCACTTCTATTAGAAAACTGCTTGCGCTCCTGGAGGAATCTCCCTGTAGTGGTACTACAACAGCAAACCTTTTGAAGAGCAAAATAAGTTTGAATGAATGTGATGAGTGTCATTTATTCTTACAAAAATGATCATGATGGGAACATTGGAACATTGGAAATTTTCCATCTGGCCCAATTAGTTTCTGCGTAAACTTCACAATGTGGCAAGTCAGTCTATTGAACAGAAGGCCAACATTTGAATTGATCTGAAAAAAATACCTGTACATGCCTTAAGGGATAGGCCCCACTATAATGTGCACAATCTGTTTAATGCATCACATGGACCTGCAATGCGCTGTGCTGGGTTTTACATTGACATGAGATCACCATTTTGGTGCCCATCGCATGCGCTGTTATTTAACATAATTTAAATGTATAATGGAACCCCATGCACTAATGCACACAATCGTGCGTTCTACATCATGATTTTTGGAGCGGTACAGTGGGACATTACCATAAACGTGTATCAGGGAGATTTACCCAGAGCCGCCATCGCTCCGGATAAATCTCCCTGTCTAAATTCAATATCTGAGGGTAAATCTGGATTTTTTCACCCCACAACAAGACTTGAATGGCAGCCAGGGCCGTTTCTAGCCATCTTGGTGCCCTAGTATGCAGGGGTGTACCTGCAGGGGCCTGGGCCCCCCACGAAATTGGAGGCCGGGTCCCTGACCCCCTCCTCCCGCCAAGATCACTTCAGCGACCAGATGTTTTTAAACAGCTGATCGCACATATGAAGGAAACATACGTGCGACCAGCTGTTTAAAAGACCTATTTATTAAAAGACCAGCTATTTATTAGCGTTAGAAAGTTTTGCAGCTCCAGCTGTACAGACGTCTTTTGCGAAACCCACGCAGCTAGCGCAATGAAGGAGTTAAAGTCTCTCTAACCAATATCGAATCTCAGGACTTTAACTCAAGGAGCCAGCTCTGCGCTGTGGCTGCAGGTAAATCTGCCCATACTACATCACAATTGGTCAGGAACAGGGGCGTATCTAGGGTCTAAGAAGATCAGGGGCACTTTTAGGCCGTGCCCCTTTCTCCGCCCCAATTAGGCCACACCCACTACGTACTTAATAGAGATTGGCAAAAAGATACAGACAGATAGACAACCACAAACATAGACACACAGCCCGATAGTGATAAACAGACAGAAAGACAGTGAAATAGACAGACAGAGATAGAGATCAGAGAGTTGGACAGAGAGACAAAAAGGCACAGTAAACTGGCAATTTCATTATATACTGGTAGAAATTTGGTCATTTTAAACTCACTGCTGTGTTCAGTTGTAGTCAGATGCTTGCCCACACCTTTGGCCAGGGAGACATTCTTGTACCTTCTACATGGACCTCTGCCCCTATCTATCTCTATCTGTCCCTCTCTCTCTGTATGTCTATCTATCTGCCTCTTGCTTATCTATTTAACTATGTCTATCTGCTTCTTGTCTATCTCTCTGTCTTTATCTATCTATCTAACTCTGCTATCTATCTATCTATGTAACTGCTATCTATCTATCTATCTAACTCTGCTATCTATCTAACTCTGCTTTCTATCTATCTATCTAACTGCTATCTATCTATCTATCTATCTATCTATCTATCTATCTATCTATCTATCTATCTATCTAACTGCTATCTATCTATCTATCTATCTATCTATCTATCTAACTGCTATCTATCTATCTATCTATCTATCTAACTGCTATCTATCTATCTTGCTATATATCTCTCTAACTCGGCTATCTGATCGAAAGTCGATCGAGCTAGCTATTCTAGCGTAGCTATCTAGCGAGCTAGCTATAGAGATAGTAGCTCGGCGAGCGAGCTAGCGAACGATGAGATCGAGTTAGTATATATCTATCTATCTATCATCTCATCTATCTATCTATCATCTATCTATCATTATCTATCTATCTGCTATCTATCTAACTCTGCTATCTATCTATCTAAGTAATGCTATCATCTAGCTATATCTATCTTTCTAAACTTCTACTATCATATCTATCATACTATACTATCTATCTATCTATCTATCTATCTATCTAACTCTGCTATCTATCATATAAGTAACTGCATATATCTATACTAACTGCTATCTATCTATCTATCTATCTATCTATTAACTGATCTATCTATCTATCTATCTCTATCTATCTAATCTATCTATATTTTCTACAAAATTCTATCTATCTATCTATCTATCTAACTGCTATCTATCTATCTGGCTTGGCTCTGCCAGATAGATAGATAGCAGTTAGATAGATAGATAGGCTTGGCTCTGCACTGCTACCTATCTGTCCCTGGATTCCCTCCCTGATAGCTCTCTCCCGCGCCGGTGCGCTCGTGACATCGGCGCGCCGGCATTGCGCATGACGTCATTGCGTGCGCCGGCTGCGCGACGTTCCCAGAGGTTCGCGCAGCCGGGAAATCCGGAAGTTCGGGGCACTTGCAGGGGGCACAGGCATCGAAAACATTCGGGGCACTTTGCCAAACATCTGGGGCACGTGCCCCGAATGTTTTAACGTAGATACGCCACTGCTGTCAATCATAGGGAGACTGGATATATTTTTGAAACAAAAAAAAAGCTGTTTCTCACTCACAGCTTAATTAACAATGTAACAATCTATATAACAAACTATGTAACAGTCTATGTAACAGTCTACTGTATGTAACAATCTATGTAACAGTCTATGTAACAGTCTATGTAACAGTCTATGTAACAATCTATGTAACAGTCTATTTAACAGTCTATGTAACGTCTATGTAACAATCTATGTAACAGTCTACATAACAGTCTATGTAACAGTCTACGTAACAGTCTATATAACAATCTATGGAACAGTCTATGGAACAGTCTATGGAACAGTCTATGGAACAGTCTATGGAACAGTCTATATAACAGTCTATTTAACAGTCTATATAACAATCTATATGACAATCTATGTAACAACCTATATAACAATTTATGTAACAGTCTATGTAACAGTCTATGGGCACCAGAATGAAGTAGAGCAGTAGAATGCACTGAGCAGGCAGAAAGGGGGGATTCATCATTCCAGGCACCAGTAATCCCCCCTAAACACGCCCCTGAGGACTACCTTGCTGCCCAATAGAAAAGCCACTGGGGGAGAGGATGATCAGTAGAAGAAATCTATTAAATACCCAGACTGTATGAAAATGTTAAATCAATTTAGATCCTGAAGAAAACAAATGTATACTTCCAAGATCAGTCTGACAAATTGATCTGCAACTGCACAGCAAGTTCATTTTCTGGTATAAAAAAATCAGTTCCTATCCAGTCTCATTAAGGGCCAAGGAGTGGAGATTTACATACAGTTTTTCCCCACTGCTGGTATTTGCTGTATTGAGTATAATAAGTAGAAAGTACTCATCTGTCCATTGGTTTAAATGCTATCATTAATTTATAAAGCAGGTGGTCTGTGAAAGCACAGTACATACAGTGATATTAGAATCGGGGGAAAGAGCAGAGCTGGACAAAGAGAAACTAACTAATCTGCCAGATTTAGAGTTAATGGGAAAAAAAGGGATATTCGATTTCATTCTGCAATGTTGTTTTTCCATTATGATTTATAAACATTTAACAGTGAAATATTAAAATTGTATATGATACTTCCTAAGCTGAAGCTGTGTTTATATATGAATGAATTTCCATTTTATTATCCTTGCAGATTGCAAATACACTCAAAGTGCGATGTACGTTGAGACACTATTGCTTTCCTTTGCTCGGGTAATGCAATGTACCAAGTTGCACCCCCCGTATATCGACCCTCAGTGTATACTTAGCTTCCACAACCTCTTATGCTACCTTATCACATTTTTATATACAGTACATAACCTGTGATATAATCTGAGGATGTGGAAGCTAAGTATACACTGAGGGTTGTTATACGTGGGGTGGGGGGGGTGGGGTTTGCAGCTTGGTACATTGCATTACCCGAGCAATCTATTTCTTTTAGATCTTTTTTAAAACCCATTTTATGTTGATTTATAGTCCAGAAACCTCAAAAATAATAATAATTTAAAAAAGAATAATTTTCCTTTCTATATGTTCACTTCTTTCTCTGTTCATTCCCTCTCCAAATGAAGTTTTATTGAAGAAAGGGAGGTAAGACACAGCTCGTTTACCTCCTGTTCTTCAATAAAACGGGAGGTAAAGGAGCTGTGTCTTACTAAAAAAATTTTTCCCCCAGTGGAGATGCCCTTTAATTGTTATTTGCATGCAACAATTGTTAGCTTGTAAGCAAAACCTTCTGCCATTCTTGTATTTAAACCATAAAGGGTATCCATACGCGAAATAATCACATTTTCAAAAAAAATGTACAGCAAGATCCCACTGCTCCAAAACTTTTTTGGGATTTTAAAGGGCATGTCCACCACCAAACCTATTATTTCCCCCACTACTGGCCCCAAATGGTTCTCCAGTAACGCTCCACCCCCCAAAGTAAAAAAAACTGCCCACCAGGAGTACTGCAGAGTCCATATATGCCTCCTTTCTCCCCTCTGGAAGAAGTTTGGCATGCGCACTGCAGCCATCTCCCCCCTCCCTCTCCCTCCTGTTTTGCGATCCCTCCCCCTAGCTACAAACCCCTTTGCCACATAATAGCTCTCCTTCCCCCAGCCCCAACCGCTATAAAAGATTTGTTAGAAAGTCCCCGATAGTTACTTACCTTCTCTCTCTCCCCCGACGTTCTGTGCAGCCGGCAGACACGTCCGTGATTGGCTGCCTCTCAGCTAATCGCAGACGCAGCTACTGGTCCTGCCCCCTGCTTGCAGTTCCATGCAAGCAGAGGGCTGGGACTGTGCGGCGGAGGATAGAGGGAAGGTAAGTAACGATCGGGGCACTTTCTAACAAATCTTTTATTGCGGTTGGGGCTGGGAGAAGGAGAACTATTATGTGGCAAAAGTTATTGAAAGGGGTGGACATCAGATATTATAATACCTTCATCCCTGACCCCTAACTAGCTGCCTGCCAGCACACTTTCTGCAACAAAAGAAGGCAGGGGGGAGGGAGGGGAGATGTGTAAGCAGATTAGTGTCCATGGTGAAGCTGTGCAGAGCAGACACTACAAGACACTACAGACACTACAAGAAGGCAGTGAGTAAAGAAGGGTGGGGAGAATTAAGCTGGGTAAACACAGTAACGCTAAAGCCCCGATACCGACGGTATCGGGGCTTTATCGTTATGTGTGTACCTTCGCTTCCCGAATGAGTGTGCGGCCGCTGAATGCTCGTTCGGGATAGACCGAAAATTTCCATCGGCCGCGCTTGATTCCCTATAGAGGAGTCTAACGTGGCCGATGGAAACACACAGTCCCGAGCATTCTCCCTATGATATTCATAGGGAGAACGCTCGGGACTGTGTGTATGCAGATCTTTGAAAGATGACAGACAGGATCTTGCAGATCCTGTCTGTCATCTTTCATAAATCTGTACTGTGTGTACGTAGCTTTAGGAGTACTCACAAAACAGTAATAATTTAATGGCAAAGCAAGCACAGATAAATATGTGAGTACCACCAATTTACTTGTCTCAAATTGTAGTTTTAGAAAATGTAAAGTTGTTTCAGTGAGTATAGTGACCCTATAAGTTTGACAGGACTCAAAGTACAATATTTTAAGTAGTGATGGGGGTTTGGATTGTTCCCATTCTCTCCTACACCCATTTTTTTAGGTAAAATGGGTGTAGTTTGGGGCAGTGCGGTTGTGGTTAGGGTGTTCCAGGTTGAGGTTACAAATCTTTGTTTTATGAAACAGGAGTGTTTTTTTCCAAAACATTTCTGCTGCATGACTCTGGCTTACCTACTGACATATGCGCATATATAAGAATAAGGGCTTAAAGCCTCCCACGCACATTAGATACTTTTCATTTTGAGGGATTGTCTGCACGTTTTCCACCAGTCTGTATCAGCTCCCTTCACTTTAAATAGGAGCCAATACGATCTGCCTTTGGGAGGTAAGTTGGGTCTATGCATTTTGTTACCACCGTATATTACTGACAGATACTTGCAATGGTAATCACACGTGTATGGCTACTTTAAGGCTATGTACACACTTCAGATAGATAGACCGATCAGTAGGAGACTAGGTCAACAATCTTTATCTTCTAAGACCCAAAAGACAGTCTGCTACTGACGAGCAGCTTGTTTATTTCTTTGGAGAGGAGAAGGGGAGACTCTCTGGTTTCCTGACAACATTTAGCAATCTGGCAGGACAGATCAATAAATAATAACGAAGGGAACCTTCATACATGTTAGATTGTTGATGGGAAGCCGCCTTTCGACACCAACTTTGAAAAATAAATTGGAGTACATAATGTAACTTAACTGTTGATTCTAAAGCCTCGCACACATGTCCGATGCACAGACTGACGAATGACCCCGGAGCACGTCCACTAAACAGCTGTTTTGTGTATATGCGTTTGGTCAGGAGTTGTTGGTTGATCCGCCGTGGCAGATCAACGAACGACACCCGACTGAAATCTTACGCACATGTGACTATCGTTCAAAATGGGCATTTGCCACACCTGTGTCACGTGCTCGAGGGTAGTCGTGGGTCGTTTGTTGGTCCATGTGTGGGACTCGTGTACGAGGCTTTACACTTCAAGGGATCTGTTGTGATAGCTATCAGGGAATAATAGGATTAGATTATAGATTAATAAAGGTAGCTAGATCGAAAGCATTTGCTTATTTTCTGCCTATTGCACCTGCAAGGATGTGACCCGGAGTTATCAAACAAATTGTTGCTCACAAAGTAAAAAATTTTTTTTGTTCATTTATAAAACTGTGCATCTGTTTAAGCCCTTAAAAAATGTGATCAATAGAAAGGTTGACATTCCTTGTATCTTTATGGCACTAAAAATGTCTATCCCTGGCTCCTTGTGAGAAGAAATAAATAACTGACATGCCTTTCTCTCAGTGATGCAACACAAGGCTTCCCCTCAAGGATATTTAGTCTTCAAAATGCTGCAATAAATCAGACTGAAACACACACCACTGGGCTTTTTAACATAAAGGCAGAAACAAAATAGAAGCCTAGTGCACATCCCATTAAAGGAACATTAAACCTGTAAAAATCCATCCGTTTCTATTATTCACAGGGAGGTGGGAACGCTTATTCTCACCTCCCTGTGAATAATACAACGTCAGGGGGACACGGACAAACTTACCTTACCGGCACTCCACTCACAATTCTTTCTGAACAGCCGCGCTGTCCTGTTCTCCCGATCGCACGCCTAGCTTTTGTATTGGATAGGCGCGTGGTCGGGAGAGAGGGGCAGCGCGGCTGTCATTGCAGAAGGCTGTCAGTGGAGCGCCCGGTAAGGTAAGTTCGGCTGGGTCCCCCTGACATTCTATTATTCACAGGTAGGAGAGAATAAGCGTTCTCACCTCCCTGTGAATAATAGAAATGGGTGGCATATACTTATTTTTATATGTTTTTACTTGTTTAGGGCACGGCCACACTGCAACGCAAACGCATGCGATTTCATGTGCGATTTTGTTGCGTTTGAGCATGAGTTTTTTCATTAAGTATTGAAAAACGGATGCGATTGCGATTTAAAATGCGGAACGCAAATTGCAATGCACCCGAAAACGCGCTTTTCGGTGCGTTGCCGCTTTTTCAATGATATGAAAAAAACGCAAGCACAAACGCAAAAAAAGCAGAGTGTGTAGTGCATTTTCCGAATGATCACAATGCCAACTAACGCTTACTGTCGGCCTCGGGGTCGTTGGCTGCGGTGGTCTCCCCGTACTTAAAGTAAAGGGAGTAGGCTACAGGCAGGGGAAAACTGCAGCCCTGAGCATTCTGCCTATGCTTTACATAGGTGTTTAAAAACAGGGTAAACACAGTAAGGATAAATGGGTGATTCAATCGATTCCAACTAAATCTCCTCTTTTTCGGTAGTTTGTGCCCTGGATAAATGTTCGCCGTTAGCTGGAGTAATCACTGGAGTTTGGCTGTCATAAACAATTTTCCATATACTTAATATAGGGAGACTGTTCAGGTCTGAGTGTAGCCACATCTATAACAGATGACAGATGGAATCAGGTTGCAGATTCTGTCTGTCATCTGTTGGGGCTAGGCCTCACTTGGCAGCAAGAATCTAGGCAGTAGCGGAATCACAATGTCACGCCATTCATGTGCGCTACTCTGCACGTGCACTGCAATTCCTTTGATGTAACCCTATTGCAGCACACCATAAATTGTGATCACATGCGCAGCGTAGAGGGTCATCAGTGCAGCGCAGGGCAGCGGAGGTAGTGGGGCCATCCCCATCCTCTTCTATTCTAAGCGCTGCACAAACTGCCTAGTGGGGCCTAGCCCTTACAGATCAGTACAGCATGGACCCACCTTAAAAGGGGCATATTTATAAAGCAGAGGTGTTCTCGAAAAAAGGAGTTAAATAACACTATCAATTGGTAAATAACATTATTTATTTCTAAATAATGATACTGTAATACTGATCTTTAAAGAACACTAAAGGGTCACTAAATTGTAAAACATGACCACTATGAATGTATAGTTCATAAGGAGATGGGAGCACTTGCTTCTACAGAATTTCTTAATGCTCACAAGCTGCTAAAATCTGTTCTGAGCCGTGCCGGTCGGAGCATGTACCTGTGTCAGCATTATCGCAGCTTGTGGCTATCAATACGAGATGCTGTAGGAGATGCTCTTGTCTTCATATGAATTATACATTCATTTGAAAAGTATTTCATTATCAGATTATGAAACATCATGTTCTCCCTTTTTTAGATATGCTTCCCTGAACCCCATATCCCAGTAGTCTTACACATCTAAGCACTGACATCTATAGACTGACATGAATATTTTGCTGGAAACTATTGAGCTGAGCCACTGGTATGATGCCCAGTCCCAAATTACGCCACTGAACATTAATAAATTAAATTATAGCCTTGACCTCTTGAGGTTACAATACTGTAACTTTATCATGTGTTCTCCTACTTAATGTGTACACAGTCTTGCTAGTCTAATCCAAATAAATAAACATTATGACACTGAATACAGTTTTCAGCACTGATTATTTATCTTTCCTCATCTGGTCCAAATTGCCCCTTTCTGTTTTTTTATGTCTTAGAAATTGAATTGCACAACGTCTGAAAATCATTTCACAATGACTATGAATATATTGCTGATTTCAAAATTCTGTGTGTCATGGTTTCTTTCATGATAGCATCCCTTCTGTTTCATAAAGGCTGCATATCTAGTAACATGACTCATTCTGCATAGATAACATTTTCTTCTTAGACATGAGAGCAAGCTGTGTGGATCCTTAGCTTTTGTTAAACTATCACTGCAGCTGGGGTTTTAAGTGTTTTCTCCACTATCCTAGAAAAAAACTCTAAAGTATTGTGCAGGTGAGCAGTCACATAATCATAAATGAAGTCTAGACATATCCATGCAATCCATGCATCCATTGGAACCTGTCTATAATATGTGATGACAGGCCGACACACTCACCAGACCAATGTCACAAACTTTCCTTTATGTCTGCACGCCTGTTTTGATTGCACCAGTTGACAGAATTTTTCCATCAGAAAAATTGTCCAAGATGCCAGCAATGGACAGAAGTTTGTCAGCATCGTGTTATACCATTTAGCACCATACACCTTGCAGATAGCAGGAAAATCACTTAGGATCCAATTCCATTTGCTTAATATCAGTGAAATGGGTGCTAGTAATGGGTTCAGTGGTATAATACATATATCAAACCCTGTCCCAAAGAGCTCAAAGGCCAATTTAGATGCACATTCATTACTAACACATTATTCTGTAAACATCAGTGATCCTATCAGATGTGAGCATGAACACGAGGCCTCAGTAGATGTAAAAAGGCACAATGCCTCCCATCATTATCTTCAAACAGATGTACCAATTCATCTGTGTACACTAGCAAGACACTAACATCAGCACAGCTGAAACAAGTGTTGTTGCAACTATAATCTAAACAGCATTTCTATAATGCATGTACCTAGATTAAATTCGTATTTATTTCCTAGGAATTTATAAATTAAAATGAACAATGATAGACCAACTGTTGTTTGCTTTTCCTAAATGTTTCCCTTCCCTATAGTCTCTATAGCTTTGTCATTGTATGGTCTGCTTCCCTTTAAGTTGAGTTTCACTGTTGGATCACTGCTCTGCTCATTTATACCGCTTGGCTTTGTTTCCTATGGGTTTTCTGTGCATAATCTTAATATGAGGTCATTCAGTATGCTGGGAACATACATTATAAAGAAAGCTGCATGGATGGTGATTGCCAGAACTGCTAACAATTTGCAGCCAAGAGAACTTTTATCAGAGGAGTGTTGAGGCCTTTGGTTTCCTGTGGGTGTTTAAAAGGATGTTTTAATATAGATAAGGCTGCTAACTTGGATGAACTAGAGAGCTGTTTTGGCACTCTCATATTTCTGTTGGACCAGCCATCATTTTCATTTTGACAAAGAAAATTGCTATTAAATTGTCCCTGCACATCCTCAGTCCATGGCAGATGGCACTTCTGAGCAAATTTGCACATTTCAAGTGTTATTTTTCTACCAGGATGTCCAATTTGGCTCTAGGTTTCTAACAGCTTTGTGAACATGCTGCATCCGAACAGTAGCACCTTCACTATTTGTGTTGCCACTGTCAGGCTAATAAGCTGAACATAAGGGAAACAAGGCAATGCATATGATTGGCACAAAGATGGAAAGTCCTGTGAGCCTTGAGTTAACCAGTTGAAAGTGCTACAGTCAAACTGAAAACAAAGGAACACATGTTTAAAGGAATAATAGTTAAAGGTCAATTAAAGATTTAATATTATAATACGACCTTGGTTTTCACTCCTGACCAGTGCTCAATGTCACCTTTTTTTCTCTCCCAGCATTTTAGGTATTCAAAAGCCATCCTGATCATCTAGTTCGCTGGCATGGTGGTCAGTTGTTCTTGGCTCCTTCACCTTGTTTATATTCTGCAAGCCCTGTTGCGGATTTGCAGAATATCGGCCATGTGAATGAATGGCTACCTATGCCTCTATCTGAATGTATTAATTCCTTCACAAGCAATCCCCATCACTAGCAGCCTACAAAGTCACTGAGCTAATGGACAAGTGCAGGCTGTTGGTGCCTGTTAAAGGGGCCTTCAGAACACTATACAAATGGGCTAAAAATTATTACATTAGGTGTTCTTATTCAAACAAAAGGAATGCTGTAAGCACTGCACTAGAACATTATGTATACAATTGCTGCATCACTCACCTAATGTTAAGGCTACCACATTTTGTTTGGATAGGAGTGTTGACAGAGTTAATTACACAACCACAACCATTTAGGCTTCTCTACATTTTTTTGCTGCAACAGCTGATGTTAACTGCTATATAAATATTTTTTAATTAATTTTGTGTATTATCTTTTCATTATCTATCTATCTATCTATCAAGATCTAATTAATCGGTGCACTTATTGGACTCCCAAAGACAAATTATTTTGTTTACATCAACGCGTTTCACCTAGTCACACAGCCCTTTTGAGGCTGACAGAGAGCATATTGAAAAAGAACTTCTCACAAATTACCAAATTACAGAATTGCTGCAGAGAGCTGGTGACCAATTCTCCAGAAACATTACAGGTATACACAAGGTCCTGCATATATCATTTTTTTAACCTATAATTAAAGGAAGTTGAGCACAAAAGCAAGCCGTGCTCCTGACCTCCATAGATTTTATATTGTTTTTTTGGTAAAATACATCACCAAGCTCTATGGTCTATACAATCAAAAACTGGATCTCCTTATTCGTACATCCATAGTTTGATTCATGGTGGCAAGTCAGCAATAGCACATTAAACTTTCTGAACCTTCACTGTTAAAACTGGGATAAAACATCCTGAAAATAATTTACCAAGATGTACCTCAGTATGTGCTAGGCCACACTAGCGCGTTTTTTGTACACAATTTTTGCTAAAATGGAAATCACTGGAACGTGAAAATTACAGCGACTTCCGATGCTAATGCGATTGCGCGTCCGTTCGCGTTTTCGTAACGCATGCATTCACCATTTTTGGTGCGTTAACGCATGTGTTTCCATAGCGGAAAATGTTGATTGTGTGCGCGATTTGGTGCGTTGTAGTGTGGCCTTGGCCTCAATCATAACCGTGTGTGGAATAGCTTTTTAAAATCAGCAAGGCCTGTAACTGTATTATGGAGCCTCAACGGGCAGATGATAATTCGATTGTTTCTTGCATGTCTTTTTTTATGCAAACATGGTCCTAGTTCTTGTCTTTAATTAAAATTACATTTAAACTGTGTAATTGTATATAGGCCTAATGTAGAAATCTCTGGAGACTTAATAAGGTCAATCATAGGCAGATGGAAACAAAACCTATTTCCATACCAGTGTGGAACTCTCACCTCAGTGCTAAACATTTCCACATGCCATAGAACAAGTGGCAGGGCAGGAAGCACAATGCCCAATCCTGGTTATTTTAGCTTAAACAAAGCAGTTTTCTGGGTTGGAAACTAAGTCTTGAAGAAACAAATGTTTGCAGATGTTCAAAGTCTGTGTTTTAAATAAAAGCAGAGTGTAATGAAGGAGTCTCAAAAAAGAAACTTACATGGGTCAGGGAATTATATTTGCAGGGAGGCCATACTCAGGTCCACTGCAAGAAATACAGCCAAAGTCAAGATTTCATGTAGTCCAAAGTAAGCCTCATTTCAGTCTACATACTAGTTAAAATATGTGTTTGTTTATACTAATATCTAGATCAGGTAGGTTTTAGAGCAGGGTTTCTCAAAGGGTGTGCCTTCAGAGAGCCAGAGGTCTGCAGTGGAAATAGTTTTACCAGTATATGTTGTAAATGTGTATATTCTGAAAAATATTCAGTGCAGTATACTAAACCTTTATGATGACCTTTGATTACAAGTGCCTTGTAAAGTGCATAAAATATTGTATATTTAATCCTAGTGCACTCTAATTCCACCAGGTGCATCCAGGTAAGTATAATAATTCATAAAAACAGTCCAGATCCTGGGCACTCTTGGATTTATTCACAAGAAACTTTTATTGTTATATCAAATCAAATCAACGTTTCAGTGCTAGATTATACATCCGGATGAAGGTGCATAATCTATCACCGAAACGTTGATTTGATGTGATATAACAATAAAGTTTTTTGTGAATAAATCCAAGAGTGCCTAGGATCTGGACTGTTTTTGTGCATAAAATATTGGCAATTACAGCATTAAATACCCTATATACTCGATATAGTCAATCCGACTATAAGTCGAGGTACCTATTTTTCCTTAAAAAATGAGTAACAACTGATTGACTCGAGTAACAACTGATTGACTCGGTAGAAAATATAACCACTGCTGCCTTTTTGATTCTGTATTGTTTTAAGGCTTTAGTTGCCCTTTAAATGGACAGCAGAATGCCCATACAGTAATAGTGAAATCCAGTATGGCTATTACTGTATGGGACTACAGTATGGGAATTCTGTGTCCATTTAAAGGACGACTAAAGACTCAAAACAATACAGAATCAGAAGGCAATCTATTTAACAATAGATACCATCCTCCTGAATCTGTTTTGTTTTCAGGCATTAGTTGGCCTTTAAATTAACAGGTATCCCCAATTCCTTGGCAGATGTTTGGGAACTACAACTCCCAGTATGCTTTAGTTGCTGGGAGTTGTAGTTTACAAACATCTGCAGTAGGACTGCACACACCTTCACACACCCTCCCCAGCCAGGATGAGCAGTGTCACTCAGGAGCATTTCGGCAACTTGACTGTGAAAGACATGGGAACTTGCTGCTTTAACCCTATGTAACACCGATTCAAAATTCGATCCAACATGAATGTGGAATCAGCAGCGGTTCATACATTGCAACATTCCTTGGTTCATTGCCCAGTCGAAATGTTAGTTGCAAAATGATCAGGCCGGGTGGAATGATGGAAGTTAAGAGTGGCCAGCTTTCATTGCTTCTAGAGCGAGAGGCCATAATGCAAAACACATTAACATGCGTGAAATGTGCAAATGCAATGATGCACATATCCTGTTTGTTACCGTATGTTTGCTCTGTGATCTGTGCGATTTTGTGTTATCAGATCGCATGTGATTTTCAAAAGAATTGTGATCGCTAGTGTGGCCTAGCCCTATAGGCCACACTATTATTAGATGCCATTGTGTCTGTGTTACATTGGCAGATAGTCAGGAAAATACATTTTCTTCTTTAATCACGTGATGAATTGCCTAGAATTACTAATACAGTTTTTATGGCTGTTTAAATCCTAGATCTTAGCACATTCCCTACAGAGGCAGATGAAGTGAACCATAGATCCCTTCTTTTTAAATCTGAATCACCTGTTCGTTGAGGTGAAGTTATGATCTTAGCGACGGAATGTGCAATTCCCAGGCTGCTTTGTTTAGTTAAGCCTAACAAAACGTAACAGGATCAGCTGCTGTAAACCTCTGTTGCTTTTGATGGGAAGTTATTTTAGTAGACTGACAGCATGGTCCTGATTGCTAAATATAAATGATAAGTTAAGCTTTAAAACTGGGTACACGCTGATCCTTCCTCCTGACCGACTATTCAACACTTCTGACTGGTCGGCCAGGAGGAAGGACTGTCGGTTGCGGCAAAAGTAGCCCTGGCCACAACCGAGCGTGCAGTCTATAGGGGTTTTAGACATGTCTGATTGTGTGTTCGCCTGATTCAGACGAACGACCTGTAGGAAGCATTCGAAAAACCGTGCAATTATTTCAGCCCGATCGACTGATACACTGAACTACAATATGCGACAATCACTCCCAAATATTGCGTGGTATGTACCCAGCTTTACACAACAAAGCTAACAATACTAAACATTTCCCAGGCATTGAGCAATTCTGTCCAATCCAACTTTCATTCAGGAACATAATAGTTTGTGCAAATCCATCTGGGCGTGTTATCTCATTTTTATTAAATTTAAAACCTTCACATATGTGATTAAAAATCCTGTCTCAAGCAATATTCACAACATTGTGTTAAAGCTGAACATGTTAATGGGCAGGGCTCCAATAATAACCACCCCAGCCTTTTCTTTGAAATATTCTATGTACGGAAATAGGTTTAAAGCTAATTGCTGATTGGTTGCTGTGGGTTACTTGTGGCACCTACTGTACATTACTAAATCAGACTATGGGGGAGATTTACCCAGAGCCAATATTGCTCTAGATGAATCTCATACACCTAATTCAATAAGGGGTTTACCATTGTAGGTAAATCCCTTTCAGGCTAGAAGCTGGTGTTAAAAAAAATTGCAGTATTCTATTCCTTGCAACCGGCTGCATTGTTTTCTTTTGCGATTACCCCCCAGCCAACGCAATGAAGGAGTTAAAGTTGTGATATCCTTTACTGAATCAGTTAGTGTGACTTTAAATCTTTTAAAGTACACAGTGGCTCTAAATGAGCGCCAAGGAGTGCTTTGGAAGTCCTGACACAAAAGATAGCTCTGTGCATTGGGCAGTATAGAAAATAAGAGATAATATAATGGTGATCTGATGATAAAGGGCTACTAATAGCTTCATACTACAAAGATGTGTCTCCAAGTAAAAGAGGGTTACTCCAGCTCTTAAAGGAATAATTCACTGAAAAAGTGAACTATTCCATTAATGCATTAATTGAAGACCGGGAGGTTAAGGAGCTTTGCCTTACCTCCCATTCTTCAATCAATTTCTATGGAGCCAGGAACGGAGATAAAAGAAACGTATCTTTTGCACGATCCACCACGGCCGCACTGACAGGTCCCGACCACTTCCTGGTTCTGTTCAACTATAACGCGCATGCAGGAAAAAGCTTCTAAATATACCTGCATTCTTTGCATATGCAGTAGTGGCTCACCAGTATAAACAGATGTTTAGGAACACACAGCACATGAGGCCAGACTTTAAATACTGTATGTTAACACAAAAACTGCATTGAAATCCCTGTTCTGTGTCAAATAGCGTAGGCCTGTTGAGCTGTTTGTGCATGCATGTGTGCACTCTTTAAATAGGCTTGTTTCCACAGATTAAAACATCTCAAATCATTTAAATGAAGAGCTGGGTTCTGGCTGCACATTGAAACTCCATACACATGATACAAATTAGAATCAATTCCATAAGATGCTTAAGCCTTAAAGGCAAATGAAAATCTAGATGGACACAACATCTGTATTTTGTTATTGTAGTTCCTTGCTGCATCAGATGCTTTTTATCACCTGTGATTAATGTTGTGAGGCAGGTTGGTCTTCTCTCATGGATTTAAACATACTTAAAAGTGTTTTTAATCATTTCTATTGGCATTCTGTGTGTTTATGGTGTCTGTCTGCCAAGTGTCATCTGTCTGTTATTCAATATTCCACTGAGCTTTTGAATTTTAGATTGAAACATGAATGATCTTGTCAGGATAAAAGAAACACAGTGATGTCTATTTACTATTATGAACAGCACTATGTTAACTTATCACAAATAATTATATTTAAAATAAACTAAAGGAGAGAAAAAAAAACATCCTGAAGATTACTTAGTTTTTCTGGGCAACTGGGTAGTTACCTAATAGTTTTGAGCCTAACCATAAAGCTGGGTACACCTATCTATCTATCTAACTGCTATCTATCTATCTATCTATCTATCTAACTGCTATCTATCTATCTATCTATCTATCTATCTATCTATCTATCTAACTGCTATCTATCTATCTGGCTTGGCTCTGCCAGATAGATAGATAGCAGTTAGATAGATAGATAGATAGGCTTGGCTCTGCACTGCTACCTATCTGTCCCTGGATTCCCTCCGATAGCTCTCTCTCGCGCTGGCGCGCTCGTGACATCGGCGTGCCGGCTGCGCGACGTTCCCAGAGGTTCGCGCAGCCGGGAAATCTGGAAGTTCGGGTGTTTTAACGTAGATACGCCACTGGTCAGGAATAAGAGAGACCAATGTCGGTCACCCAATTGTCTGGTACGGACGAATGGATGAATGGACATGCAAGTAAATTATGGACAATCGTGCGCTCTTCTATGGGTAAACGGTCAGCCCGAGCTACAGTGGCAAACGGTCGGCCAGGACGAATATCTTGCCTTGTGTAGTACCCAGAAAATCTGATATGGAAGTGAAGCAGCAGAACTACTAAATGTCATCATTCGGTTCACAAAATATCCATGTTGTAGTGTTATTACACACGTGACCTGGAATTAAAACAAAAATGATTTCATTTCACAACATGGCTAAGGTAATTGGCAGCACTGCCTCCTACTAGCTTATAATGCATGGGATCCAGGCTATTGGCATTCTGGCAATGCTTTCCTCAGACTAGAGAGAGTATGTGCTTTAGGCAGCCCCATACAGAATAGCCAACTGCAGTTTTGCACTAGAAGGTTATGAATGGTCGAAAAAGGATTCATCATTTTTGTTTATGCAAAACAAGAAACACAAACCTGCACCTGCACTTTGTTATCTCCCCATGACCTGCACACACAATTAACACTATGATTTCCAGCTGTATTTCATGTCGTGTGAAAATCATTAGACTAGGCATGCAAGGGTTAATAATTTGGCCTGACCAATCTGTCACAGATTCTTTACTGACTGTAAGGGCACGGCCACACTGTATCGCACATGGAATCACACGCGAACCTGGGGCGATTCCTGTGCGTCCGCGCATGCGAATTCTCCTTTTGAGATCCGAAATGGCATGCAATTGCGCATAAAAATGGTGATCCCATGCAGTTGCGTATCGCAAATGGATGCCCAATTGCATCGCACCCGATAACGTGCATTTTTGGTGCGTTGCCGCGATTCCTATGTTAGAAAAAAACGCATGCGCAAATGCGAGTGCAAACATTCAAAAATTGCGCAAGTGTGGCCTAGCCCTTTACTGGGCTGATTAACTGTTGGTTGGGACAAATCACTGTCGGTTGCAGCGACATAAGAGGCCATATGATTGGTGGTGATTTACCGGCATGTCCAATCGCCGTTTGTCCATTATTGACTTATGTTTACCAGGCCTTATGCTTAAAAGACCAGACAGATCGCATTTTATATTGTAAGAGGGCATACGATCTTGGAGCATTACCGTTATATTGCAGATCTTCATTACAAAGTTAATAGCACAACAAAAACTATTGAATATTTTACAATTATTCTACTACTAGCCATAGTTATAAGCCCAGGAAGGAAACAAAGGCTGATGAATAAAGGTAGATATACCTGTGTAAAGGTGGGTACACACATTAATAAGTGTATAGAAAAACTGCAGTCCCGAACATTCTCCCTGTACTTTACATTGGGAGAACACTCAGGACTGTGAGTAGCGGGATCATTAGTAAACGACAGAATCAGATTGCGCATGTGTGTACCCTGTTTGAGAAACGACAGCAGACACACTTTGGGACAGTGCTGGTGGCAGAGTAAAGTAATCTAGTATCTGAATACAATACTTTGCCATACTTATAACTTTATGAAAATTTATCAGATTTAATAGATTGTGTTTTAGTTTTTTTTTTGGCTGGGTATTTGTTACTGTGTTACAGAATCATGGTAACCGGAACCATGGCTATTTCAATTACAGAAAACTGCAGGTAAAATGGACGTTTCTGTAAAATAATGATCGGTAACAATCGTTATTTAAAGGGACAGTTCAGTGGAAATTATCAATATTTGTTAAATTGTTAGTTTGTGTAATGCCTTCTTAGTTATTCTACATATTCTCTTCCATTTTGAAAATCAGTTGATTTCATACCCTTTGCTGTTCCCTGCTGTTGACATTAGTGAGCGGACATTTCAGGTTCTAATGGTCCTTCTTCCCAGAATGCACCACTTCCTTGGTGCAATTTCTACTGATTGGCTGGATGGGTCAAACATGCTCAGTTCTCTACTGAGCAACTGAATCAACCCAGGGACTGGGTCAAGGGCAAGACCATAACGGTCTCTATTAGGGGTCCTGCAAACAGGAAGTCAGTATTTCGGTTGTATTTATTTATACACAGACAAAATGCTGAATTGGTAGATTAAGGTCATTGGGATGAAATAATACTTCTCTTTTTTCTGAAAAGCATATGTATTTGCACTGAACTTCCCCTATAAGTAAAACAGTGGTATGGTTAAATTACCAATCAGTATTGATTGTTATTTTGCAATACCGATCATTTGTAAATTTCGCCACTAATGTGTTAGATATGCATATTCCCTGATCTTTCTATTCTTAATTAAAGGAATAGTTCACTGCATTAATTGGCCCAAAAATGTTACCTTTTCCCGATCTTTGGATCGTATATTGGATCGTAATTATGACCTGAAAAGTCGATCGGTTAAATGATCGTAGTATTTTCTAAAATTCTGATTAAATGTAATGTAACCTCACAATAGACCACATTAGACCATAATTGGCAAAGAATTGAATGTTGAACAATATGTATGGTACATCTACATACAATTAACATGGAACATCAATCTATCAAAGTATCGGTTGGTGTTACGATCGCAATTACAATAGCAAAAAACTTTCGTAGTGCATGGCCACCTTAAAGTGACCATACATTAGGCTGATCTCATGTATTATTCGACATACAATCCAACATTTCCATTGATCGGCCAAAAATTTTAAATTTTTCCGATCTTACTATGCGACAATAGACTGTAATATCGATTGTAATTACAATCGGGAAAGTCGATTGGTAAAATGATCGTAGTGTTCTGATTAAATGTAATGTAACCTCACAATAGACGACATTTAACATTAATCATGAAACTAATTGAATGAGAAAAATATGTCTGGTACATCTATGTACAATTAACATTGCATATCTGTCTATCAAAGTATTGGTCGGTTTAAGATCGCAATTACAATCGTAATAACCTTTTATAGTCTATGGCCACCTTCAAAGGCTGTACACACCATGCAATGTTTCAGGCCAATTAATTGATAAGTCAATCGGGCCGGAAAAATTACATGACTTTTCAGCGCCGTCGTTTGACCGTACGTTCTTTCAAATCAGACAAATTGCCATTCGGACCCGTCCATAGAGGATGAAGCCCTTCATCCTGGTCAACCAGTCGGAAGTGCTGAACAGTCAGTTGGGAAGAAGGAACTAAAGGAACTAACGGTGTGTACTAGGCTTAAGGGTTCGTACACATGGGCGATTTCAATATCAGCCAACAAACTGCTGTTGCGTGCGCTAATCGCTCATGTGGCTATGCATTCGGTTGCCGTCCTACGTTAATCTGACAGGCAGAACAACAAACGATACCAGACCACACACAAATGTTTTTTTTACTTTATTGGGACCTATAGGTATATATATACAATTACTATTATACAATTTTTTATAAAGTAAATCCATGTCAGATGTAAACATTTAAGTTTATAGTAAAAATGGACTTTCTAGCACAGCACATGGACCCCTATAATTGAATTGTATTCATGTAATTCAGCCATGCACAGTAAAGTACAGGAAGTAAACAGGATATGACTTGAAATTGATTTAGTAAAAAGCATCTGTGACACTAAGCTGGGCAATTATTGGCTAATTGATCATTAGAAACTACATTGCAGGAAAGTATATCAGGAAAAAGCCAGATGCAGTAGTAAATGTATGTAAAATATACAATGCAAAATATTCTTATTTCTGTTTGGACTGGATTGTCCCGACTGCAGAAACAACATCCTTAGTCCATCATTCAGGGCAAAAATCCCATCCAAGCACTGGCCCCGGCAGCCACGCCCCTGGAATGCCCACTCCCTGGCAAATTATGGCCCTGACCCCACCACAAGACACGGCCATGCCCCTAGCCCCATCTCTGCCTGCCCCCACCATTATGTCACGCCGCGCCCCTTCCCGCTTGAGGGGGGGGAAAAATATGGCAACTCTGGCTCTAAACTACAACCAGCCAGATAGTACTCTTTCCATGCCATGATGCCTATCTGTAAATGTGCCTCATCACTAGTTATATATTGACGAATTTCATGGAATGTCTAATCTATGTATAGTGCTGACAGTTTTTCCCCTTCCTACACTCAAGCCCAGATCCAGAAATAGAAGGTTCTGGAAGTTTTTTCAGCATTGGTAAAGTGTTGCAGGAATTTCGGCAGGTGAGTTCCTAATGTATGGGCACCTTTACCCTCTAACTGTCCATTGCAAACCTAAAACTTCCTTCACCAGAACATGACTATCCCTTCAGTAATGTCTAGTGTATTTGCCTCTTTTATTAATAACCTCAGTACATTTGGGTACTTTCACCATGGGGGAGGTTATGGCTAAAATGTTCTAATCTACACAATCCCTAAAATGGCCAATTTCATTCTGCATAGCAGTTCCTATATACAGTACTTTATACTTACACATAGCAGATCATTGTCGGCTGACAAAGCGCCCATACACCAAAACTGACATTCATACACATTGCACGACATTACGATACGAGTCGGCCCCATAAGGCTGGGAGCCCCGCCGTATACGGTGGGGCATCTGACCGCGGGGGGAGGACGCACCTTTTTCTTCAGGGCCTTCGGGTCCTCCCCCTGCTGGTCCCTGGTCGCGAGCGGAGTCTCGCGAGATGGACGCGGGCGGCGTGACGTCATTACGCCACGCCGCGTCCATAAAAGGCGGAGTCTCGTGGTCACCGGCGCCATTTTCTTTTGCGCCGGTGGCTGGATAGGAGCTCGAGGTTCGGTGTCCCTCTCTCGCAGAAAGACAGTGGGCCCAATGACGACCCTCTCTTTCCTCGGAATAGAATAATTCCATCAAGATGGAATGTAGGCTACCTAGCGATAAATTAATAGATCTAAAAAAGGGGGTTCGAGCATGTATATTGTCATCAAAGATCACCACTTCGCCAATTGCAGTCTTTGCTGGGCTCGTTGAATTTTGCCTGCCGAATTCTTCCCATGGGAAGGGTGTTCTGCAGGAGGCTTTCATTAGCCATGTGCGGGGCAAAGGCGCCACACCATCACATCAGGCTTACCAGGGACTCAAAAAGAACTTAGGGGTATGGGAATTTTTCCTTGATTCATACAACGGTAGGTCGCTTATCCAGTCAGCAGAGCATCCAGCGAAAGCTACAGCTCTATACGGATGCATCAGGTTCCATGGGTTTTGGGGCCATTTTCGTAAATCATGGAGCGCAGGTGGTTGGCCCGAGACCTGGAGAGTTTCTGACCGTTGTAGGTCTAACCCTGTTGGAGCTGTTCCCCTATGTGTGGCGGTAGAGTTGTAGGGTGACAGGATGTCTAACAAGTCCATCTGTTTTTGGACTGATAATGCGAGTGTGTCTGTGTGATAAATAGGCAATCCTCTTCATCCCTTCCAGTCCTAGCCCTTATGCGGCACTTGGTACTCCGGTGCTTGCAGCTCATATCTGGTTCAGAGCTAGGCATGTACCTGGGATTGACACACAATTGCTGACGCTCTCTCTCACTTTCAGTGGGAAGAATTCCACAGGCTGGCTCCGGAGCAGAAAAAGGAAGGGACTCATGCCCGAATCCTTATGGGAGTAGTGGACAACAACTGATGGCCCCCTCGACTTGGCACATCACGGTAAGGCGTGGAAGGAGTGGGTAGCTATCGCGGGTAATAGGGATGTTCTGAAGGTAAATGGTGTTAGAATACAGTCATGTTGGAGTACCTTGTGAGTCTTAGGGACTCCCGGTGCTCTGGGCTGGTTGCACAGTGTAGGTTGCAGGGCATTTCTTTCTTCTTTCGCCTTTGGGCTGGCAGGACATAACCAAGGATTTCCTCGTCCAGTCAATCCTCAAGGTAAGAAGGAGCATAAACCCAAAGAAGCCAGGCGCCCTATATCATTTAAAGTCCTCGTCAGACTCATAGGTTCTTTCACCAACTTGCCATCAGCTTACGAAATTTCTCTATTCAAGGCTAGCTTTGCTTTAGCATTTTTTGGGGCCATGCGAGTGGGTGAGTTAGTTCCACCTGGGGCAAGCAAGGCGGGATGCTGCAGGCAGAAGACGTGTGCGTAATGGACGATAAGATAAGGGTCAAGGTAAAAAGATCAAAGACAGACGTCTTTGGGGCTGGGGCCTGTTTTCTATTTGCCCGTTAAAGGGGGAATTCTGCCCGTAGCGGCAGTTCAGCAGTTTGCAGCGCTTCGCTTCCCCTCGCTGCTGCATTTTTATCCCATGCCGGGGGGGCTCCTCTCACCCGTTATCAGTTTGAGGCAATTATGAATCGTCCTTGGCTCGGATAGGGTTGAACCCAAGGGAGTTCGGCACTCACTCCTTCAGGATAGGGGCGGCCACCGGGCATATGCGTTAGGCTTCTCTGAGCAAGTAGTAAAACGGCTAGGTAGATGGAAGTCAGATTGTGTGTCCCGCTATATTAGGCCGAACTGGCTATTGATTGAATCTTTCTTTCAGGGGAAGAGAGCTGTCGTTTGCTTGATCGGGCATTCTTACCTATTTTGGGCAGCAAGGAGAGCGGAAATACGACCGGGAGGAAAGAACCTGGGCTTCAGCACGGCTTCACTGGATGGAGGGGCATCCGGGGGCTTTTATGGAGCCAATTGTTGTCGGAGGCATGGACATCAGCAGGAGGAATCAATCACCAACGTATTGGTAATCCATGCTGCGGGAAACATCTCTGCAGGGCCAGACTTTCTGACCTTATGACGCTTATAAGGCCGATATTGCCCGGATAAAAAACTTTTTTACCGAGGCGGTCGTTGTTTGGTCGGAGATCTTTCCTCGGGTGGTATGGCAGGGTGCCAGGACCCACAGCCATTGAAAGGGCGAGAAGGGTGGTTAACACACGGATCTCCAGATTCGTGCGCTCCTTGGGGGGAGTAGTGATAAGGCACAGACAACTAAGGGGAAAATAGTCACTAATGAGGCCGGACGGAACACACTTAAATGAGATTGGCCTCGACATATTTTTTATCAGGCTTGCAGGATGGCATGGATACTATATCCTGGAAACAAACTTATTCACTCATTAGTATGGACATTTCATCTCTTTATTCATGCATCCCCCACCATCTAGGTATTACAGCTATCGAATATCATCTCAATACCTATACCAATTACTCTGGGGACCTTAAATATTTTATTTTGGAGTCCCTATGTTTTTTGCTTACGCATAACTTCTTTTCTTTTGAAATTCGCCCCCACGTATGCTAATTTATATGTTGGTTGGTGGGAGGAATGCCATCTATTTGGTAATATTGATACCCTTAGGAAATTCCCATTCATTAAACTATATAGACGCTATATAGATGATATACTTTTGATTTGGGATAGTAGTGAGGATGCATTTAAATCCTTCATTGAGATTTTGAACTCCAACTCTTTGAATCTTCAATTCACTTATGAATTTGGAGGCAACAGTTTACCTTTCTTAGATATTCTCATTACAATCAAAGAAAATCTAATCCAGACCACGCTTTATCGTAAAGCATGTGCTGGGAATACAATTTTGAAAGCAAATTCCAGTCACCCAACCCATATTTTTAGGGGGATACCCTATAGTCAGTTTCTCCGTATACGTCGTAACTGTAGTACTGAGGGAGAATTTATTTCTAAGGCCACTGACCTAAAAAAGAGACTTAGGTTGAGGGGATATCTGACTAAGAACATTGAGGATGCTTTCATTAAAGCTTCTTCTCGTAATAGATCAGAACTATTAAAAACCAATCACTCGAGAAATATCTCTAATAATAAATCTAAGGCTTCTTTTCCCTTAATCTTTTCTACAAGATATAGCCCACAGTATCATCAAATTGTAAATATCATAAAGAAAAATTTGCCTGTTCTTTATGGGGATCAAACCCTATTTGATATTATTAATGAAGGCTGTAAGTTCGTTGCCCGTAAAGCCCCTACTCTAGGTGGAGTTTAGCTCCTAGCACATATCGAAGTAAACCTCTGAACCAAACATGGTTAGACACCAAAGGAAATTTTAAATGTGGTGGTACTAGATGTACTGTATGTCATATTATTTATGCTACCAATACTTTCACTAGTTCCATCACAAATAAGACATATACGAACAGGGAATACATTAATTGTAATACTAGTTTTGTCATTATCTTATTACTTGTCTAAAATGCTTGATCCAATATGTCGGATGCACTATGCGTCCTTTTAGACAAAGAGTGAGGGAACACTTTAATTCCATTGTTAAATTCGATTGGTCAAGCCCGGTGGCTAGACATTTTATTGAATGCAATGGAGCGGATACGACTCTACTCCGCATTCAAGGTATCCAACGCATCACCGCTCCCGTTCGAGGGTTGATCGTACAGCTATTCTGCTTAAGCATGAAGCTAAATGGATCTTCTTACTAGATACTCGAACCCCTAAGGGTCTAAACTCAATTTTGACATCACTGTTTTTACCGATCTCTAATACCATTTTCTTTCTTCGTTCTTTTCTTCCAAAATACATGTTATAACAGAACCTACACCTGTTCTTTTACTACTATTTTAGATATTTAACGACATCTATATTTACTTATCTACGTAATATTAATTAATTTCCAATACTCTCTTAGGTCTATACACATACCTATGATGTTTCGCTTATGGTTTTAATTGGGTGAAATGTCCTAGCTCTATAGATGTATACATTTTTTCTATTCTTGTTTTCTTTTTTTTCCTTTGTATTTGCGTTTATAGTTATTCATACCCCCTCCCCTTTGAAAAGGCGGGATCCTGATCATTAAGTGCCTTAATTGTATCCTCCTATTTAAGCTGTGATGTAGCCATTGTATTTGTTGTCTCTGACGAAGTGCCATTACCAGGCACGAAACGCGTTAGACATGTATTCATTTGTATAGTTTGTATGTGTTAAATAAAGAAGCATTTTATTCACTACCTCCGTGCGAGATTGATCCACAGGATTGCTGCAGCCCGCTTTCGTTTGTCTGTATCTTGGTTAACAACAAGGATGGTTTATGGCAAGCAAAGGGTGTACAGTGGTGGAAATATGCCAAGGGGGTATATTTATTAAAGTATGCAAAGTTATGCAAATTATGCAAAAATTATGTTAATTTAATAAATTAGCCGTGGCCAGTTGTTCATCCAAAGTCGTTGTCTGTGTCGTAATTTTAACTAAAAGGAGTTATTGATTATGGGGTTAAATGTGTATGGCTGTATGGGTTCTTTCGTTTCCCCCCCGCGGTCTGGGAGCCCCGCCGCATATAGCGGATGGGGCGTCTGACCGCGGGGGGAGGACGCACCTTTTTCTTCAGGAAGCCTTCGGGTCCTCCCCCTGCTGGTCCCTGGTCGCGAGTGGAGTCTCGCGAGATGGAGGCGGGTGGCGTGATGTCATTACGCCGCGCCGCGTCCATAAAAGGCGGAGCCTCGTGGTCACCGGCGCCATTTTCTTTTGCGCCGGTGGCTGGATAGGAGCTCATCCCTCCCTCCCACCCCTTTTAAGTTATTGTTAAAAATTTGTTGGAGTCACGGCTGATTGGCGGGTACACCCTTGCTGGATATGGATGGAGCCGTTACATGCCCTCTGGCTAGACAGAGGTTGGCATTCAAAGCTGAGTTCTACGGCTATGATGGTTAACAACAAGGATGGTTTATGGCAAGCAAAGGGTGTACAGTGGTGGAAATATGCCAAGGGGGCATATTTATTAAAGTATGCAAAGTTATGCAAATTATGCAAAAATTATGTTAATTTAATAAATTAGCCGTGGCCAATTGTTCATCCAAAGTTGTTGTCTGTGTCGTAATTTTAACTAAAAGGAGTTATTGATTATGGGGTTAAATGTGTATGGCTGTATGGGTTCTTTCGTTTCCCCCGCGGTCTTACTGAACACTGCATGATTGACCATTTTCACATCTGAACTTCTGGGATGACCCAAATCTGATTCAACCAACATATTTTGGCCCCTGTACCAGGCCTATGGCTGCCCAAGTTCTGTGTTGCTGTTGATTGACTATCTATATTCTTGGAATATATATTACAGCATAACTTTCATCTAGTAAAACAACTTATTGTGAAACAGCATCATTCTAATACACACTTATTCAGGAGTCTAAGATAACAATGAATCAAAAAGTTATTTTGACATCTGTTTACCTTTTAAAACAACAACAAAAAAAGAGATCCTAATCCTAAATCTTTTAGGAATGTTCTATATAGTTGCTATGATACTCCTCATGGAGTTTTTATAAGGCACACACACAGTCACAAGCAAAACGTCTGTGGAATTGTCTTTCCGACCTTGGCAGCTGTGAAACTGTATCAATTACACACCACGCTCACTGCTGCAGCCAAAACAGAAAGAAATGCTCAAGATCTGCACTTTCCCATGAAACGCGTAGGGCCCTGCTCAGTAAAGTATACGAAAAATACACAAAAGAGAATTTATTTGCTGAGATTTCCTTGGAAAAATTCAAATAAATGCTGCAGCATATGTGTCAGAATATACAAAAACAGAACTTGGTCCTGTAATTTACACCGACAGGGGAGGGGCTGTGCCACCCTGGGGCCCACACTGTTCTGTTCTCTTTGTGCACCTGGCTGCCACTGATGACTGGTCTGTTTACACTTAACACCACTATTGTCAGTATGTATGGGTTCACATGCCCACAATGGGAAACTGTGGAACAGAAAACCCCACATCTGTAAGATCCTGTCTGTCAATTTTTGAAAGATCAGGATACACACAGTCCCAAGTGTTCTTCCTATGCTGTCACACTCAGCAACACGCACTCATTCATGAAAGCCGCCACACACAGTGCCGATAAAGCCCCAATACCATCAGATCCAATGGTATCGGGGCTTTATCGTTACTGTGTGTACCTTGCTTAAGTCATAAAATCATTTCTGTTGTGTTAAGGGACCCAAGTTTTGTTCAGTGTTTCAGAAACGTGGCGGATGAAATTAGTTTATGCAAATCCTAAACAAACCTAGGATATGAATGTAAACACATAAGATAGTAATATAGATTATAATAGAATTAGATTAATGTCCCCTGGTGCACAGACTCCTGCTTATTTTATGTTTCTCAGGCCCTTGTGTATCCCTCCTTTATTTCTGACCCAACTAAATGTGTAAAAGTTTCCACTCCCAATTTAAAACATATGCTTGCACTTTTATATCATAATAAGGAGAGTTGCAGAAAGTCCCCTTTGTTCTGGGATTGTTTTATAGTAAAGATTGGAAAGTGAGAAGAGAAATTGTATTCCAGCCTAAGGACAATCAGCATGCACTGCTTGCTGTAAGTTAAAGTTGGTTAGATAGATTTAGAATAGAATGACTGCAAGGAATTTACTCGTAATATGCGCCCCCTACTGGGTGAGGAAGTAATAGGCAATTGATGTTGTAATCTAATCCCAGTAAAGGATGAGATCCGCCAGTCCCAGCCAAGCTGGGGGGTGGTAGGGGGGTATAAACAAATTTTATTGGGGTGCTAATTTTAAATTTTTATTTGCCTTACAAATTCTTTTTAGTCACAGAGTCACACCACATAGAAACCTTTAGGCCCAATGCTGAGTACAGACAATCTTTTTACTGTTCAGCGCGGCCACAAGCCAGTGGGGAAAGACGGAAGTGTTTTTCATTAAGACGAATAGTGTCTTCACTGCTCATGACTGACTCCCCCCCTTGCTGTGGTAGCCTGCACGGGGTTTTTTAGCAGGCCCATTATTCAGGTCCATATTTATATTAATATTATATTATTAAGGGAGAATTGGCTTTATTTTACTTATTGTTATTTACTTATGGTGCAGTATGTGGGACGTTTTTGATTTTGGTTCTTTTATTAAACAAAATGTGTCATTTCTTTATTGGTATTGGTTTTAGGGTTTTCTATTTTTTTAAGTACCTGGGGAGGTTGACCATTTTTCATGTTTATTACAAAATTTTTGACCTGGGAGATGTAAAACCTGTTATCGTAACGACAGTAATGCGTTGGATAGTTTTCCAGTCATCAATTACATCAAAATCCCCCCGGTTAGGTTTGTTTTGATGTTTGTTTTGAACACAAGCTGGGTACACACACTAACGATAAAGCCCCGATACCGTCGGATCTGACGGTATCGCGGGCTTTATGCTTAGTGTGTACGCTCGTTTCCCGAACGAGCGCGCGGCCGCCTAACGATCGGGTCCGGCCGAACACTCGTTCGGGAAAGGCCGAAAATTTCCATCGGCCGCGCTAGACTCCCTATAGAGAGTCAGCGCGCCGCCGATGAAATGGAAACACACAGTCCCGAGCGTTCTCCTTATGAAGTTCATAGGGAGAACGCTCGGGACTGTGTGTATGCAGATCTTTAAAAGATGACAGACATCTTTCAGAAATCTGGACTGTGTGTACCTAGCTTAACAGGGCAATGTAATAAAAGTTCTTATTGTTAAAAATGGTGCTAAATTTTGCCCCAACCAATCAGATCTTATTTACCATTTTAAAAGCTAACATCAGATTGGTTGGGGCAAAATTAGCACCATTTTTAACAATAAGAACTTTCATTACACTACTTGTCATCACAATGCGTGATTCATTTTCTGCTTTATAAATTCGGTGACAATTCCACCACAATGCAGAAAATTCATAGGGATGTCCGGAGTAAACAAAAAGGTTCCCAATCCTTAAAAAACAAGTTGTGCCATAGCCCATATAGTCATACACAGAGTGGAAAATAGGGCCTTTTCCCCACCACATGAAGACCATATTACAAAATGATATGCCAGTGTATCTATACTAATAAAAGGCAAAGCCCTCACTCACTCATCCCTAATTCTCCAACTTGCCGTGGAGGCAGACGGCTTAAATTTGGCAGGCTCATTCATTGCACCTTACTTGCAAAAGTTAAGCAGGATTTGTTTCGAAATTCAAAGGCAAAGCCCTCACTCACTCACTCACTTACTCACTTATCACTAATTCTCCAACTTGCCGTGGAGGCAGACGGCTTAAATTTGGCAGGCTCATTCATTGCACCTTACTTACAAAAGTTAAGCAGGTTTTGTTTCGAAATTCAAAGGCAAAGCCCTCACTCACTCACTCACTCATCACTAATTCTCCCCTTGCCCATGGAGGCAGACGGCTTAAATTTGGCAGACTCATTCATTGCACTTACTTACAAAAGTTAAGCGGTTTTGTGAAGGTTTCTCATGCATCCAGGTTCATGGTATATCTGTTTGTATTCAATTATATCAACTGGAACTTGAAATTAGTTCTTGAAGAGGTTTCGCTAGTCATCCGCTGGCTTTCTCAATTCACTTCTGATTGTTGAAGCCATCGGATGACTAGCGAAACGTCTTCAAGAAAAATCTGTTGACTGTTTCGGCTGTTAATTGTAACGGATGCTTCTTGGTGTTCGGATGAGCGTTCTCTGATGCTGGACAAGCATGTAATCGGGGATGGTGACAGTGGAAGACTATGCAATTGCAACAATGGAGTTGGTTGGTGGCTTTCCTGCAATGTTTGGGTTCTCAGCCATCCCCCACACACACCCTGAAATTTTGGTAAAAATCAGTCCCCCGTCCGTTATGTGCCGGGTTCAAAATTCCTATTCACCCCACCCTAAAAAAATATTTTGTTTAACCTTTTACCTGTGTAAAGGAGTATATGGCATACAAAATTGGTTGACACGGACCAACCCTATAGATTTGGTATAGCTTGTAAGCTAGGTAACTCATAATCTGTGCAATGTCAGATCCTCACCGTTATCAGTGGGAATTTCGAAAAGAAACCTGCCTAACTTTTGTATGTAAGTGCAATGAATGATCCTGCCAATTAACCGTCTGCCTCCAGCGGCAAGTTGGAGAATTAGTGATGAGTGAGTGAGTGAGTGAGGTGCTTTGCCTTTGAATTTCGAAACGAACCTGCTTCGCGTAAAATTGGCAGCTCATTCATTGCCGCTTAACTTACAAAAGTTAAGCAGGTTTCGTTTCGAAATTCAAAGGCAAAGCCCTCACTCACTCATTCACTCAGTGGCGACTACGGACGTTCATCAGCACTCTGGTTGGTGGAGAAAAGCCATTACACATGAAGGATAATTGGTAAATCCTGTTGTGAAACTACAGGATTTAACCATTATTGTTCATATGTATGGCCACCTTTAGTATAAGCTCAGCAGTTATCCTGGCATGTCTGATGGGACAGGCTGGGTCTTTTTTAGGATCTCAGATTTCCCAATCAAGCTCTTCCTGGTGGCAGCTGAGAGTAGTAGGGGAGAGTACTATTGGTAAGCCTTCTGGCAACGGGAGGCTCTATGGGTTCCCTTTTGGTAGCTCCAGTTGTGGCTGGAAAACTGAGGGGGGAAACCTTACCCCAGGCTTTCAATAAAAAAAAAATGTGTAGATATAAGCAATTTGCTGCTAGTCTAGGGTACCTATGGGTCCAATGCACAGTCTCCAGTCATTGTGGCTCTTAGTTTGTTCTCGGCTATTGCTCTATTTGCTGACAAGCATCTAACCCAGGGCTTGAGCAACTAGACTCCTGAATAAAGCTTCATACACACGTAGGATAATTGTCGTACAATGCAGCCGACAAGCAATCACACGATATTCATACGAAAATATAGCATCAACGATCGTCAAAGACCAACGACCGTCGACTATTGTCGGCTTTTCCGACGATCAGCCTCGTGGATTTGTTCTGCTGATTATCGTGTATTTGTGCATGGTCAGCAGATTAACGTTCTACGGATAAATATATAAAAGGCGCATGCGTTGCTTTCGTAATTGCGCGAAGATACGAACATTACGTACGAACATCTATATCTAATGACTATCGTGCGTAAAATAGTTTTATCTATGCCAATATATGAAAAAGGCTTAAAGGGTATGTCCATCTTATTTTACGACTTTCTTTTTTACTGTTTTACTGAAGAACAGGAGGTAAATGCATCTTACCTCACGTTCTTCAGTAAATCTTGCAGGAGAGCAGGTGAAACTTAACCAGTCCTTTGCATTGTGCGCGCATGCACACACAGTGCGAAGGAGAGTGACGCGTTCTGAGACTGTCAGAGAAGCCGGCGCTGAGCTTCCGCTGGTAAATCTGTTGTATTCAATTAATCACCTGGACTTTGAAATGTAGTTCTTGTAAGAACGTTCGCTAGTCATCGACTGGCTTTCCTCAATTCAGAATGACTTGTAACCAGTCTGTGGGCAATAGGTAACCCTGGAAATCCCAATTAGCAATATCACAGCCAGGTGTTAAGGGTGTGATTGGATAGTGGGCTAAGAGGTGTTATAGGACGCCCAGGGTAGGTGTCAAACACATGTACATGGCAGACAGTTGGTGTCGACCCCCCACCTCTATTTATGCTTGGTTTTCTTTATTTTCACATAAGGCGCTCCTAACAACCGCTCTTCTTGAACCATCCGTTCCTCCTTCGCCTATGTTTAACATTACAATCTTCAAAGGTATGTCCTTTAAATCCCTTAATGGGGCGGTACAAACAACGGCTGAGTCCTGAGACTCCCGAGCAATTGCTCTTCTGTGGCTGGGCCATACGTTGATCGTTGCTGTTTGGTCTCCCCCACAATACAAATCAGAGCATTCTTCACTGCACTGCACTGTCTATATGGGGAATCACACCCTTAACACCTGGCTGTGATATGCTAATTGGGATTTTCCAGGGTACATAATTGCCACAGTCATTCTGAATTGAGAAAGCCAGTCGGATGACTAGCGAAACGTCTTCAAGAACTACATTTCAAGTCCAGTTGATCTAATTGAATACAACAGATATACATTCCATAGATTTCTATAGAAAATGCATGAAAAAACGGACAGAAATGCTGCATGCAGTGCGTTTTTTAAACGGAACGGAACGGATTATAACGCAGCAGGTGTGAACGATATTATGAAATCCTATGGGGTTTTACGGTCTGTCCATTTTTTTTAATCGCACCTGCATTTGAAAAACGGATACAAACTGATGTAGTGTGAACGAGCCCTAAGACATAGCGCATTTACCTCCTGTTCTTCAGTAAAACAGTAAAAAAGAAAGTTATAAAACAAGATGGACATACCCTTTAATGGTAAAATGATGTGTTATTCAATATTATATCACATGGAATTCAGGTTACGTATCATAAAGTATCCGACTATTGGGCTATTTTCATCCGTATCCCTAATGTGTTCACTGATTGTACATTTTAGGGACAGAGTTATATACACCCCAGATACTGGATGTGACAACTCATATAGGTCAAAAAATAGACAACATGGTCAGTATTACAGTTTATAGACTGCTTTATTTGGAACTGAGCTCGTGACCGTATTTGATTTCTGTATTTGTGGGCACATTTGGTAACGTGTTACTCCACACTGGTACCTTCCCTGGTGTCGCAAACAAGAGGTGACCTGCATATTTTAGCTTCAAATAAACTACACATTATGGAAATACAGTGTGCGCTGGAGAAGTCCTTCTTTCGTTCGGCAGGTATTCAACCAACCAGGATTTGTAATAAAGTACACAAACTGGCCCAGTTGGGAGGTTTGCCTTACTTCTCATTACATGAGAGAGATTCACATTATTTAGGAAAGTAATAAACAATTAGAGATCGACTAGAACTCGAACTCGAACTCAAGCCAAACTTATCGAGTTCAAACGGACTCAGACTTCTCGAACTATCCCGGACCCGGATTTCTCGGACTTTCGAACATTTGATGATTATGGAAATCGAAAATCGAACGATCTTCGAACCGTTTATGGGATAATTATCGAATGTTGGAAACGTTTATGGGATAATTATCGAATGTTCGAATCGTTTATGGGATAATTATGGAATTTTGGAATCGTTTATGGGATAATTATCGAATGTTCGAATCGTTTGTGGGATAATTATCGAATGTTCGAATCGTTTGTGGGATAATTATCGAATGTTCGAATCGTTTGTGGGATAATTATCGAATGTTCGAATCGTTTGTGGGATAATTATCGAATGTTCGAATCGTTTATGGGATAATTATCGAATGTTCGAATCGTTTGTGGGATAATTATCGAATGTTCGAATCGTTTGTGGGATAATTATCGAATGTTCAAATCGTTTGTTGGGGATAATTATCGAATGTTCGAATCGTTTTGGGATAATTATCGAATGTGTCAATCGGTTTGTTGGGATAATTATCGAATGTTCGAATCGTTTTGTGGATAATTATCGAATGTTCGAATCGTTTGTGGGATAATTCGAATGTTCAATCGTTTGTGGATAATATGATATGTTGGAATCATTATGGGATAATTATCGAATGTTGGATCGTTTGTGGGATAATTATCGAATGTTGGAGTCGTTTATGGGATAATTATCGAATGTTGGAATCGTTTGTGGGCTAATTATCGAATGTTGGAATCGTTTGTGGGATAATTATCGAATGTTGGAATCGTTTGTGGGATAATTATCGAATGTTGGAATCGTTTGTGGGATAATTATCGAATGTTGGAATCGTTTGTGGGATAATTATCGAATGTTGGAATCGTTTGTGGGATAATATCGAATGTTGAACGTTTGTGGGATAATTATCGAATTTTGAATCGTTTGTGGGATAATTATCGAATGTTTGAATCGTTTGTGGGATAATTATCGATGTTCGAATCGTTTGTGGGATTTATCGAATGTTGGACATTTTTGATAATTATCATGTTGGAATCGTTTAGGGATAATTATCGAAGTTGGAATCGTTTATGGGATAATTATCGATGTTGGATCGTTTATGGGATAATTATCGAATGTTGGAATCGTTTATGGGATAATTATCGAATGTTGAATCGTTTGTGGGATAATTATCGAATGTTGGAATCGTTTGTGGAATAATTATTGAATGTTCGAATAGTTTATGGGATAATTATCGAATGTTGGAATCGTTTATGGGATAATTATCGAATGTTGGAATCGTTTGTGGGATAATTATCGAATGTTCGAATCGTTTGTGGGATAATTATCGAATGTTCGAATCGGTAATGGGGATATTATCGAATGTTGGAATCGTTTATTGGGATAATTATCGAATGTTGGAATCGTTTGTGGAGTGAATTCAGCAGAACTAACTAAATGTCATCATTCGGTTCACAAAATATCCATGTTGTAGTGTTATTACACACGTGACCTGGAATTAAAACAAAATGATTTCATTTCACAACTTGCTAAGTAATTGGGCACAGCCTCCTCTACTACTATAATGCATGGATCCAGGCTATTGGCATTCTGGCAATGCTTTCCTCAGACTAGAGGAGTATGTGTCTTTAGGCAGCCCCCATACAGATAGCCAACTGCAGTTTTGCACTAGAAGGTTATGAATGGTCGAAAAAGGATTCATCATTTTTGTTTATGCAAAACAAGAAACACAAACCTGCACCTGCACTTTGTTATCTCCCCCTGACCTGCACACACAATTAACACTATGATTTCCAGCTGTATTTCATGTCGTGTGAAAATCATTAGACTAGGCATGCAAGGGTTAATAATTTGGCCTGACCAATCTTGTCACAGATCTTTACTGACTGTAAGGGCACGGCCACTGTACGCACATGGAATCACACGCGAACCTGGGGCGATTCCTGTGCGTCCGCGCATGCGAATTCTCCTTTTGAGATCCGAAATGGCATGCAATTGCGCATAAAAATGGTGATCCCATGCAGTTGCGTATCGCAAATGGATGCCCAATTGCATCGCACCCCCGATAACGTGCATTTTTGGTGCGTTGCCGCGATTCCTATTTTAGAAAAAAACGCATGCCAAATGCGAGTGCAAACATTCAAAAATTGCGCAAGTGTGGCCTAGCCCTTTACTGGGCTGATTAACTGTTGGTTGGGACAATCACTGTCGGTTGCAGCGACATAAGAGGCCATATGATTGGTGGTGATTTACCCGGCATGTCCAATCGCCGTTGTCCATTATTGACTTATGTTTACCAGGCCTTATGCTTAAAAGACCAGACAGATCGCTTTTTATATTGTAAGAGGGCATACGATCTTGGAGCATTACCGTTATATTGCAGATCTTCATTACAAATTAATAGCAACAACAAACTATTGAATATTTTACAATTATTCTACTACTAGCCATAGTTTAAGCCCAGAAGGAAACAAAGGCTGATGAATAAAGTAGATATACCTGTGTAAAGGTGGGTACACACATTAATAAGTATAGAAAAACTGCAGTCCCGATTCCTCTTAAGTAACTGTCTGAGGGACCATATTACACGTGTACTGTGTGTAGACGGCATGTAGTAGCGGATATTAAACGACAGAATCAATTGCGCATGTTGTACCTGGAGAACGACAGCGACACACTTTGGGACAGTGCTGGTGGCAGAGTAAGTAATCTAGTATCTGAATACAATACTTTGCCATACTTATAACTTTATGAAAATTTATCAGATTTAATAGATTGTGTTTTAGTTTTTTTTTTGGCTGGTTATTTGTTACTGTGTTCAGAATCATGGTAACCGGAACCATGGCTATTTCAATTACAGAAAAACTGCAGGTAAAATGGACGTTTCTGTAAAATAATGATCGGTAACAATCGTTTTTTAAAGGGACAGTTCAGTGGAAATTATCAATATTTGTTTAAATTGTTAGTTTGTGTAATGCCTTCTTAGTTATTCTACATATTCTCTTCCATTTTAAAATCAGTTATTTCATACCCTTTGCTGTTCCCTGCTGTTGACATTAGTGAGCGGACATTTCAGGTTCTAATGGTCCTTCTTCCCGAATGCACCACTTCCTTGGTGCAATTTTCTACTTATGGCTGGATGGGTCAAACATGCTCAGTTCTCTACTGAGCAACTGAATCACCCAGGGACGTGGTCGGGCAAGACCATAACGGTCTCTATTAGGGTTCCTGCAACAGAAGTCAGTATTTCGGTTGTATTTATTTATACCCAGCAAAATGCTGAATTGGTAGATTAAGGTCATTGGGATGAAAATAATACTTCTCTTTTTTCTGAAAACATATGTATTTGCACTGAACTTCCCCTATAAGAAAACAGTGGTATGGTTAAATTACCAATCAGTATTGATTGTTATTTTGCAATACCGATCATTTGTAAATTTCGCCACTAATGTGTTTGATATGCATATTCCCTGATCTTTCTATCTTAATTAAAGGAATTCACCCATTAATTGGCCCAAAAATGTTACCTTTTCCCGATCTTGGGATCGTATATTGGATCGTAATTAGAGACCTGAAAAGTCGATCGGTTAAATGATCGTATATTTTCTAAATTCTGATTAAATGTAATGTAACCTCACAATAGACCACATTAGACCATATTGGCAAAGAATTGAATGTTGAAAACAATGTATGGTACATCTACATACAATTAACATGGAACATCAATCTATCAAAGTATCGGTTGGTGTTACGATCGCAATTACAATAGCAAAAAACTTTCGTAGTGCATGGCCACCTTAAAGTGACCATACATTAGGCTGATCTAATGTATTATTCGACATACAATCCAACATTTCCATTGATCGGCCAAAAATTTTAAATTTTTCCGATCTTACTATGCGACAATAGACTGTAATATCGATTGTAATTACAATCGAAAGTCGATTGGTAAAATGATCGTAGTGTTCTGATTAAATGTAATGTAACCTCACAATAGAGACATTTACATTAATCATGAAACTAATTGAATGAGAAAAAATATGTCTGGTACATCTATGTACAATTAACATTGCATATCTGTCTATCAAAGTATTGGTCGGTTTAAGATCGCAATTACAATCGTAATAACCTTTTATAGTCTATGGCCACCTTCAAAGGCTGTACACACCATCAATGTTTCAGGCCAATTAATTGATAATTCAATCGGGCCGGAAAAATTACATGACTTTCAGCGCCGTCGTTTGACCGTACGTTCTTTCAAATCGACAAATTGCCATTCGGCCCCCGTCCATAGAGGATGAAGCCCTTCATCCTGGTCAACCAGTCGGAAGTGCTGAACAGTCAGTTGGAAGAGGAACTAAAGGAACTAACGGTGTGTACTAGCTTAAGGGTTCGTACACATGGGCGATTTCAATATCAGCCAACAAACTGCTGTTGCGTGCGCTAATCGCTCATGTGGCTATGCATTCGGTTGCCGTCCTACGTTAATCTGACAGGCAGAACAACAAACGATACCAGACCACACACAAATTTTTTTTTTACTTTATTGGGACCTATAGGTAATATATACAATTACTATTTAACAATTTTTTATAAAGTAAATCCATGTCAGATGTAAACATTTAAGTTTATAGTAAAAATGGACTTTCTAGCACAGCACATGGACCCCTTAATTGAATTGTATTCATGTAATTCAGCCATGCACAGTAAAGTACAGAAGTAAACAGGATATACTTGAAATTGATTTAGTAAAAAGCATCTGTGACACTAAGCTGGGCAATTATTGGCTAATTGATCATTAGAAACTACATTGCAGGAAAGTAATCTCAGGAAAAGCCAGATGCAGTAGTAAATGTTGTAAAATATAAATGCAAAATATTCTATTTCTGTTTGGACTGGATTGTCCCGACTGCAGAAACAACATCCTTAGTCCATCATTCAGGCAAAAATCCATCCAAGCACTGGCCCCGGCAGCCACGCCCTGAATGCCCACTCCCTGGCAAATTATGGCCTGACCCCACCACAAGACACGGCCATGCCCCTAGCCCCATCTCTGCCTGCCCCCACCATTATGTCACGCCGCGCCCCTTCCCTCCCGCTTGAGGGGGGGAAAAATATGGCAACTCTGGCTCTAAACTAACACCACCAGATAGTTACTCTTTCCCGCCATGATGCCTATCTGTAAATGTGCTCATACACTAGTTAGATATTAGACGAATTTCATGGAATGTCTAATCTATGTAATAGTGCTGACAGTTTTTCCCCTTCCTACATCAGTCAAGCCCAAGATCAGAAATAGAAGGTTTCGGAAGTTTTTTCAGCATTGGTAAAGTGTGGCAGGAATTTCGCAGGTGAGTTCCTAATGTATGGGCACCTTTACCCTCTAACTGTCCATTGCAAACTAAAACTTCCTTCACCAGAACATGACTATCCCTTCAGTAATGTGCTAGTGTATTTGCCTCTTTTATTATAAACCTCAGTAGCATTTGGGTACTTTCCACCATGGGGGAGTTATGGCTAAAATGTCTAATCTACACAATCCCTAAAATGGCCAATTTCATTCATGCATAGCAGTTCCTATATACAGTACTTTATACTTACACTAGCAGATCATTGTCGGCTGACAAAGCGCCCATACACCAAAACTGACATTCATACACTTGCACGACATTGTACGAGTCGGCCCCAATAAGGCTGGGAGCCCCGCCGCGTATGCGGATGGGGCATCTGACCGCGGGGGGAGGACGCACCTTTTTCTTCAGGAAGCCTTCGGGTCCTCCCCCTGCTGGTCCCCTGGTCGCGGCGGAGTCTCGCGAGAGGACGCGGCGCGTGACGTCATTACGCCACGCCGCGTCCATAAAAGGCGGAGTCTCGTGGTCACCGCGCCATTTTCTTTTGCGCCGGTGGCTGGATAGGAGCTCGAGGTTCGGTGTCCCTCTCTCAGCAGAAAAGACAGTGGGCCCAATGACGACCCTCTCTTTCCTCGGAATAGAGATAGATTCCATCAAGATGGAATGTAGGCTACCTAGCGATAAATTAATAGATCTAAAAAGGGGGTTCGAGCATGTATATTGTCATCAAAGATCACACTTCGCCAATTGCAGTCTTTGCTGGGCTCGTTGAATTTGCCTGCCGAATTCTTCCCTGGGAAGGGTGTTCTGCAGGAGGCTTTCATTAGCCATGTGCGGGGCAAAGGCGCCACACCATCACATCAGGCTTACCAGGAGCTCAAAAAAGACTTAGGGGTATGGGAATTTTTCCTGATTCATACAACGGTAGGTCGCTTATCCAGTCAGCAGAGCAGTCCAGCGAAGAGCTACAGCTCTATACGGATGCATCAGGTTCCATGGGTTTTGGGGCCATTTTCGGTAAATCATGGAGCGCAGGTGGTTGGCCCGAGACCTGAGAGTTTCTGACCGTTTGTAGAATCTAACCCTGTTGGAGCTGTTCCCCATAGTGGTGGCGGTAGAGTTGTAGGGTGACAGGATGTCTAACAAGTCCATCTGTTTTGGACTGATAATGCGAGTGTGGTCTGTGTGATAATAGGCAATCCTCTTCATCCTTCCAGTCCTAGCCCTTATGCGCACTTGGTACTCCTCCGTGCTTGCAGCTCAATATCTGGTTCAGAGCTAGGCATGTACCTGGGATTGACACACAATTGCGACGCTCTCTCTCACTTTCAGTGGGAAGAATTCCACACAGCTGGCTCCGGAAGCAGAAAAGGAAGGGACTCCATGCCCGAATTCCTTATGGGGAGTAGTGGACAACAACTGATGGCCCCCTCGACTTGGCACAATCACGGTAAGGCGTGGAAGGAGTGGGTAGCTATCGCGGGTAATAGGGATGTTCTGAAGGTAAATGGTGTTAGAATACAAGTCATGTTGGAGTACCTTGTGAGTCTTAGGGACTCCCGGTGCTCTGGGCTGGTTGCACAGTGTAGGTTGCAGGGCATTTCTTTCTTCTTTCCCTTTGGGCTGCAGGACATAACCAGGATTTCCTCGTCCAGTCAATCCTCAAGGGGTGGAAGAAGGAGCATAAACCCAAGAAGCCAGGCGCCCTATATCATTTAAAGTCCTCGTCAGACTCATAGGTTCTCTTCACCATACTTGCTCATCAGCTTACGAAATTTCTCTATTCAAGGCTAGCTTTGCTTTAGCATTTTTTGGGGCCATGCGATGGGTGAGTTAGTTCCACCGGGGGCAAGCAAGGCGGATGTCTGCAGCAGAAGACGTGTGCGTAATGGACGATAAGAATAGGGTCAAGGTAAAAAGATCAAAGACAGACGTCTTTGGGGCTGGGGCCTGGTTTTCTATTTGCCCGTTAAAGGGGGAATTCTGCCCGGTAGCGGCAGTTCAGCAGTTTGCAGCGCTTCGCTTCCCCTCGGCTGCATTTTTATCCCATGCCGGGGGGGCTCCTCTCACCCGTTATCAGTTTGAGGCAATTATGAAATCGTCCTTGGCTCGGATAGGGTTGAACCCAAGGGAGTTCGGCACTCCATCCTTCAGGATAGGGGCGGCCACCGAGGCATATGCGTTAGGCTTCTCTGAGCAAGTAGTAAAACGGCTAGGTAGATGGAAGTCAGATTGTGTGTCCCGCTATATTAGGCCGGAACTGGCTATTGATTGAATCTTTCTTCAGGGGAGAAGAGAGCTGTCGTTTGCTTGATCGGGCATTCTTACCTATTTGGGCAGCAAGGAGAGCGGAAATACGACCGGGAGGAAAGAACCTGGGCTTCAGCACGGCTTCACTGGAATGGAGGGGCATCCGGGGGCTTTTATGGAGCCAAGTGTTGTCGGAGGCAGTGGACCAGCAGCAGAGAATCAATCACAACGGTATTGGTAATCCATGCTGCGGGAAACGATCTCTGCAGGGCCAGACTTTCTGACCTTGACGCTTATGAAGGCCGATATTGCCCGGATAAAAAACTTTTTTACCGAGGCGGTCGTTGTTTGGTCGGAGATCGTTCCTCGGGGTGTATGGCAGGGTGCCAGGACCCAGCAGCCATTGAAAGGGCGAGAAGGGTGGTTAACACACGGATCTCCAGATTCGTGCGCTCCTTGGGGGGAGTAGTGATAAGGCACAGACAACTAGAAGGGGAAATAGTCCACTAATGAGCCGGACGAAACCACTTAAATGAGATTGGCCTCGACATATTTTTTATCAGCTTGCAGGATGGCATGGATACTATTCCTGGAAACAACTTATTCACTCATAGTATGGACATTTCATCTCTTATTCATGCATCCCCCACCATCTAGGATTACAGCTATCGAATATCATCTCAATAACCTATACCAATTACTCGGGACCTTAAATATTTATTTTGGAGTCCCTATGTTTTTTGCTTACGCATAACTTCTTTTCTTTTGAAATTCGCCCCCACGTATGCTAATTTATATGTTGGTTGGTGGGAGGAATGCCATCTATTGGGATTTGATACCCTTAGAATTCCCATTCATTAAACTATATAGACGCTATATAGATGATATACTTTTGATTTGGGAATGTAGTGGGATGCATTTAAATCCTTCTTGAGATTTTGAACTCCAACTCTTTGAATCTTCAATTCACTATGAATTTGGAGCAACAGTTTACCTTTCTTAGATATTCTCATTACAATCAAAGAAATCTAATCCAGACCACGCTTTATCGTAAAGCATGTGCTGGGAATACAATTTTGAAAGCAAATTCCAGTCACCCAACCCATATTTTTAGGGGATACCCTATAGTCATTTTCTCCGTATACGTCGTAACTGTAGTACTGAGGGAGAATTTATTCTAAGGCCACTGACCTAAAAAGAGACTTAGGTTGAGGGGATATCTGACAAGAACATTGAGGATGCTTTCATTAAAGCTTCTTCTCGTAATAGATCAGAACTATTAAAACCATCACTCGAGAAATCTCTAATAATAAATCTAAGGCTTCTTTTCCCTTAATCTTTTCTACAAGATATAGCCCACAGTATCATCAAATTGTAAATATCATAAAAGAAAATTTGCCTGTTCTTTATGGGGACAAACCCTTTTGATATTATTAATGAAGGCTGTAAGTTCGTTGCCCGTAAAGCCCCTACTCTAGGTAGGAGTTTAGCTCCTAGCACATATCGAAGTAAACCTCTGAACCAAACATGGTTAGACACCAAAGGAAATTTTAAATGTGGTGGTACTAGATGTACTGTATGTCATATTATTTATGCTACCAATACTTTCACTAGTTCCATCACAATAAGACATTACGAACAGGGAATACATTAATTGTAATACTAGTTTTGTCATCTATCTTATTACTTGTCTAAAATGCTTGATCCAATATGTCGGACACTATGCGTCCTTTTAGACAAAGAGTGAGGGACCACATTTAATTCCATTGTTAAATTCGATTGGTCAAGCCCGGTGGCTAGACATTTATTGAATGCAATGGAGCGGATCGACTCTACTACTCTACTCCCATTCAAGGTATCCAACGCATCACCGCTCCCGTTCGAGGGGGTGATCGTACAGCTATTCTGCTTAAGCATGAAGCTAAATGGTCTTCTTACTAGATACTCGAACCCCTAGGGTCTAAACTCTATTTTTGACATCACTGGTTTTACCGATCTCTAATACCATTTTCTTTCTTTCGTTCTTTTCTTCCAAAATACATGTTATAAACGAACCTACACCTGTTCTTTACTACTATTTTAGATATTTAACGACATCTAATTTTACTTATCTACGTAATTATTAATTAATTTCTCAATACTCTCTTAGGTCTATACACATACCTATATGGATGTTTCTGCTTATGGTTTTAATTGGGTGAAATGTACATAGCTCTATAGATGTATACATTTTTTCTATTCTTGTTTTTCTTTTTTCCTTTGTATTTGCGTTTATAGTTATTCATACCCCTCCCCTTGAAAAGGCGGGATCCTGACATTAAGTGCCTTATTGTATCCTCCTATTTAACTGTGATGTAGCCATTGTATTTGTGTCTCTGACGAAGTGCCATTACCAGGCACGAAACGCGTTAGACATGTATTCATGTATAGTTGTGTGTTAAATAAAAAGCATTTTTTCACTACCTCTCGTGCGAGATTGATCACAGGATTGCTGCAGCCGCTTCGTTTGTCTGTATCTTGGTTAACAACAAGGATGGTTTATGGCAAGCAAAGGGTGTACAGGGGTGGAAATATGCCGAGGGGTATATTTATTAAAGTATGCAAAGTTATGCAAATTATGCAAAAATTATGTTAATTTAATAAATTAGCCTGGGCCAGTTGTTCATCCAAAGTCGTTGTCTGTGTCGTAATTTTAACTAAAAGGAGTTATTGATTATGGGGTTAAATGTGTATGGCTGTATGGGTTCTTTCGTTTCCCCCCCGCGGTCTGGGAGCCCCGCCGCAATAGCGGATGGGGCGTCTGACCGCGGGGGAGACGCACCTTTTTCTTCAGAAGCCTTCGGGTCCCCCCCTGCTGGTCCCTGGTCGCGAGTGGAGTCTCGCGAGATGGAGGCGGGTGGCGTGATGTCATTACGCCGCGCCGCGTCCAAAAGGCGGAGCCTCGTGGTCACCGGCGCCATTTTCTTTTGCGCCGGTGGCTGGATAGGAGCTCATCCCTCCCTCCCCCCTTTTAAGTTATTGTTAAATTTTTTGGAGTCACGGCTGATTGGCGGGTACACCCTTGCTGGATATGGATGGAGCCGTTACATGCCCTCTGGCTAGACAGAGGTTGGCTTCAAAGCTGAGTTCTACGGCTATGATGGTTAACAACAAGGATGGTTTATGGCAAGCAAGGGTGTACAGTGGTGGAAATTGCCAAGGGGGTATTTTATTAAAGTATGCAAAGTTATGCAAATTATGCAAAAATTATGTTATTTAATAAATTAGCCGTGGCCAATTGTTCATCCAAGTTTGTTGTCTGTGTCGTAATTTTAACTAAAGGAGTTATTGATTATGGGGTTAAATGTGTATGCTGTATGGGTTCTTTCGTTTCCCCCGCGGTCTTCTGAACACTGCATGATTGACCATTTTCACATCTGAACTTCTGGGATGACCCAAATCTGATTCAACCAACATATTTTGGCCCCTGTACCAGGCCTATGGCTGCCCAAGTTCTGTGTTGCTGTTGATTGACTATCTATATTCTTGGAATATATATTACAGCATAACTTTCATCAGTAAAACAACTTATTGTGAAACAGCATCATTCTAATACACACTTATTCAGGAGTCTAAGATAACAATGAATCAAAAAGTTATTTTGACATCTGTTTACCTTTTAAACAACAACAAAAAAAGAGATCCTAATCCTAAATCTTTTAGGAATGTTCTATATAGTTGCTATGATACCCTCATGGAGTTTTTATAAGGCACACACACAGTCACAAGCAAACGTCTGTGGAATTGTCTTTCCGACCTTGGCAGCTGTGAAACTGTATCAATTACACACCACGCTCACTGCTGCAGCCAAAACAGAAAGAAATGCTCAAGATCTGCACTTTCCCATAACGACCGTAGGGCCCTGCCAGTAAAGTATACGAAAAATACACAAAAGAGAATTTATTTGCTGGATTTCCTTGGAAAAATTCAAATAAATGCTGCCATATGTGTCAGAATATACAAAAACAGAACTTGGTCCTGTAATTTACACCGACAGGGAGGGGCTGTGCCACCCTGGGGCCCACACTGTTCTGTTCTCTTTGTGCACCTGGCTGCCACTGATGACTGTTCTGTTTACACTTAACACCACTATTGTCAGTATGTATGGGTTCACATGCCCACAATGGGAAACGGTGGAACAGAAAACCCCACATCTGTAAGATCCTGTCTGTCAATTTTTGAAAGATCAGGATACACACAGTCCCAAGTGTTTCTTCCTATGCTGTCACACTCAGCAACACGCACTCATCATGAAAGCCGCCACACACAGTGCCGATAAAGCCCCAATACCATCAGATCCAATGGTATCGGGGCTTATCGTTACTGTGTGTACCTTGCTTAAGTCATAAATCATTTCTGTTGTGTTAAGGGACCCAAGTTTTGTTCAGTGTTTCAGAAACGTGGCGGATGAATAGTTTATTTTTGCAAATCCTAAACAAACCTAGGATATGAATGTAAACACATAGATAGTAATATAGATTATAATAGAATTAGATTAATGTCCCCTGGTGCACAGACTCCTGCTTATTTTATGTTTCTCAGGCCCTTGTATCCCTCCTCTTTATTTCTGACCCAACTAAATGTGTAAAAGTTTCCACTCCCAATTTAAAACATATGCTTGCACTTTTATATCAATAAGGAGAGTTGCAGAAGTCCCCTTTGTTCTGGGATTGTTTTTATAGTAAGATTGGAAAGTGAGAAGAGAATTGTATTCCAGCCTAAGGACAATCAGCATGCACTGCTTGCTGTAAGTTAAAGTTGGTAGAATGACTTGCTTAAGGAATTTACTCGTAATATGCGCCACCTACTGGGTGAGAATTACATATGGCACATTATGTTGATAATCTAATCCCATGTATAAGGATGAGATCCAGCCAGTCCCAGCCAAGCTGGGGTGGTAGGGGGGTATAAACAAATTTTATTGGGGTGCTATATTAAATTTTTATTTGCCTTACAAATTCTTTTTAGTCACAGAGTCACACCACTAGAAACCTTTAGGCCCCATGCTGAGTACAGACAATCTTTTTACTGTTCAGCGCGCCACAGCCAGTGGGGAAAGACGGAAGTGTTTTTCATTAAACGAATAGTGTCTTCACTGCTCATGACTGACTCCCCCCCTTGCTGTGGTAGCCTGCACGGGGTTTTTTAGCAGGCCCATTATTCAGTCCATATTTATATTAATATTATATTATTAAGGGAGAATTGGCTTTATTTTACTTATTGTTATTACTTATGGTGCAGTATGTGGGACGTTTTTGATTTTGGTTCTTTTATTAACAAAATGTGTCATTTCTTTATTGGTATTGGTTTTAGGGTTTTCTATTTTTTTAAGTACCTGGGGAGGTTGACCATTTTTCATGTTTATTACAAAATTTTTGACCTGGGAGATGTAAAACCTGTTATCGTAACGACAGTAATGCGTTGGATAGTTTTCCAGTCATCAATTCATCAAAATCCCCCCGGTTAGGTTTGTTTTGCTGTTTGAACACTAAAGCTGGGTACACACACTAACGATAAGCCCCGATACCGTCGGATCTGACGGTATCGGGGCTTTATCGTTATGTGTGTCCGCTCGTTTCCCGAACGAGCGCGCGGCCGCCTAACGATCGGGTCGGCCGAACACTCGTTCGGGAAAGGCCGAAAATTTCCATCGCCGCGCTAGACTCCCTATAGAGGAGTCTCGCGCGCCGATGGAAACACACAGTCCCGAGCGTTCTCCTTATGAAGTTCATAGGGAGAACGCTCGGACTGTGTGTTGCAGATCTTTAAAAATGACAGACATCTTTCAGAAATCTGGACTGTGTGTACCTAGCTAACAGGGCAATGTAATAAAAGTTCTTATTGTTAAATGGTGCTAAATTTTGCCCCAACCAATCAGATCTTATTACCATTTTAAAAGCTAACATCAGATTGGTTGGGGCAAAATTAGCACCATTTTTAACAATAAGAACTTTCATTACACTACTTGTCATCACAATGCGTGATTCATTTTCTGCTTTATAAATCGGTGACAATTCCACCACAATGCAGAAAATTCATAGGGATGTCCGGAGTAAACAAAAGGTTCCCAATCTAAAAAACAGTTGTGCCATAGCCCATATAGTCATACACAAGTGGAAAATAGGGCCTTTTCCCCACCACATGAAGACCATATTACAAAATGATTGCCAGTGTATCTATACTAATAAAAGGCAAAGCCCTCACTCACTCATCCCTAATTCTCCAACTTGCCGTGGAGGCAGACGGCTTAAATTTGGCAGGCTCATTCATTGCACCTTACTTGCAAAGTTAAGCAGGATTTGTTTCGAAATTCAAAGGCAAAGCCCTCACTCACTCACTCACTTACTCACTTATCACTAATTCTCCAACTTGCCGTGGAGGCAGACGGCTTAAATTTGGCAGGCTCATTCATTGCACCTTACTTACAAAAGTTAAGCAGGTTTTGTTTCGAAATTCAAACAAGGCAAAGCCCTCACTCACTCACTCACTCATCACTAATTCTCCACTTGCCATGGAGGCAGACGGCTTAAATTTGGCAGACTCATTCATTGCACCTTACTTACAAAAGTTAAGCAGGTTTTGTGAAGGTTCTCATTCATCCAGGTCATGGTATATCTGTTGTATTCAATTATATCAACTGGACTTGAAATGTAGTTCTTGAAGAGGTTTCGCTAGTCATCCGACTGGCTTTCTCAATTCACTTCTGAATTGTGAAAGCCAGTCGGATGACTAGCGAAACGTCTTCAGAAAAATCTGTTATGTTTCGCTGTTATTGTAACAGATGCTCTTGGGTGTTCGGATGAGCGTTCTCTGATGCTGGGACAGCATGTATCGGGGATGTGACATGGAGACTATGCTAATTGCAACAATGGAGTTGGTTGTGGCTTTCTGCAATGTTGGTTCTCAGCCAGTCCCCACACACACCCTGAAATTTTGGTAAAATCATCCAGCCGTTAGTGTGCAGGAGTTCAAAATTCTATTCACCCCCACCCTAAAAAATATTTTTTTTACACTTTTACTGGTAAAGAGTATATGCTACAAAATTTGGTTGAAATCGGACCAACCATATAGATTTGTATAGCTTGTAAGCTAGGTAACCATAAGTCTGTGCAATGTCAGATACTCACCGTTACAGGTGGAATTTCGAAAAAAAACCTCCTAACTTTTGTGTAAGGTGCAATGAATGAGCCTGCCAAATTTAAGCCGTCTGCCTCCACGGCAAGTTGGAGAATTAGTGATGAGTGAGTGAGTGAGTGAGGGCTTTGCCTTTGAATTTCGAAACGAAACCTGCTTACGGCTTAAATTTGGCAGGCTCATTCATTGCACCTTACTTACAAAAGTTAGCATTTTTCGTTCGAAATTCAAAGGCAAAGCCCTCACTCACTCATTCACTCAGTGGCGACTACGGACGTTCATCAGCACTCTGGTTGGTGGAGAAAAGCCATTACACATGAAGGATAATTGGTAAATCCTGTTGTGAAACTACAGGATTTAACCATTATTGTTCATATGTATGGCCCCTTTAGTATAAGCTCAGCAGTTATCCTGGCATGTCTGATGGGACAGGCTGGGTCTTTTTTAGGATCTCAGATTTCCAATCAAGCTCTTCCTGTGCAGCTGAGAGTAGTAGGGGAGAGTACTATTGGTAAGCTTCTGGCAACGGGAGGCCTATGGGTTCCCTTTTGGTACTCCAGTTGTGGCTGGAAAACTGAGGGGGAAACCTTACCCCAGGCTTTCAATAAAAAAAAAAATGTGTAGATATAAGCAATTTGCTGCTAGTCTAGGGTACCTATGGGTCCAATGCACAGTCTCCAGTCATTGTGGCTCTTAGTTTGTTCTCGGCTATGTCTATTTGCTGACAAGCATCTAACCCAGGGCTTGAGCAACTAGACTCCTGAATAAGCTTCATACACACGTAGGATAATTGTCGTACAATGCAGCCGACAAGCAATCACACGATATTCATACAAAATATAGCATCAACGATCGTCAAAGACCAACGACCGTCGACTTTTTCGGCTTTTCCGACGATCAGCCTCGTGGATTTGTTCTGCTGATTATCGTGTATTTGTGCATGGTCAGCAGATTAACGTTCTACGGATAATATATATAAAGGCGCATGCGTTGCTTTCGTAATTGCGCGAAGATACGAACATTACGTACGAACATCTATATCTAATGACTATCGTGCGTAAAATAGTTTTATCTATGCCAATATATGAAAAAGGCTTAAAGGGTATGTCCATCTTATTTTACGACTTTCTTTTTTTACTGTTTTACTGAAGAACAGGAGTAATGCATCTTACCTCACGTTCTTCAGTAAATCTTGCAGGAGAGCAGGTGAAACTTAACCAGTCCTTTGCATTGTGCGCGCATGCACACACAGTGCGAAGGAGAGTGGACGCGTCGGAGACTGTAAGAGAAGCCGGCGCTGGAGCGATCCGCTGGAAATCTGTTGTATTCAATTAGATCAACTGGACTTGAAATGTAGTTCTTGAAGACGTTTCGCTAGTCATCCGACTGGCTTCTCAATTCAGAATGACTTGTACAAGAATCTGTGGCAATATGTACCCTGGAAAATCCCAATTAGCATATCACAGCCAGGTGTTAAGGTGTGTGATTGGATAGTGGCTAGAGGTGTTATAGGAACGCCCAGGGTAAGTGTCAAAACAGCATTGTACATGGCAGACAGTTGTTGTCGAACCCCCCCACCTCTTTTAGGCTTGGTTTCTTTATTTTCACATAAATGGCCTCCTTAACACCTCTCTTGAACCAGTCACGTTCCTTCGCCAGTATGTTAACATTACAATCTTCAAAGGTCCTTTATCCTTAAGATGCAGGTACACGGCTGAGTCCTGACCCGAGCAATTTTCTCTTCTGTGCTGGGCCATCGTTGATCAGTTGCTGTTTGGTCTCCCCCACATACATCAGAGCATTCTTCACTGCACTGCACTGCATATATGATGTCGCTTTTTCTTGTGTTTAGGTATTGGGTCTTTCGGATGTACCAATTGCTGCCTCAGTGTGTTGTTCGGTTTAAAGCAGACAGGGATACGATATTTTTTGAAAATTCTTCTTATTTCTCGGAGACCCCTGCTACATATGGGATGACCATGTTCTTCCTCCTGTTTGCTTTTCCCCTTCACTGTTGGTATTCGTGTTCTTTTCTTTCCTTCTACTTCTTTTGACAAAGGCCCAGTCGGGATATCCACAAGTTTAGGGCTCCTCTGAGATGTTTCATTTCTTTAGCCTTCGCCTCTGTGCTAGTGGGGATGTTCTCAGCTCTGTGTTGCAGGGTTCTGATGACACCCAGCTTGTGATCTAAAGGGTGGTGGGAGTCAACCAACTGTCTGCCATGTACAATGCTGTTTTAACACCTTACCCTTGGCGTTCCTATAACACCTCTTAGCCACTATCTAATCACACCCTTAACACCTGGCTGTGATATGCTAATTGGGATTTTCCAGGGTACATAATTGCCACAGTCATTCTGAATTGAGAAAGCCAGTCGGATGACTAGCGAAACGTCTTCAAGAACTACATTTCAAGTCCAGTTGATCTAATTGAATACAACAGATATACCATGACCTGGATGAATGAGAACCTTCACAGGCATAGATCCGCTGGTAAGTTTCTCCTGTTCTCCTGCAAGATTTACTGAAGAACGGGAGGGAAGGGCTCGTTCACACTAGAAACTGACAGAAACTGACAGAAACGCACAGCATGTGTTTCTGTCAGTTTGTATCATTTTTTCATACTTTGTATCCATTTTTTAACATATGTGTATTCCATAGATTTCTATAAGAAATGCATGAAAAAACGGACAGAAATGCTGCATGCAGTGCGTTTTTTAAACGGAACGGAACGGATTTAACGCAGCAGTGTTGAACGATATTATAAATCCTATGGGGTTTTACGGTCTGTCCATTTTTTTTAATCGCACCTGCATTTGAAAAACGATACAAACTGATGTAGTGTGAACGAGCCCTAAGACATAGCGCTTTCCCTCCTGTTCTTCAGTAACAGTAAAAAAGAAAGTTATAAAACAAGAGGGACATACCCTTTAATGGTAAAATGATGTGTTATTCAATATTATATCACATGAATTCAGGTTACGTATCATAAAGTATCCGACTATTGGGCTATTTTCATCCGTATCCCTAATGTGTTCACTGATTGTACATTTTAGGGACAGAGTTATATACACCCCGATACTGGATGTGACAACTCATATAGGTCAAAAATAGACAACATGGTCAGTATTACAGTTTATAGACTGCTTTATTTGGAACTGAGCTCGTGACCGTATTGATTTCTGTATTTGTGGGCACATTTGGTACGTGTTACTCCACACTGGTACCTTCCCTGGTGTCGCAAACAAGAGGTGACCTGCTATTTTAGCTTCAAATAAACTACACATTATGGAAATACAGTGTGCGCTGGAGAAGTCCTTCTTTCGTTCGGCAGGTATTCAACCAACCAGGATTTGTAATAAAGTACACAAACTGCCAGTTGGGAGGTTTGCCTTACTTCATTACTGAGAGAGATTCACATTATTTAGGAAAGTAATAACAATTAGAGATCGACTAGAACTCGAACTCGAACTCAAGCCAAACTTATCGAGTTCAAACGGACTCAGACTTCTCGACTATCCCGGACCCGGATTTCTCGGACTTTCGAACATTTGATGATTATGGAAATCGAAAATCGAACGATCTTCGAACCGTTTATGGGATAATTATCGAATGTTGGAAACGTTTATGGGATAATTATCGAATGTTCGAATCGTTTATGGGATAATTATGGAATTTTGGAATCGTTTTTATGGGATAATTATCGAATGTTCTGAATCGTTTGTGGGATATTTATCGAATGTTCGAATCGTTTGGTGGGATAATTATCGAATGTTTCGAATCGTTTGTGGGATAATTATCGAATGTTTCGAATCGTTTGTGGGATAATTATCGAATGTTCGAATCGTTTGTGGGATAATTATCGAATGTTCGAATCGTTTATGGGATAATTATCGAATGTTCGAATCGTTTTGTGGGATAATTATCGAATGTTCGAATCGTTTTGTGGGATAATTATCGAATGTTCGAATCGTTGTGGGGATAATTATCGAATGTTCGAATCGTTTATGGATAATTATCATGTTCGATCGTTGTGGGATATTATCGAATGTTCGAATCGTTTGTGGATAATTATCGAATGTTCGAATCGTTTTGTGGGAATTATCGAATGTTCGAATCGTTTGTGGGATAATAATCGATGTTGGAATCATTTATGGGATAATTATCGAATGTTGGAATCGTTTTGGGATAATATCGAATGTTGGAGTCGTTTATGGATAATTATCGAATGTTGGAATCGTTTGTGGCTAATTATCGAATGTTGGAATCGTTTGTGGGATAATTATCGAATGTTGGAATCGTTTGTGGGATAATTATCGAATGTTGGAATCGTTTGTGGGATAATTATCGAATGTTTGAATCGTTTGTGGGATAATTATCGAATGTTCGAATCGTTTGTGGGATAATTATCGAATGTTGGAATCGTTTGTGGGATAATTCGAATGTTCAATCGTTGTGGGATATTATCGAATGTTGAATCGTTTGTGGGATATATCGAATGTTCGAACGTTTGTGGGATATTATCGAATGTTGGAATCATTTATGGGATAATTATCGAATGTTGGAATCGTTTATGGGATAATTATCGAATGTTGGAATCGTTTATGGGATAATTATCGAATGTTGGAATCGTTTATGGGATAATTATCGAATGTTGGAATAGTTTATGGGATAATTATCGAATGTTGGAATCGTTTGTGGGATAATTATCGAATGTTGGAATCGTTTGTGGAATAATTATTGAATGTTCGAATAGTTTTGGATAATTATCGAATGTTGGAATCGTTTATGGGATAATTATCGAATGTTGGAATCGTTGTGGGGATAATTATCGAATGTCGAATCGTTTGTGGGATAATTATCGAATGTTCGAATCGTAATGGGATAATTATCGAATGTTGGAATCGTTTATGGGATAATTATCGAATGTTGGAATCGTTTGTGGGATAATTATCGAATGTTGGAATCGTTTATGGGATAATTATCGAATGTTGGAATCGTTTGTGGGATAATTATCGAATGTTGGAATCGTTTGTGGGATAATTATCGAATGTTCGAATCGTTTGTGGGATAATTATCGAATGTTCGAATCGTTTGTGGGATAATTATCGAATGTTGGAATCATTTATGGGATAATTATCGAATGTTGGAATCGTTGTGGGATAATTATCGAATGTTGGAGTCGTTTATGGGATAATTATCGAATGTGGAACGTTTGTGGGATAATTACGAATGTTGGAATCGTTTGTGGATAATTATCGAATGTTGGAATCGTTTGTGGGATAATTATCGAATGTTGGAATCGTTGTGGGATAATATCGAATGTTGGAATCGTTTGTGGGATAATTATCGAATGTTGAATCGTTGTGGGATAATTATCGAATGTTGGAATCGTTTGTGGGATAATTATCGAATGTTCGAATCGTTTGTGGGATAATTACGAATGTTTGAATCGTTTGGGGTAATTATCGAATGTTCGAATCGTTTGTGGGATAATTATCGAATGTTGGAATCATTTATGGGATAATTATCGAATGTTGGAATCGTTTATGGGATAATTATCGAATGTTGGAATCGTTTATGGGATAATTATCGAATGTTGGAATCGTTTATGGGATAATTATCGAATGTTGGATAAGTTTATGGGATAATTATCGAATGTTGGAATCGTTTGTGGGATAATTATCGAATGTTGGAATCGTTTGTGGAATAATTATTGAATGTTCGAATAGTTTATGGGATAATTATCGAATGTTGGAATCGTTTATGGGATAATTATCGAATGTTGGAATCGTTTGTGGGATAATTATCGAATGTTCGAATCGTTTGTGGGATAATTATCGAATGTTCGAATCGGTAATGGGATAATTATCGAATGTTGGAATCGTTTATGGGATAATTATCGAATGTTGGAATCGTTTGTGGGATAATTATCAAATGTTGGAATGTTTTGGATAATTATCGAATGTTGGAATCGTTTTGGGGATAATTATCGAATGTTGGAATCGTTTGTGGGATAATTATCGAATGTTGGAATCGTTTGTGGGATAATTATCGAAAATCGAACGCAGGAGCTCGAAAGTTCTCACGCGTGAGAATAAAATCGATTTTTTTGAAAGTTCTGGGTATTCATACGGGTTCCCCAGACCATTTCCCAGGTCCCACAGCCATTTACATTAAGTTACCATTGATATATTAATTGTATTTCATTAGAACTTTTCAAACTATTTGACTCCCATTGACTTTAATGGGTCCGTCTTCGAACTTTCGAACTTTCTATATAGTTTGAAAGTTCGAAAACGGACCGAACTTTCAGAACTTCGGCCATCTCTATAAACAATAAGTTCTACACCTAAAGGTGGATACACACAGCAGCAATATTCTGTCTGTTATCTTTGACAGATGAACAGTCACAATCGTTTTCCCTATATAAAGTATAGTGATAATGTTTGTGATTGGCATAATCCCTACGATCGCTGCCGATTCCCTATAGTTTAGGGGGCCGACGGTGTAAGAGGTAAATTTTCCGTTTGAAGCACTAGTTACGCCTATACACACTTTACCGATAAAGGGCCAATCCTGTTGGTACATCGGGAATGTGTGTACCCAGCTTCACACTACAAAATGCAAAATGCACAGCTGTGAAAGGTTTACTAAAGCTAGGTACACACAGTACAGATTTCTGAAAGATGACAGACAGGATCTGCAAGATCTGCATACACACAGTCCCGAGCGTTCTCCTTATAGGGACTGTGTGTTTCCATCGACCGCGCTAGACTCCTATAGGGAGTCTAGCGCGGCCGATGGAAATTTTCGGCCTTTCCCGAACGAGCGTACGGCCGACCCGATCGTTCGGCGGCCGCGCGCTCGTTCGGGAAACGAACGTACACACAGTAACGTTACTGTGTGTACCCAGCTTTAGGTATACACGCTTCGCACACTCGTATAAGTTGCATTGGCATTTTCTACATACATGCAGTTTCATTGAGTGTGTTTTTAGAAATGCATCAGATTGCAACAGTTTGGAACGTGTTAGTGCTTACTTAATGGATATCTACAGAAAACTCCAACTTTATTCAATACCAGCACGAAAATGAAAAACAGAGATGGAGGTATGTACTCATTACCCTAACACATAACATGTCATAAAGCGGATCAGCGGACAACCCCGGACCGAACGCATGCACACGGACAATTCTTGGATGTAATGTCCTTTCCTCACGTGTAGTGCTCGGCCGTCAGGGGTCGTTCCTCGCTCGGAAATTGAGTGTATGTATGAGCCTTTAGAAAGTGTCACAAAGATAAACTTCCCTCTACCCTCTTATCTTTACTGGTTCACTGTATACAAGTAGATACAACAGCATACAATACACTAGTCTAGCAGCTACTTTCTCAATTCCTGAATGGCTGATTGGCAAATAACACAATTGACTGGCAAACAAAATTATCTTAAGCTAGGTACACACCTACCGATTTTTCCTCCTGACCGACCGTTCTATACTTTCGACCGGTCGGCCAGGAGGAAGGACTGTCGGTCGCGGCAAAACCAGCCGCGTCCGATAGTTACCGCGACCGATCGTGCGGTCCATAGAGGACCGCACGATCGGACGAGGTTTTCCACCATGTCCGATCGTCCTTTCGTCCGATTCGGACGAACGGTCGATCGGACATGGGCACATTCGGATGCGATAATTTCGGTCCGATCGACCGTTACACTGAACTATCGGTCGATCGGACCGAAATATCTCATCGTGTGTACCCAGCTTTACAAAGGACAGATGTTAAGATGTTAAAATGGTAAATAAAGTTATTTTATGTTGGCAAACGACATTCACTCTAGACTTCTGTAAAGCTGGTTCCGCCCATTAATGAATTGTAGGAGATTACAGACATGCACTGTTGGAGGCTGTTTCTAATTGGCTATAAAAATGTCCACACATTCCAACCATTCAATTCACTAACTATAATAAATTATAGGGAAATCTGTTATGGCCGAATGAACAATTATTTTTGCCACACATGTTGCAAATAAAAGACCAATAATATCTGACTTGGCGTGTTATCGTTAGTGTGCACCCAGCTTAACTGAGAGTCGCTAGACAGAGGACAGTGAAAAGCATTAACTGAAGGCAGATCTAATAAAAGTATTGGAAGAATAATACAGTATATTAAAAAGACAAACTAGCGTTAGTGTGAATTACAGGACATACATCTATAGCACTACTGTAAAGCTAGGTCACCCCAAACATTGTTTGCTGTCTTGATGGTTCAATAAAAGATTGTTTACGTTTCCATGGTTGTGCGATTCTCCATAAGCTGCGTGCTATATAGGTCCACACGAGTGCGCCCAACCCCCGCAGTGACATTTTCAATAATGCACATTCAATCTCAGCAATGCGGCCAAAGTGGCGTAATATAAATAAACATATACATACAAGAAATATCATTTCCTGAACTAACTGCACGCGGTATGGGATCAGTCGGCCGTGCGGCCATACACCACACGATCACTATCGGCTCCCTCTATTAATTTGAAGGGAGCTGATAACGACCAATGGAAATTTTCCATCTTTCCCAATCAATTGGTGTGCCGACTATGGTTGTTCATTGCACTCTGATCAGTCGGGAATGTCCCCTACACACGAGCGATAATTGGTGAATCCCATCGTTCCACAACAGGATTTACCTATTATCGTTTGTATGTATGGCCACCTTTAGTCTCTGCAAAATATCTGGAAATGTTTTAAACAACCAAATCCCACATCACATGGCCTATCCTGTACCCAGAAATCCCATCCTGCCATATGTGGCTTCAGGGCAGGGTGGGGGCTTGGCGGGGAAGGGGCGTGGTGGGGCCATGGCACAGCGCAGCATCATCTAGGGGGTTGCCTGGAGACAGGGCGGAGGTGTACTGGGGACAGAGTGTTCAGGTACTTGCAGTTGGGAGGGATGGGATACCTGTGTACCCATGGGTAAAGCTGCCACCCAGCTCTGTGAGTAGTTCCCCTCTGCCCCATTTGACAGCCAGCATGGGGGTAGGGGAACTCACAAAGTCCTTCTCGCCCTCTTCTAACCCATTTATCTTAGGTAAAGTTTAATTCTTTTTAAACTGCTAACTGTATCACAGGTTATTATTTCCCTTTCTATGACCTCCATCTTTTCTTTTATATTTGTTACAGGAATTGTCTAATAATAATTCATTATTTCCAAGTATAGACAGAGCCAGTAAAACCGACAAAAGAAAACAGAGATTTTTGCTCAGAATGCTCCCTTGTGAGCTTTTGAAGGCTCTGTATCATTCCTAGAAGCCATAGCATTTTGTTTTTGTCTCTCTTCCTAGCCATGAAGATATGGGATCTAAAATTAACTTGAGAACAAAAGAACTTCAGACAGGATCAGTGGCTGTTTGTTTGTGCATTAGATTAGCAATGTCTCCAGACAACAGAGAGGGTGGCAAACAATGCAGAATTCCACTTCAAAGGATGATACACTGTCTACAGGCCATCTGCTCACTGGGATTTTACCCAATGGTTCCTGATAACACTGGTTTAATGGAAAAACAACCTGGTCACTCCCATACCCTGTATATAAAGCCTCGTACACGTGCCCGGCCAATGACCGCGAGCGCACGACACAGGTGTGTCGGGCCTTTTTGGCAACATTCGCCCAACTGAACACATACACATGATCCTACACAAGATCTGTCGCGCCAACTGTCGGCCACTATTGCCATGACCGACAGTCATTTGTCCCAGCCGAGCGCTCGCTAGTAGCAAACGCTTGGTAGGGACAAAATGTCTCCCCGTGTGTGCCCAGCCTAAAGGTGCCCATGCACTAAATCTTTCCTGCCGACATTCCAGACGCACGATTGCTTTTAGGCTGATGTTACAGGTATAGCTCCAATCTTAAAGCATTATACAAATTGGCACCTTAGATAGGGCCACATTAAGACCTTATACACAGGTCAGTTTTGACTCTATCTCTTAGACCAATTTACCGGTTGACCATGGGATATTTACCTGCATGTTCGATTTGGATATAAATTTGTCAGCTAAAATCTAAATTTATGTTTCTGAAATACTGACCAGCAATACTGTGTACAGGGACCAATAGTGTATCTCAATGTGCTTTGGAGCATCACGTTATCAACAGAATGAACTGAAAGGAGCTATTTTAATGCTTCCTAGTTCCACATACAGCCCTATAACATGTCCTAAGTGCACTGAAGCAAGTCATGCCAAGCAGGTGGAAATAGCCCATTGTTTGTTCCAAATTAATGTGTGTACCTGTGCACTGACATTCCAGTTCGTTTAAACAACCTTGAGTCAATAAAACTTTTTCATTACCAACCTAATCCTCTTCAAATAGCCAATTCAGTCATATATAGAAAGATTGAAATAGCCAAGTAATGCAAATGAATTAAGAAATACTTGGCACAAGCACTGTTTATAGGATACTAATCCTATACTTTTGAAAAACAAAACATGTAGTAATTTAACTGAGAACATTGTTAGGTCTTCTGGATACCCCCGGGTATATTATTTATGTACATGTTACATGAATGTATATATATACACGGGTGTTACATGAATGTATATATATACACGGGTAGAAAAAATGTAACACCAAACATTGTAAAACTGAAACGAGATGCAACACAGCCATGTACACGTAACTACCAGGGGGCCTGGGAGCCCCATCTTCTTATTCTTCCTATGACAGATTTAGCATCTTCCTAGAAAACCACTGTGGATGAAGTTACCCACTGGCTATGTGACTAAAGCTAGACACAGGTCATTTTTTAAAAAAGAATTTAATTAGTTGATTAAGTAAATCAAAACGTTTGATAGACTGCCCAGCAATATCAGGCAGACTGTAGAGCTCAAGCTGATCTGACCTGCCAGCAGATTTTCTGACAATCACATACACGTGTTATGTTGATTTCACCTTATTGATTGATGGTGCACAATGGTGAAATTTGATTGGTATTTCCTATAAAGCAACTAATGGTGATCTTGTCAGTGTGGTTATGAGCTTAACCAGTATTAGTCAGGGGTGCTGACTGTGGTGGAAGCTTAAGTCTAAAGCTAGGTACGCACAGTACAGATTTATGAAAGATGACAGACGGATCTGCAAGATCCTGTCTGCCATCTTTCAAAGATCTGCATACACACAGTCCCGAGCGTTCTCCTTATGAGAACGCTCGGGACTGTGTGTTTCCATCGGCCGCGCTAGACTCCTCTATAGGGAGTCTAGCGCGGCCGATGGAATTTTCGGACTTTCCCGAACGAGCGTTCGGCCGACCTGATCGTTCGGCGGCCGCGCGCGCGTTCGGGAAATGAGCGTACACACATTAACGATAAAGCCCCGATACCGTCGGATCCAACGGTATCGGGGCTTTATCGTTAATGTGTGTACCCAGCTTTATTTGCACAAATTATAAGCACTGTGTCCAGGGGTGGAGGTATCAGATTCCAAGAGACCACTTCAAAAAATCTCCCGCGACTGGGGGTGGGATACCTGCAATCAGTGTGTCTTTATCATTGTGAGGATAGCACAATAACTCAAGCAAGCCACCATACTGTCCTATATATTCCACTTGTTTTATTACTAAAGGCTGAAAGTTTACACAAATAGCTACTCCATGTATTAGTTTGTGAAAACAAGTTGCTAAACAGACCATGTAAAAGATTCAGCAGAGAAAAAAGGCAGGGGGGGGAGAGAGGGGGATGTTGTAAGCAGAACAGTGTCCAATTCAGGCTGTTCAGAACCTATAAGTGTCGCAGACACTACAAGAAGGCAGGAGTAAGGGAGGTGGGGAGAATTAGGAGTACTCACTAAACATTATTAATTTAATGACTTAGATTGTAAGCTCTTCAATGGGATCTCATTCCTAGTGTGTCGAGATATATATTGTACTTATATCAATTTATACATAATTTATATATATGCTTTCTTAACTGATGTAGGAAATTGTATTTAATTTTTCAATTATCCCCTGTTTGTATACTCTTTATTTTATAATGTACAGCGCTGCATACCCAAGTGGCTCTTTATAAATAAAATTATACATACATACATATATACATACAATGACAAAGCGTGAGTATAGTGACCCTTTAAATACTTGCACAGACAGTGTCCAGGTGTGGTCAGGCGCTACCTGCTTTATAGTGTGTCTTCCGGGATGTGAATTAACCAGTGGGTAATATCCTAGGACATCATCCTGGCAGGAAGCCCCTAAAGACTGAATAGAGAAACTATAATAGCTCTATACTGTACATTCTTCTCTGACATGTGTTCCCACCTGAGCCTTTTACTGAGGCCGAAAAACCAAATCTGCGACGGAATATGATTTGGAGTTAGGTTATAAATAATTCCACTGTGTACATGCAAAAAAGAAAAACATTTAAAGGGTTAGTGCAGTTTATCAGATATATTTCCAATTTTTAGGAAAGGATTGAGGGATATTCATCCAGTGTCATGTTCTCTTAAATTACATTGTAAAACAAAGGCTTTTGTTGTGATTCTGTGGAATTCAGTGCTGCTACCTGTAAGACGAAATTCAATATGGATATTGAAATGGTTAACTAGTGCATTCAAGAGGGAAGCTCTCCACAAGAGAACCATACACCATCAGAACAGTAGGAAGCTTTGTTTCTTTTTGGGTTTCATTAGTTATGCTCAGTCTTCTGTTTTTCTTGGAGACATCAAGTTTCGCTTCCATAATTACTGCTGTTGTATAGAAAACATAGAACATAGTGGCACATGATTCTAGAAAATATTGTAATTCGTGCACCAGCTAAAATCAAGTAACACAGGTGCTAGTGGTGCCAGTCTTACTATCAGTTTAATACTGTTAGGGAATGGATGCAAAGAAACTTAATGGATACTTAAGTTTCTGACCAGTCGTGAGGAGGACACATACCCATCAGGCCCTGCTACAAATAGAATCTAAAATGAACAGGAGAGAACAGAAGTGGTATATAAAGGGCACACCCAAGCTGTATTAGTGCATTAAAATATCCTTTATTAAACAACCAAACTGGGATATGGTCATAAAAGTGCGGAAAAATACATTAAAAACACATCGCCAACCCCCAGTATCAATAAAGTGCATCACACAAACAATATACCGGTATATTCATTCATACAGTCATACAACAATGTTAATACATATAATAGATAGATATGCAGAGCAGTGTATCACACACATATATAACGGTGTATCTAAATCATATGCATATACACTGAGCAAAAATATATCAATATATAGCCCAAAATATGATAAGGTATAAGCTAGCTTCCCTACCACTGACAATACACCTGAAATAGGAGGAGGGAACAACAGAGCAGCTAAAACCAGTGGCCAAACATAACCAACATGATCTCACCACTTTGCACCAGTCTGTATGGTCATGATACAGGAGGGGATCGAAGAGATGATTAAAAGAAAGCCGGATGCGTTTCGTCCACGTGGTCGGACTTCATCCAACGGCAAGGTCAGAGAAAGTATACTGCACCTTAAATACCTGAGCGGCATATGCAAAACAAACCCCGGAAGGAGCGTAGGGGGAGAATAGTCCTGTGAAAAGGGTAGGAAGCCCCGCCCTCGAGTCATTTGTCACTCACAGATGCTACTCTCGCGATGACGTAAACCTCCCAAAGGACTGAGCGTCCGTGCGTACGGCTTAAAGGCAGAAAAAAACCTCGCCCGGCCATATTTAAACAGGGAGAAAGTACAAATAAATAGATAGAAGGCTCTGATAGAGGGTGTGTATGGACTAGTATATATAGTAAATTTGGCACTTTATGACACTTTATACAGTGCATAGAACACATACAATAATAGTCTCTCTGGTGACATCAACATACATGTACATCCATAGAGGCAAAAGGTCCCCCTAGTAACCAATTAGACATCCATAGAGGCAAGTGTCCCTCTAGTGACAATATATACTCGCTAGTATCTTCCCCTAATGCCAAACAGTAATACTATTTATAGGACAGATATAGTCTTCCCATAGTAACACAGTCACTATTATTCTAAAGAAACCCCCAATGAGTACCAATTAAACACATATGAAAAAATTGAAAAGAGCAAAACCATAATACACACGACACATAAATACACTATAGATTATGTTAACTTATTAATAAGGATCTTCCTCAGAGGTAAGTGTCATAGTTACTGAGTCATTCTGTAATCAGTAAAGTCTTTTAGTGTATATATAAACATTTTTTTTGATGATTGGTCAAATTTGTTTTTTTGACTTTAGTTACCCTTTAGGTATGGCTGCAACAGTAATGGAGGGGTAGGTCAGTAGGTGTATGTAACTGTGCCACATGGGGGTTAAAAAAAACAAACCTTTTTTATTATTAATCAAATATTTTTTTTAACTTTAGTTACCCTTTAAGTATGGCTGCCACAGTAATGGATAAGTAGATCAGTAGGTGTGTGTACTGGGTCTGGTTGAGGGGTATGTCTTTTTGTGGTTTACAACCATAAAACTATATTTTATTGAGATAAATCTAAATTAGTTTTTTTGACTTTAGTTACCCTTTAAGTATGGCTACCACCATAATGAATTAGTAGATAAGTAGGTGTGTGTACCTGGGTCTGGTTGAGGGGGTATGTCTTTTTTGTGTTTACAACCATAAAACTATCTTTTTTTATAAAAAAGATACAGCAAGATCCCACTCCTCCAAAACTGTTTTCAGATTTTAAATCTGAGCTGTAGATTCTGAGAAATAATCATTTGAAATCACAGCATTTATAGGGAAAGACCTGTCACTCCAGAAGCAGAAATTGAATATGTGACCCATGCTTGACCTCTTTGCCTGTCTGCCACTTTCTGCAACATTTAGAGAATCAGCAGAGAAAAGACAGCAGGGGGGAGGAAGGGGGAGATGCGTAAGCAGAGCTGGGTCTGTGGTGAGGCTGTGCAGAACTTATAAAGCGGGTACACACATTAACGATTAAGCCCCGATACCGTCGGATCCGACGGTATCGGGGCTTAATCGTTACGTGTGTCCGTTCTTTCCCAACGAGCGCGCGCCGCCAAACGATCGGGTCGGCCGAACGCTCGTTCGGGAAAGGCCGAAAATTTCCATCGGCGCGCTAGACTCCCTATAGAGGAGTCTAGCGCGGCCGATGGTAACACACAGTCCCGAGCGTTCTCACATAGGATCTCACTAGGTGTTTGCAGATCTTTGAAAGATGGCAGACAGGATCTTGCAGATCCTGTCTGTCATCTTTCAGAAATCTGTACAGTGTGTACCTAGCTTTAGTGTTGCAGACACTACAAGAAGGCAATGAGTAAGGAAGGGGGGGGGGGGATTAGGAGCACTCACTAAACATTAATAATTTAATGACAAAGCAACACAGATAAATTGTGAGTACCACCATTTTACTTCTCTCAAATTGTAGTTTCAGATAATGTAAAGTTGTTTGAGTGAGAATAGTTACCCTTTAATTTCATGTACTAAAAGAACTGGTCCACACCAGATGGTTTTCTTTCAAACCATTTACAAAAGCTGTACTGCTGCAGAGGTGAAGGCTATTCAGAGATTGTTAGCACAGCTTAGAATATCACAGGCTAGAATGCTACACTTTATAAAAACTTGTGCTAAGAAAATTGTTACAACAGTGACGTTTTTACCTTTAGGCAGATGGCGGGATATTTTTTTTTGCAAGCACAGCTAGATTGGAAGAATAGTTTCTTCCATACTGCTATAAGACTGTTTAATTTTGAATGTTCTTAAATTGGGTAAAGGTATATGTGGGGATATTTATTTATTGTTCTGTAGATTGGTTTCAAATGTGCTTTTTAATTGCTATTATTATTGTATATTGAAACTTTTGTTGTGTCTGTGTGTCTGGTACACAATAACAATAAAGAGTGATTATTATTAACATTTGTTAAACTTCTGTAAAACAGTAATATAAACAGCTTTTGGTATCTTCCCTCCAGTATCTGAGATGAGTAGTTCCTAGTTATTGGTTGAGTGATCAACGCGTTTCACTAAAACCATTTGTATCAAATAAGTGGAAGTTAAATTTTATTGAAACACGTTGATCACTAAGCTTATTGCTGATTAATAGGAACTGCTCATCTAAGATACTAAAAGGAAGGATTCTGAAGCTGTATCTAATTAATTTTAACAAACATTAATAAGTGAAAGAAAACCAGAAGGTGTGGATCTGGTCTCTCTTTCCCCTCCCCCAACAAGCAAGTCCAATATCTAGACAAAGTGACCACAAGTACTTCTGCAATAGTAATTTGTTTATCCTAGATGATTTTACATTAGTAGTGCTACTCATTAAAGGGAATGTTTTGTATCTGTTTGATAGTGATCTATATTAATCAGTAGCACCATAAATTATTATTGACCGGGAATGTGGGGGCAACCAGTGCACGTGAGGTAGGAGAAGACCCAGACACAGGACCACCACTCCCCAATAGCTGTTTGCAAATTTGGTTTGGTGTGTGTGTGTATGATTATAAAGACCAAAAGACCAAAGAGGTTTATATAGTAAAGTCTTTTACACATACAATTGTGTAAATGAGGCCTGACATGTATGTGTTTGCTTGGGCGTCTTTCGTCAACCAATAAACAGCAGATCAATGAAAGATGCTTGAGGGGACACTTACACACATGCGACTATCACCCGAAACAGGCATTCGGGCCTTATTTGTTGCCCACCTTAAGCCTCATCTTCACAATCGGATGTGTGTAAGAAGCCATAGGGGCATATTTATAAAAGGGCGAAAGGTCGCAAAAAGTTTTTGCTTTCGCTTACCACATGGTTTTTCCCCAAAAAGCTAGTTAACGCGATTTTAAAAGGTGGCGTTAACGAGTGTGCGCTAACTTTTCCGCAACCTATCGCTAAAACCCTTTTCGCCATACTTCACTATACATCGCAACGGTAATTTGAGCGAAAAGGCATAACGCGATTTATAAAAAGTGTGTTTTCACCTTAAATGGAGCGGAATATTATCACCAACTTGAAGGTAGCGAAAAGGCATCTTTTTTACATGTTTGGTATACATTTAATTCGCCTTTTTCTTAACATTTTTAGCTTGGACTTTAAAGGGCATGTCCACCCTAAATTCGTTTTTTAATATTCTGCTCCCCCATGTCCCCAGCCCCCACCGCAGTGTTTCTTTTTTTCAAAAGCTCCCAAACTCTTACTTTACCTCCCCTCGACCTCCGCCGCACTGCCGCCCTCTGCTTGCGAGAATGCAAGCAGAGGGGCGGGACCGGCAGTCGCGTCTGTGATTGGCTGACGGCGGCAGCCAATCACAAGACGCGGCTGCGGTCATTCAGTGCGCGGAGGAAAGCGAGAGGTAAGTAAGAGTTGTGGGGAGCTTTTTGAAAAAAAAAACATGCGGTTGGGTGGGGGGACTGGGGGAGCAGCATATAAGGGTGGTTTAACGATAGGGGAGGGATAGTAGAACGGGAGAGGAGAGAGAGGAGAGGGGAGGAGAGGGGGGGGGGAGGGAGGGGGGAGAAGGGCTGCAGTGCGCATGGCAAATATTACGGAGGCTAGATAGCAGGCAGAGACCTGCTATCCTCCTGGTGGTTAGTTTTGAGACTTGGGGGGGTTTACAGGAGAACCCTATGGAGCTGGGATGTGAGGTAAGGATTAAACTACACTACATGGTGGGGCCAGGTTGGGGGGATTATTAAGTTTTGGGGGTGGACATGCCCTTTAAATGAGGTCAGTAATTTGTCTTTCACCGTGAAAGCACCCGCACCCGTTTTTCGTTGGGGCTTTTAGCGGTCGCACAATGTAGGCTCATTTTTGCATTTCCAATGCAAAGCCAACTGTTAGCATTCAGGGGTGTGTGCTTTATGCTCTGCCTTTGGTATGGTAGTTCAAACAACTACATTCTGTCTGTTCGCCTTTCGAATGCGCGTTTACGTTTGTTAATAGGGTGGTTGTCAACTTTAGATGTTTTCTTTCTCTGTTATTTTCCCAATTTTTGCTGAATTGAAATATAGTGCCAAGAATGTTGAACAGCTGGCTAGCCGGTAACAATGATTGGATGTGGTTTTCACTTCTTTTGCTACAATTTTCACATTATGAAAAAAACAGGAACAATAAATTTTGTTTGCTACCAAACACTATTTAAACAAGCAATTTAAGCTTATCATTGTGGCTAGAGAAAATGAGTGGGGAGGAGCTACTTATGTTTGGCTTTGTCTAATGGTTTTCGCAATGCAGTCATCTTGTAGTTTTTGCTGCGATACTTTTGGCTCTTTATCGCGTCTGTTCGCGTTTTTCAGATGCAAAGTCTTTTTTTATAAATACCACGAAAAGAAGTCCCAAAAAGCGCTCTCCGCGGCAAATGCGACCATCCACGGCAAGGTGAGCGTGCCTCCTAGGGCGGGTGTGACCACCCGCCGTGGGTTGCCTGCCCATCTCTGCCGCAGGGCGCTAGTATCGGCCGCTTTCGCCACCTTGAAGCTGGCGAAGCAAAACAGCCGATACTAGCAATGCGAAACAGTTACCGCCACTTTATAAATAGAAGCGGCGGTAATGGGTGGGTATCGGCACGAAGAGTTAACGCCTCATTAACTTTTCGCGGCCATTTCCCGACATTTATAAATCGCATTAAACGCGATATATGCGGAAAGGTCGGGGAAAACGGCCGCAAAAACTTAACGAGGCTTTATAAATATGCCCCTAAGATGCACCACAAGAATTATACATGATTAACTACCCAGGGGCTTTATGCCTGGTTTCCTCATCCCTTTGGTAACACAAATCCCAGTTCTCCAGCACCCTCTACCTGTAACTTTTAAGTAGGCAGCTTGTGTTTTTGAAGGTTCTCATTCATCAAGGACATTGTTTATCTGTGGTATTGAAGACGTTTCATTTGTCATCTCTCTAGCTTTCTCAATTCAGAATGACTTTCCCAATCAGTATATAACAGTCAGGTGTTACGGACCTCCTGAATGCAAGGTGTTCATTGCACTGTGGCTAAGAGGTGTCCCAGTGTAAAGGCTCATACACACGAGCGATCACTTCGGCCTACCCGTGACGCACAATGTGTATGATCGCCCGTTTTAGTTGATTATAGTGCCGTGTATGGCCACTCAGGCGAAACAGATGTTTCTGTGTCGGGTCTCCTTGATGATCCACCAGGGAAATCGCGTTGGTAGTTTTCACCCAATCATATATACCACAATATGCAGGCGTCTTTTTTTTCTACCTGCAGACTGCTCAGTGGTTCTGTTTTTAGAAAAAAAACAGTGGCAGTTGTTCAATTTGTACCCAGCCTGTCAAAAGATGCATGAAAAGGTATACCGGTAATCAATCCTTTACTTCATATTATGTGTTATGAATATTCATCTTGTACTGATGAACCGTTGAGCAGGGGATGTTTGGAAGGCTGCTGGTCTGCAGCAACTAGGTCCTAGCTTAGCTTAGATTTCTTTGGTAATTTTCCATTTCGATTAACCATTTACTCTCTTCATTGAAGATTACAATTTGATTTGCTTGGTTGGTTGGTTTCTATTGCAGTTTTAGTTAAAAAAACGATATTTCAAAGCACTGTTTATCTTCCTTTATCTTTTATATTGCAAGAAACTGTGTAATACACACATGAAACTTAAACAAAATACTGGTACATGGGATCCGAAACAAAAGTATCTTATAATTAAAATAAATATGACGGGCAAAAAATGCCTTTAAAACTTTAAATGGATCTTTAGACTTTGTGGTGAACCCAAAGTCAGCATAAAAAGTCAAAAAACCTGTGAAGAAATTTTAGTTTCATAAAACAATAAATAAAAAATACCCACCTTAAAGGAATAGTTCACTAAAAAAGTGATTATTTTAGCGCATTGATTGAAGAAAGGGAGACAAAGGACCTGTTACTCACCTTTGTTCCAGGCTCGTGAACAATTGATTGAAGAACGTAAAGACATAGCTTCTTTATCTCCCATTCTTCAATCAATACATTAAAGGAATAGTTTACTTTTGCAGTGAACTATTCCTTCAAGATTCCAAAAAAAACATAACGCATGTTGTGTTCCATTTCAAAATATAAGTCTAGGTGACAGGAAAACATTAATTGTATAATGAATAATCCCATTTCTTGCAATATCTCACAATAATGACTAATAATTCCTAATTCCTAATAATTGCACAGACAAGTTCAAAGCTATTTGACGTGTTATGTCTGGAACATACAAATTGGTCAACACGCATCAATAAGGGAAATAAAACCACAAAGTGTAAAGCAGCAAAAGTTAATAATCTTGAAAAAATACAATAATATTTACTGGCCACCCCCATTTAATTTAGCACACCTTGATAATATCAAGAACTATTAAATTAGGTAAATTAAATACTTAAGCTGGCCATGCTGGTGTGTGACTGCTGTCACATATCACAGCATGGATCTCCTTGCAGTCTTTCTTTAATGACAGGCATCGTTTTTATAGGGAAGGTCGGCCGGAGGGAGTATACCCACCCTGACGCCCAACCACATTAGCCAATGTGTTATCTCATACATAAAATAAAGGGAGTTAATGTGGTTTGACGTAAATTTACCAACAGCGGTAGTTCATCAGTTTTTGCCCATTGTATAGGCTAGGGGTAGTCTAGAGGTAATACAGCCTTATGGTATAGAGCAGGGGTGTTAAACTAGGGACCTTTCATATGTTTGAAAATGACAACTCCCAGGATTCTCTGTTTGCAGTAAATTTCTTCGTAATGTCCTGTAGCTAAGGCATGTGTCTAGATGTAATACATCCTAATGGTATAGAGCAGGGGTGTTAAACTAGGGACCTTTTTATGTTTGAAAACTACAACTCCCAGGATTCCCTGTTTGCAGTAAGTTTCTTCTTAAAGGGCATATCCACCCCCAAAACTATAGTCCCCCCACTGCTGGCCCCACTCTGTAATATAATAAAAATCCTTACCTTACATCCCAGCTCCCAATTGTTCTCCAGTAATCCCGCCCCAAAGTCCCAAAAACTGCCCACCAGGAGGATAGCAGAGTCCATATAGGATGGCATGCGCACTGCAGGCCTCCCCCCTCCCTCTCCCTCCCATTTCGTGATCCCTTCACCTACCATAAAAACCCTTGGCATATATTAGTATTCCTTCCCCCACCCAAACGCTTTGTAAAGATTTTTTGAAATTATTTTATAGCAGTTGGGGCTGTGGAGGAAGGTTTATATATATTCATAAGGGAAAATTATTATAGGTGGTGGACATGCCCTTTAATGTCTTGTAGCAAAAGGCATGTGTCAAGATGTAATACAGTCTAATATTATAGAGCAGGGGTGTTGAACTTTTGAGCTTTCACATGTTTTAAAACTACAAATTCCAGCATTCTCTATTAAATAAGTTTCTTCTTAATGTCTTTGCTTAATGCATATGTCCAGATGCCTAATAGTATAGAGCAGGGGTGTTGAATTTGTGACAACTCACATGTTTTAAAAACTACAACTCCCAGCATTCTGTTAGCAGTAAGTTTCTTCTTTATGTCCATTGGTTACTTAATATATCAGATGCAGATGCATAAGCAGCCTAATGATATAGAGCATATGTGTTAACGATCAATGTTTAAAAAAATACAACCCAGCATTCCCTGTCTGCACAGAATGCTGGAAAATTTAGTTTTCATATATCCTGGAATAAAGTCATTTTTCTGACATACAAATTAAAATATTAAAAACCAATGTCCATGCTTTAGCAATTCCTACCCAAGGACTCAAACATGCAAGTGATCCATCTGCCCATCTATCCTTACCTATTACACTATTGGAATTATATAGGTCACTTTAGGCAGCAGGATTCATGAACCTTACTAAACTTATACTCCCTTTCCTATTCCACCTGCCTGCCAGCTAGAATACAGGGGGTCTATGGGGAATAAACCTGAAGGTCTGAGAATAGACCCAGGTAATCCTACCACAATGTGCAGTTAAACCTAAACAGCACCACTGGGCAAACAAATCCTATACAGGATTCAAATTAACATGCTGTGTTCGTACTTGATTTGCTTTGTAAGTGAATGTGAAGTTGGGGTTAAAGGAGCTAAAGGCTCCCCACAGAGTATAAAATGAAGTAGAGTCTTCTTATAACAGAAGGTACCTCATAGCTTCATGTTATTATAATAGCATTGCCCTAATACATATTTCTCCCTCCCAGGTTACCTGGAGAAACATGCAAAGTATCATCCTTTATATCCTCTTTTCTACATGCACATCACTTCCTGTGTAGCATACAGAAAGTTTTTTTTTGATTGGCTAAGACTGTTTTACAAATAGCAGATCTGTCAGAAACTTACCTGCCGCTCTGATCCCGACGCCGCTGTGCACTTCCGGGTGGGCGTTGTCGGAGACATCATGATGCCACGTCATCGCCGTGCCGGGCGGCAAGAGAATTCAGATGCCGGCGTCCTTCTGGATCCAGCGCCCGATTGTAGCTTATTGCTACCCCAGGCTCCGTTGCTCACCTCTCCTCTATCCAGCAAATACCTTGCCAGTTCCAACAGAGACACTTACCTTGCCAGTTCCTGTGTGTTACTTACCTTGCCAGTTTCAGCACTTATCTTGCCAGTTCCTGTGAGTTACTTACCTTGCCAGTTTCAGCAGAGACACTTACCTTGCCAGTTCCTGTGTGTTACTTACCTTGCCAGTTCCTGTGATTTCAGTATTCACATGGAGACCCCTTAGCAGTCACAGTGGTGTGCTTTAACCTCCCATTTTGACTATCCCATATTAAAATAGGGATCTCAGCTCTGTAAGTAAGTTTATGTATTTATATTATTTAATGTTAGGATTGCACTTATGCATTGCACCTGAATCAACATGGGCAATGCACAAGATGTGCAATAGTGCAGGAAATGTCACTAATGGGGAAAAAACAGAGCGACCAAGCCAGGGATAAATGAACAAGACAATTTATAAGGAATGCAAGGATTAAATGATAGTAAAGCAGATGTAGACATTCACTTCATGCACTACAACATGCATACATACGAAAAGGTAACGCAGGATAAAACATAGGAGGATAACCAAAAACAGGACTGGAAAAACGGACTGCTGACTCCGGCTGGAAGGGCTAGGGCACAGGATACGGAAGTAAAATGACCTAGCACTGAGGCAATGGTCGTGGGCCTTAAATGCAGACACTGGAAGGTCAGGTGACCGATCTCCTCCCAGTCTGCAACACACCCAGTTCCTGAGGCAGAGAGCCCTCTGCTGGTGGAAAAGAGAGGAAGTTCACGTAGGCAACATCATAAAGTAGTAGCAGATGTGACATTAAAGGGCATGTCCACCCCCAAAACTATAATCCCCCCAACTACTGGCCCACCATGTGGTAGTTTAATCCTTACCTCACATCCCAGCTCCATAGGGTTCTCCTGTAGTCCCCCCCAAAGTCCCCAAAAAACTGCCCACCAGGAGGAGGATAGCAGGACTCGCTGCTAACTTGCCTCCGGTAGATATTTGCCATTCGTACTGCAGCCTTCTCCCCCTCCTCCCCCTCCTCTCCCTCCCTCTCCCTCCCTCTCCCTCCTCTCCTCCCTCTCCTCCCGTCTACTATCCCTCCCCTAGCGCAAAACCCCCTTAATATGCTGCTCACCCATGTCCCCAGCCCAAACCGCATATTTTTTTTTTAAAAAGCTCCCCAAACTCTTACTTACCTCTCCGCTTTCCTCCGCTGCACTGAATGACCGGCAGCCGCGTCCGTGATTGGTGGCTCAGCCAATCACAGACGCGACTGCCGGGCCCGCCCCTCTGCTTGCATTCTTCAAGCAGAGGGCCGGCAGTGAGCGGAGGAACGAGGGGAGGTAAGTAAGAGTTTGGGGGGCTTCTGAAAAAAATATTTATGCGGTTGGGGCTGGGGGACATGGGGGAGCAGCATATTAAAAATCAATTTTAGGGGTGGACATACCCTTTAAGTTGTATATTTTGCCTATAATTATATACATTTATTGAGGGTCATTTTAATGGTAATAGTGAGATAGTACACACATACATATACACCTTTCCCTTTATGTACCTAATATCCTATACCCCCCCCTACCTCATTGGTAGCTCCCAAAAATTTTATGCAATCTCCTATGAAGATATCAATATATTTAGATAATATAAAGAATAAATATGCTTAAAAAAGGTCCACGAAATGTTGCAGATTGCACTAATAAAAAATTTGTGAAGAGTCCCTAGGAGTGCACTGGATTTTTATCAATACACGGTATATATATAAATAACAATATTTTCCATTGCGAAGTCCAGCGCATTAGCTTAAAAAATATTGATCCATTATAAATATGCCCCTCAGTCTGTAGTTTATATAATAACAATACCACCTTTGAACAGGCACACTGAACCGTTAGAATTAAAGGCACAAGGGATATGTGCATATCACACAATCTCTACCTTAAAATTCAAACTCAGGATTTAGTTCCCCCCTCCAGCTGTGACACAATATGCTTGGCACTATGTACTGAACATCTGGAAAGCAGATGTTCAAATGAATAAAAGGACCAAGAGCTCCAACATTGTTCTGTATTTTGTACCAGAATCAAAAACATGATGTTCCTTAGTTTATTTCTGCACTTGGTGGCTCTGGCCTGGGCACAGTATGACCATGATTACAATTACTCTCCTCATGAGAATTCATACGATGATCAGTGGGTGAATCTTTTTAGACAGGGATTTAGTTTCCAGTGTCCACATGGAGAGGTTGTAGTTGCCATACGGAGCGCATTCAGCAAGAAAGAAGGATCTGATAGACAGTGGAGCTATGGCTGTATGCCAACCCCTCATGACCTTGGAGAACCAACTGAATGTTGGTGGGAAGAGATTAACAGAGCCGGAATGGAATGGTAAGGTATCAATGATCTGTGTTTTATGGACATTTTTAAAAGCCAATGGAAGTTTTTAAGTAATTTGTTAATATGTGATTATTTACCATAAACGAAGACATAGATTACTAATCCCTATATATAGCAAAGCTAATGTGTGAAAGGCCAAACACAATGTGGTAAAACTAATCTAGTTTATAAATAGATATCATAACTGTAACCTTTTAGCTGATTTTTCAATGACTAGAAACCCAAAACACTTAAATCCACTAATTAAAGGGGCAGTGTCCCCAAGAGTAGAAACCCTGCATATATGCTTGTTTTTAAAGACTGACATAGATGGTATTTACAGGTATTAGCCTAGACATACAAACCTTGCATGTGTTTATCACGTCAAACCATTCTGTGAACCGTACCGTACTAAACAGCTTGCCAGATATTGCCTATTAAAGCAGAATATTATGCTTAAGTACATGCTACTGAATATGGCTTCACTGCACATTAACCCCATTCTCTAATTAGGATGATTCATAAATTTCAAAAGTACTAAAAACATGCAAATGCCAGTGTACTCCCCAAAAATTTAGTATAATATTTTGAAGAAGTGCCCTGGAATCTGCAGTATTTGGGATATATAAACTGAAATATATATTAATATTGAAACTGTGGTTAGTTTTTTCAGTTCAGTTCTGGTCAGTTGAGACATTTACCTGGTTATTGGAGCTAACATTATTGAAAACACTGGACACTTTCAGGGAGATTCAATAAAAGTTCTTATCGTTTAAAATGGTGCTAATTTTGCCCCAACCAATCAGATATTATTTAACATTTGAAAGCTAACATCTGATTGGCTGGGGCAAAATTAGCACCATTTTAAATGATAAGAACTTTTATTGAATCTCCCTGTTTATTCTTATACAAGGATTTAAAATAGTTCTGCTCAGTAAATCAAACATTATATGTACTTTGGCTAATCACTAAATGATTTGCACATTAATTTATAAACAATTTTCACTGTAGGATATTAAAACATTCCTTTTTGTTATATTTTATACATTTTTATTATTAAAGGGTATCTCCACTAAGTGTTCCCTCTAACACCACAGCTCTTATATACCAGACGATTTTTGTGTGCGCATAATTATAACCTGTATGTGCGCGCAAGAGCTCACAGCTTACAGGGAACACTGTCTCCACCCTCCAATTAAAAATTTGCTATAGTGTAGGGGACCACCCCCAGCCCTAAATAATAGTGTTATCATTCTCGATGATAACCCGTATCATCAACAATGCCCAGATCTCCCCCCTCCGGATCTCTAATGCTGCGCTGCTGATCTATAACCGTAAACGCTAGGGTTATACATTTAAAATCAGCACAGAATAGACTTACCCACCTTCGTTAAGGTGGGATTGGACCAGCAGCTGCCTCTTTGATTGGCTGAGAGTTAGCAAACGACACGACTGCCAGTTAGCTGAGGGAACAAGGTCGGGTAAGTCTATTTCTGGGCTTATTTTAAAGATATAACCCTAGCTTTTAGGGTTGGGGGGTCCCCTCATTCTAGGAAGATTTTTTTTTAAAGATCACCGCAGCGCCAAGGGATCCAGAGCGGGGAGGGAAGCTGGGCATCTTTGATACACTGGGCTGTATCATCACCGATGCCCTACTGAGCACCAATAGACCTACTGACTTAGTCAATCGAAATGGACCCTGTGATCGCACATGTGTATGAAGCTTGAGATTGTAGTGGCTTAGGCACTGATTTACCGTAAATGTGTTAGACACATATTACCCATATATCTTTATATATAACATTACAGTTTATAAGGATGGGTATAGTTTGTCTCTATTTACAGTGTTTACTCAGAAGGATAAACGACTGAGCAATCAGTTCTAATATCTGTTGTATTCAATTAGATCAACTGGACTTGAAATGTAGTTCTTGAAGACGTTCCGCTAGTCATCCGACTGGCTTTCTCAATTCAGAATGACTTGTACAAGATCTTGGCAATACATAATTGCCACAGATTCTTGTACAAGTCATTCTGAATTGAGAAAGTCAGTTGGATGACTAGCGCAACGTCTTCAAGAACTACATTTCAAGTCCAGTTGATCTAATTGAATACAACAGATATACCATGACCTGGATGAATGAGAACCTTCACAAGCAATCAGTTCTAATACACATTGCAGGTTTTAATGCAGCCGGGAGATCTACGGATTTTATATTCATTCAGTTTAAAGGGTAACGCTTCCCAGTCCATCCATTTGTATTGGATCAATAAGGCTGGGTACACACTGCAGGACTATTTGTCCCGACCGAGCGTTCGCTATGAGCGAGTGCTCGGCCGGGACAGATGACTGTCGGTCGCGGGTGACAGTTTGTGCGACCGATCTATCGGTCCCATAGGGAACATACATTAGCACAAACCTGCTGTCCGATCCTTTGACATTCAATCAATTCTGCAGGAAATGCCTTGCTGAATCTTCTTTGTGACTAACATGATCACAAAATAAATGGGCCAGACGGGACCTCGCGATCGTATGATGGTTGTATGTAAGATCCGGAAAGGCGGTTCCTGCAGAATTCTTGAGTCATGGTATTGGTCAGCAGGTGTATGGGCACCTTTAGTTTTGTATAGCTGAACTTTAGGCAAGGGTCAAACTAGAACTCATGGGGCTCCAGTGGTCAGGGGAAGGCAATAAAGACTTTTGATTTTGTCATGTTAAAATATTATAAAAATGTAATTATAACATTAAAACAATTAAAACAAATGTTAATTAAGCATATTTTTAATTTATTTTTTAGTCCAGTTCCATTTTTCAGTCATAAGGCCACATCACAACTTCACATTCGGCTTTAATTAAAATACCATAAGCGCCTGTGATGAAGGACAGGCAGTGAATTACATTGGATATTTATGTTTTCAAAGCACTTTGGTGATAAATTGACTTTTTTTTAAAAAAAAAAGGCTAAGAATGTAGAAAACTTGAAATGCAATGAATATGGAAACGCTCTGGGGATGTAAGGAAGCCATACTTCATGATTAGAATAGGACCCCAATGAAAACAGCTTGCAGTTCTACCCAGAAGTAGAAATTTTACGCTGTGTCATGCCTAGAATGTATCATATGGACACCATGTACATGTCAATGGTTTTTATTTGCTGTAACTTTGGATAGACTGCAGCTAGACACATGATCCCACATTCATTTTTAAGAGAAAGTTCCTACGGCTGTTCTGCCACCATCTGCGACTGATGCCTGTGGCCCCTTCGGACAGATCGGGAGATCGGACGTGTCGGTAAGTCATGGCCGAACGTACGGTGTCCTAAGCAGGGCTGTTTTTAGGCATAAGCCACCTAGGCAAAGTTCTAGGGCGCCTATATTAAACCAGAGCGCCTAGTGTTCTCCCAAGCATCTCCCTGTCAGATTTTACTTTCAGTTTCATATCTGCTCTCCTTGTTCTGCTGCTGTAATTTGTAACATTGTATCTAGTACAGAGCCTGAACTCCACACACTCAAATGTTACAAATGAACTGAAGGAGGGGGGAGGATGAGCTCAGCTAATAGTACTGAGGAGAACAGTTCTAAAATGCCAGGTAAAAGCTGCTGCAGACTTTATAACAGTGACCCTGTGACTAGCAGCCATGAGATCCCTATCCCTGCCTCTTTCTTCCTTCCACCCAACTCCCCAATTAAAACTTAGAGTAGGTGAGGAGTGAACAATTCAATGGAGGAGACATGGAAAGCGGGTACATACTGTATATCATGTCAATGCTGGCAGCTGATAGGGTTAAAGGTAATACTCTGCTGGCACGAAAAGTGTTAAAAAGTAAATGTGGTTGATGAAAGTTATAAATTCCGCCAAGGTGGACAGCGCCATGGTGAAATCACTAGTATGAGATTCTCACGCGCTCAGGCATATTGCAATCAGAAGCATGTGAGAATCTAGCTCGTGTGGACTAGCCCTTAAGCTGCCCATACACATATGTGAACTAGGTCACAAATACACGATCCGATTCCAATGGAAGTTTGCCGATGTGGACATACACAGGAATGATTGTTCTGTGTATACTTTATAAGGAACAATCATACATGCACACAATCATTATCAGTGCCATATACTTTATTATAGGAAGCCAGTAACGATCCAACAGAAATTTTACGTTTGGTCGAACATCAATGACGGAAGCCAAAGACATTGCTGATATTCAGTAAATACCTTTAGATCCGACGGAATCTACTGAATATTGTCAATGTGTATGGGCTTCTTTAGTGTTTTATTTCTTTATATTATATTGAAAAGAAAGAACATCATAAATCTCTCTGAAGGCCAAACTGTTTATTATGAACCATTCATCTTAATGCTTTGATGTTTTCTCTATTGCACATAATGCCTCAAACTCACAGAGGAGCTAGAAAGTCAAGGGATTCATCGGTTTCATTTGCAGTTTCAAGGATAGAGTTAAGAAAAATCAGTTTAAGGCTGGACCTACTTTAAATCTTCCAGTCTTAGTGCGCACATGATTTAATGCTTTCAAGGTACTTCGGGAATATCCAAATTGCTCTTACTGATTAAACAGAAAACTAAAGCTGGCCTTCTGCCACGTTACAGAAACATTTTAAAGGAGGAGCTCAGGGATTCAGTGGAGAAGTTTCATCTTAAAACAAGAGTTAATACTGAAGGTTTAAAGTTAGTCTAGGGTAGCACCATCTCTTTAGCATCAATGACATCTGAGATCTCCTGTGTTGATGATATTATTTTAGACAGTGATAGAGAAATAACCAAACCCCTACCCCAGTAGTGTTAAGAAGAATAGGGAGGGTGCATAGTTTTCCCGTTCAGTTCATAAAAAAGCCCTAAAATTGAATTTGAAATTTCTCGTAAGTTACTTGAAAAATTACATATTTAGCCAATGTTTAGTAATGTTTATGGAATCCACATGTGTGACTCAATCCAAAGATACGATAAGTATGAGGCAGCGAGGGGAGGGGCGTCTGGGGAAAAAGCCGAGAAAATGCAGTTGCAAAAAGTATTTACCCTGCAAAATAAAAGTTAAGCTTTTAAAAAAAAAAATGTACAATAACATACAGAACATACAGTAACATTCCAAAAGCATCTACCCCCCCATCCGGGCATATATTGATTGGAATCAGTGTTCCCTCTAATTTTAAATCGGCTGTGTGCACAGAAATATATTTTCTGAGGGCATATAAAGTAACATTTTGTGCGCTCCATACCACAGCACTTCCAGCAGATTTTTGTGTGTACACAACTTTAACCTGTGTGCGCAGGACTTCAGAGCTGTGTGCGTGCGTGTGAGAGCACAGATTAGAGGGAACACTCTTTGGAGTTTCTATACAATTAAGGTGGTTTTGTTTTGCACTAAATAAACTGTGAAATTCCCAAGAAGTAGTGTGCTCCTCTTGCTGTTATACTCGTTGGAGCACCTTAAAGGGTACTTTTAATGATTTTTTTAACTTTCTTTTTTTATAGCTATATCGATAAAGATAAGATATAGTAAATGCATTTTTGGGTAATGAGTTTTAAAACATTTTTATATTGATGCTAGAAAATGGCTGTGGAGTGTTAATTTATTCAAAAGAACAAGTGTCCAAGGGTATTAAATATTTTTCATGGCTTTTCACTGGGGAGGTGTAAAACCAATTATCATAACTACATTCAGTATTACTTGTGTTGTACAGAAAAAATTCAGCTGCAAAGCCAAAAAATTCACATCAATGTTGAGCAAAGAAATCAAATTATTTCCCCTCCTTAGTAAATATGGCCCTTAGACAAAAGATTTCTAGACTAGGGGCATATTTATAAACAAGGACATCGCAAAGGCAAAGAGCGTTATTTTCGCCATATTTATGGCTTTCGTGGGAAATGTATTGCTGTGGTAATGTGCACTGACAACTTTGCCTTATTCATTGCGCTTGGTCTGGTATTGTGGTGAAAATAGAAATTGCTCTGTAGCATCGGCCATTACCAGGCCAACATAAAAAAATCACTCATGTATATGTTAAATTTAGAAGCATATTTATAAAGCAGAAAAATGAAATTTCAGATCTATTTTTGACATTTTTTATTTAAAAATAAGTGAAATTTCTCCATGTTGCCACAATTTTCGCCTTTGATGAAAATTCGCCTTTTTAATAACTATGACGAAAGAAAAGTTGAAAGTTTAAAAAATCGTGGTGGAAAAAATAGTGAAAATAATGCACTTTTATAAATATGTCCCTTAGACCCCCATTTGACTTTATTGGTAAATAAACAAAACCGGAACCTTAAAGAAGCGATAGCGATTTAGCTCTCACAATCCTTGTATTGTATGTTGGTGCTGGGCAGATTTCTGGGGTTAAAATAATGCTTATCGATTTAATATCTGTTAGCGCAACTTTAACCCCTTTGTTATACTGGCTGTGTGGGTATCATAAAAGAAACCCGCACAGCCTGCACATCAAATTAAATTATGCATTTCGCTAATACTGTAGCTGATGTTAAATTCTTGTTTCAGGATTTACCCACAGCCATAGACATGAATTAAAATTTGGAGCGATAGCGGCTATGGGTAAATCTTCCTGCAGGTGTAATTAATGTAGCCTCGGACCCAGGTGCATTTCATACAGAAAGTGACAGCTGGGATTTGATCACATGACCCTGAGAAATTGAAATGTTAACGTTTAAGGATTGTGCCCATTATAGTCACTGAGAAAAGTTGTACTGCTTTCATGATTTCATTATCAAGAAGATTTTTGTGTTCCTAGCTTTTTATTAATTCTATATCATATCATTATCTTGTTCAACACATACTATACATTTATTATTTAGGAATTTCTGTATAAAATATACTTGGTATACAACAAGTGTCTGAAGCCAGATCAAACTAATTTGCATAATGACCTCACAATGACATCACAAAGAGAGTTAATCATTTCAGTGCAAAGCAAAAAAATATCATTTGTGTTGATGAAACAGAGATAGCTCGCACATAAATAAGAAAAAAAATTATTTTGGAGCAAAAAATTTCCATTTTCTATATAGTCAGGAATAGAACTTATATATATAGAACACATAAACACTAGGGATGGACTAGAACTCGAACTCAAGCCCAAGTTCGAGCCGAACTTTATGAGTTCGAACGGACTCGGACTTCTCCAACTATCCTGGACCCGGATTTCTCGGACTTTCGATGTTTCTGGACTTTCGATCGTAAAATCGATAATAAGCGAATTTACGATAATTATCGAATTTATAGGCCGTTCACTAATTCTAGAATGTATTGTAGTGTAATGTTGTGGCTGGATAGTGTAGTGGTTGAAGGCACTGCCTTTGACATGGGAGATCAGGGTTCAAATCCTGGCTAGGTCAGCTATGCAAATGTTTGGATTATTATAATAACCTAGTAATATAATATTGTTATTATATTACTAGGTTATCATATGGTTATTATATTACTTGGTTATTTTATGGTTATTATATTACTAGGTTCTTATGGTTATTATATTACTAGGTTATTATATTACTAGGGTATTATAATATAATAACCTAGTAATATAATAACCATATAATAACCTAGTAATATAATAACAATATGATAACCTAGTAATATAATATTATATTGCTGGGTATTATATGGTTATGTTTATGTAGCTACCGGCATTATATGGAATTCCCTCCCGCTAGCTCTGACCCCCAAAGTGTTAATAGTTGTTCTACAGCTTAGTATCCTACTATATTTTAATTCCCATTCTGCACCAGAATTTCATTTACAGGTACAACTAACTTTACATGTGCTGGGGTATTGGTAAGGTGATGGTTTTTTTTAACAGCCACATAAAAATACATCTTCTTACTTACCTTATTGCTTAAATTTCCAACTGTTTATACTTATATACTTGTCGATACTCTTCTTTGCCAATACTTACACGCAACAAATACAATTCTAGACATATAGTGACAATTACCATACATTATCTCTCTCATCCCTAAAGGCTCGTACACACGCTCAATTTTCCGAGCGAGAAATGACCCCCGACGGCTGAGCACTACACGCGACGAACGGCCGTTTTGGCCGAGAATCATCCGTGTGTATGCGTTCGGTCGGGGGTCATCCATTGATCCACCTGGAGGACATGATAGAGTAAATAAGAAAGGAGGTAGGGTATGTATGTGTGTTGAACAAGCTATAAATGATAAGGCTGAAACAATATGGTTGGAGCTGAAAACAGAAAGCAAGAAGGTGCATACATTAACAACAAATGTTAGTGAGAAGAAGAAAAATCCCTTCCATATGCAGCAGGCAAAAGCCGCATGTGGATGTATGTATGTAATGGATGTCACCTGGCGAAGTGAGAGAGGGAGAAGGTGGGGAGCAGCAAGAGAGAATGGTTTAAGACAGGAGGAGCCAGTGTTCATTGGGGGTTTGTGGAGAAGATTTCCCTGCGAGAAACAGAGGGCACGGCCAGGAACATAAGAGAAAAAGAGAGAAGATAAGTGGAGGGAGGTGCAGTAGAGTGAAGGGATTTAAAGGTTAAAAGCAGGGTATTGAATATGATTCTTTGTTTGATGGGAAGCCATCCTATGGACTGAAGTATCGGGGTTGCTGGTTCTCTTTCAATAACCATTACAATGATTTGAATTGCCAGCACCTTAAAAGGTGTCAAGTTTTTAAGTTTGCTATATAAACATTTTCTGTCACAGTTTGTAGATACTTTGTTGGATCTGGTGCTATCTAATAACCCTAAGCGCATTATGGAGATGAAGGTAATGGGGAGCTTAGGGAATAGTTACCATAATATATTGGCATTTTCTATACCGGTAGGTTTCAAAAAACATAATAACTCTGGGTTAACAAAGATATTTAACATGTTTTTTGCTATTAAAAGTCTCCCTTCAGCTTATAGACTGGGGCAATAGGTTCTTAGGTAAAGATACAAAATTGCTTTTAACAGGGCATCAAACTAACTAAACTAACATCCAGATTCGGGCCTTTAGGGATTAAATTTAAAAAAAATTTGGTCCGCACTTACAAAAGGAAAATAGAAAGAAAGAAAAGTACATTTAGAATCTTTTCAGAACAATCCCTTATAGAGATAGAATCGAAATGGAATTGCTAGACATTTCGAAAATTTTTGATTTTGCAAATAATAAATTTTGAAAATGTTAGAAAATACGACACAGAATGTCAAAACAGAAAGTGCATGAAGTTTCCGGTACTGGACAGCGTTTTTTTTTTAAAGATTTTGGTTACCATTGCTATTTATACCTTCATTTTAGGCAGAACTTTTAGATTTTTTCACTCCCATAGACTTCAATGGGTCGGCATGCAGATTTTCGGATCCTCTTAAAATTCAGCAAATCTGCAAGCGGAAAGGATTTCAGTGACTACGTCCATCTCTAGCGGCAGATGAGATTCAATGTTGATAAATGTAAGGTGATGCATTACGGGCTTAAAAATCCTTGTGCTACTTATACTATAAATGGCTCTGTGTTAAGTGAATCCCTGTTGGAAAGGGATCTTGGAGTTTTGGTGGATAAAAAAACTTAAATCTAACAAGCAGTGCCAGGCAGCAACAGCCAGAGCCAGCATGGTATTGTCTTGTATAAAGAGAGGTATGGATTCAAGGGAGGAAAATATTATTCACACTCTGGTAAGGCCTTATTTGGTATATGCAATGCAATTTTGGAATCCTCTGTACAAAAAAGACATCTCAGTGAATCTAAATGAATTGGGAGGATGAGGGAACTTTTATATGAAAACAGACTGGGTAAGTTGTAAGTATGCACACTAGGGAAAAGGCGCTTGTGTGGGGATATGTTCACTGTGTATAAATACTTAAATGGACCATACAATAAACTGCATTGTTCACCAATAGAAATTGAGTCTTAAAGTTCGGAAAGGGTTTTCACTGTGAGAACAGTAAAACTATGGAAATCTGTTTTCCATTGGGCATAGTCATGGTAGGTTTATTGGATAGTTTCAAAAAGATGTTGGATGAGTTTCATACATTACAACTTTTGTGCCGACTGATCCAGCGACATTCAATCAATTCTTCTGGAAAAACTGATTAAAAAAATTTGGTCGGCACATAAGTTCTAATGTATGGGCAGCTTTAGGCAGGAAATGTGGGTATTGCTGTGTAGGTTGGACTAGATGGGCGTATGCTATATGCTATTATACTATAATATTTGTTGTACGCTATCGATTGCTTTTTTCTTAACAGCTAGTAACATATTCCTATATATACTGGGGAATGTTCTTGCCACTAGGATAAGTGATTCAATTACAAAAGAGCCCAGAGCTACATTGGGTTTGGGTACCTGTAAAATAAGTTTGTGGGTAAGGTACAAGCAATGGACTTGCAGGTGTAGGTCAAGTGTTAATGGAAATGAATGATTAGGGTCATGTACCAGAAGAGTTTTTTTTTAGGTTGGGTTTTAACCAACTCAATATATTTTAATTATACACACCTTAGCAGGCTACCCGAATACGGTCATTTATCCAGCTGGTGACAGAAAATCAGTAGGTGAGCTTACCCTAAAAATTAGATTGGATATATCAAGAAATAGGGGGCTGATCAAAAACATCGTAGAGTGATAGTTGTGAGGAATTAATGTTTCTAGTAATAGGCAATTTCAATTTCCCAGTGTACATTACATACCCATTAATGTTGTCATAGTCGCTTGATGCATAATGTTGGTTTAGATTTCTAGAACTACACTTTTATTTAGATTTAGAAATTGTTTATATTTAGCTTTCATATTTATATACGTATATTGTTTATACTACTGGGAACAGTATTTTATCAAGTATGCTGTTTAACAAAACCAAACCAGGCAGTGTTTATAATTAAATGCCATAACTTTGATAGCATTTCTGTTAAATTACTTCCCCTTTTAAGAATAATCCAGCTGAACCTTCAGATTACAGCTGGTTAAGGAAGTCCATTGCTTTCTTTGCTGCCAGTTATTGTATTATCTGTGCCTATTTAGGGAACGCTATTGAAGAATGTGGCAACCAATTAAAAGACTTTCTTGCAGCCTCCGAAGGGGGTAGGTGATAGTTTGGACTGCTGGGTTAAGCCTTTTTTTAATGAGGCAAAAGGGTGAGTTGAATTTGTTTTTTTGGGTGGGCATGCCCTTTAAGGTCTCCAGTCCTACAAATTGCTATGATCACGCTATTTTTAAAAGGCATGACGGTCAATCCCCCCAAGTAAAATTTGACTTCAGTGCTGGCCCCACTGTGTAAATCTTTACCTTTTTTCCTCTGCTCCTTATGGTTCTCCTGCAGTGCCTGCTGAAAGTCCAGAAAAGTAATGAGTAGGAGCCTCTCTGTGTGTAATCCGGGTATCTTCCGCTTCCTTCTCCTCCCTGAGGACTCTGGCATGCGCAGAGGAGCTCTACCCCTGACTCTTAGCCAATCACGGAGGCGGCTGCCGGCCTCGCCCCTTCTGATACTTCTGTTCCTGGAAGTAACAGAAGAGGCCGGGACCTAGGGTTGGAGGGGTCCCCTACATTATAATAGTTTTTTAATTTGGGGGTGTAGATACCCTTTAAGCATCCCCAGAGCTACACATAGCTAGAAATGTGTATTGCTCATTATGCAGAAGATGGCTGACTGAATAATATTTTTGGATATCATATTAACCGTTTGGTTTTTGCCCCACTACTATGTTAGAAGATTCATAACAAACGTTACCAGAACAATGCAGAGAGAAAGCCAATAGGCAGTAGGCAGAATTGACCACAAAATACAGTGCTTATTAGGTGTGTGAGACTTGGTTCTGTTTTAAGAATAATTTTGTTTGGAAAAACTGCTCCATCTAGTGGAAACTAGAAACTAAAATAAAGACAATAAACAATGTACAATGTATGATAGCAGAAACATTCAATTATTAATAGAAAAATATGCTGACAATTTATTTTTGATTCACAGGTATCAGACGTGTTCTAACAATGGCCTTGTCGCTGGGTTTCAAAGCAGATATTTTGAAGCAGTGCTGGACAGAGAATGGCAATTCTACTGCTGCCGATACAGCCGACGATGCTCATATGGTTGCTGGTAAAGAACAAAGTTAAATATGACCTACTAATAGACATTATATGATATGAAATACTTACAGACAGCCTGAAATCCAAACCCATTCTCAATAAACTTTATTTACAAATTTCACCATACATCATTCTATTGTATATCAGTTGTATTCAGTTAGATCAACTGGACTTGAAGTTTAGTTCTTGAAGCCTTATGTTTTGGTATTGGGTCGTTAGCCTTCGCCTCTGTGCTAGTGGGGATGTTCTCTGCTCTGTGTTGCAGAGTTCTGATGACACCAGCTTGCGTTCTAATGGGTCGTGGGATTCAAATATCAAATACTGGTCTGTGTGGGTTGGTTTTCTGTAAACCTCTACTTCTAGTTGACCATTTTCTCTGAGTTCTATCAAGCAGAATGCCACATCTGATATTTTGTTTCACTGCATTGGTGTGTTCTGGGAAGGCTTGTACTTCCTTCTGGTGGATTTTAACCCAGGTGTTATCTTCGTATCTGAACCAGTGGCTGGGTGCTATGCCCTTAAAGGTATTAAGCGATTGTGTTTTCACTTCTTCCATGTAAAGGTTTTCCACAATGGGTGAAACTGGAGATCCCATAACACATAAATGTTTTTGCTTGTAGAATTAATCATTATAATTAAAATATTTGATATTCAGGCATTGATCCAGTATGGAACACACCTGTTCTGGGTTAAGATATGTTCTGCTGGTAAGGGTCTTGGCATAGCCGTTTTCCCGCCATTTTAACAGCCTCCTTAGTGGGTTTACAGGTGAAAAGAGATGTCACATCATAGGACACCACAATTCCTTCTGGACAGAGTACTACATCTTGAATCCTGTTAGTGAAATCCTGTGAGCTCTGGATCTGATGCTTAGAACATCCAACCAAGGACCCTAGGGTGTTGCCAGCTTGTGTGTTACAGAATTTATGCTGCTGACTATAGGTCTTAGTGGGGCCCCTTGCTTATGTATCTTCGGGAGTTCATATATACATGGATGTGCCTCACTGGGGTAGATGCGATGATGCATTGACTTTATCCTTTTGAATCTGTTGTAGTAAGTCTATGACCTTTTTCTTGTAGCAACTGGTGGGATCAGCTTCATACATGTTTTTGTCTGCCAGGAGTGTGGTCACCTTAGCGTGGTAGTCTGAGGTCTTAAAGGACAACTCCACTCTCATAATGACATCTTTTAGAAAGAATGGCCCCTTTAAAATATGTTGATATAACATAGTTTGTCCCATGAATTCATTACTGTATGCCTGCTATGCTTCTGGAGGCCTCATGGAAACTGAGCAATTTGGAAACTTGTACTGAGCAGGTACTGAGCCTGGGCATGCTCAGAAGAGGCAGACAGGGGATTCACATTCAGTCATTGGCTGTGATGTCAACTGTCAAACTATAGACTTATATATTTCACATTTCAAACTATTACCGTTTAGGGTTTTGGGGGGTGATTTACCTGTATGTAAGTTTTCATTTTAGGGCTGGACTTGCCCTTTAAGTACCACTGTGCATCTTCCCTTATCTGCAGGCAGAATGGTGACAATGGAATCTTTCTTGAGGGATGTTAAGGTTCTACTTTAGGCTGGGTACACACGGAGGGACTTTAGGCTGGGTACAAATGTCCGTCGGTCGCGGCAAATCAAAGTCGTGGCAGAATTTGCAAACGATCGATTGTGCGTTCCCATAGGGAACCGCACGATCGATCGGAATTTTCCGACATGCCTGATCATTCGTTCGTCCGATCCATTCATTCGTCTGATCCGGACAAACGGACGAACAATGTCGGTTGTGGCCGGCCGCCCCACACCAGCCGATATTTTCGGCTGATCAACCGAAAGTGCAGTGAATCGGCTGAAAATATTGGCTGGTGTGTACCCAGCCTTACTGTGTGATCAGGTTGGTGGTTTAGAACTGGCTAAGGCTGTAGATACCTTAAGACAAAGTTGTTCTGCCCCACTCTGTGGTACCTTATTATTATGGATTGAGGCTTCTGTGGCTTCTATAATATCCACCACAGGGATGACTTTAGGAGGGACAGCAAAGTTCAAGCCCTTAGCCAGGACTTCCTTTTCTGGCTGGGTCAGGGTCCTGTTGGACACGTTTCTTACCCATTTCTCCTTGTTAGGTAAAGTGACAATTCCCTCCATTTGTCTCCAAGGTAATTTGTCTCTTTTGTAGGGTGTTCTAGGATGACAGAATAGAGAACTTATTCTGTTGCCTTTCCTTGCCATTACAGTACTGAGATAGCTGTGCTTGTTTGGTGAACTTTTCCCAGATGGCCACAGGTAAAGCCCTTAATCCTATTATTTAAGGAATTGTACACTGAAAAAACGACTTTGCCTCATTTTAATCTATAAATTGATACATTTAAGCAGCACTTAGTTTGGCTCAAGCTCAGTCACTCAGCCCCCCAGCCCCCTGCCAGAATATCTGACTCTCTGTGTTAGCAAGCATGCTCAGTAATCTCTATGAGGTAGCATTTGGAGAGGGAATTTTCCACCATTCAGTTCACACCATTCAGTTCACATCCCAACTGTCACCATTCCAGCTACAGCAAAATTATACCTTTACAGAAGAGTTTATGATATTAAGCATTTAATTGACAGCTGAATGTGAGATGTTTCAGACTGGATATCTAAAGAAATAAGGGACAGATCAACAAAAAAATGGTAACAGTGATAGTTGTGAAGAATTAGTTTCCACTAATGGGCAATTAAAAAAAAAAAATTCCCAGTGAACATACTCTTTAATAGCGAGTAGAGACAACTTTGGAATTACAGTCATTGCTTTCATTGAAAATGTTACTAATAGCTTTGGCTAATTATAGTGGAGAATGTTCCCTTCCTTGCAGAACTGTTCATGTTCAGTCATATTCTATGGTGAATGGTGATGGAACTGCTCTCTTCCATGTTGTATGTTTAGAATTATAAAACCAATTAGTTCAATAACTGATTATAAGCCCAGCTACCAAAGGTTTGCTTTCAGCTGCATCCTACTCTACCAGTACTAGACTTTAAAATGTAATTGTCAGGGAACGTTTCATAGAGAAACCAATTCTGCCAGAATAATAGTGAGATATACTAGTAGAATATGTATGTATGTATTATTTTATTTATAAAGTGCCAGTTGGGTACACATCGCTGTACATTATAAACTACAGAGTATACAAACAAGGAGATAAGTGCTAGCCAATATACACATAGATAAAAATTAAATAAAATGTCATATATAGGTTAAGAACACATATATATAAATTATAGATAAATAAATAAGTGTAGCATGCCTTGACACTTTCGCAATGAGATCCCTGCCCTGAAGAGCTTATAATCTAAATGGGTGGGACAACATATAGATACAATTAGGGGGATTGGTACAAAGTGCTTGAGATGGCTAACTATCATTTGTTGGGCTGGTACTCAGAAAGGTAGGATAACAGTCTAGATTTGAAAGTATTAATGGATGTCACCTGGCAAAGCGAGAGATGGAGAGAGTTCCAAAGCTAGAGAGAATGGTTTAAGGCGGGAGGAGACAGTGTTCGTTGGGGGTTTGTGGGCACAGCCAGGAACATAAGGGACCAAGAAAGAAGATAAGTAGGGAGGTGCAGTAGAGTGAAGGGATTTAAAGGTTAAAAGAAGAATTTTGAAAGCCACCCTATGGACTGCAGTATCGGTAGTATGGGTGGCAGGTTATCTTTTGGAGGAGAGTGAGATGATCCGAGCTGCAGAGTTTAAGATAGACTGGAGAGGAGAGAGATGACAGGCCGGGAGTCCAATATAGAATACCAATATTAATACCCTCTTCACTCTTGCTCATTAAAGGAACACTATACTCATGCAGTAATCTACTGGCCCTGTGGTAAAGGTTTACAGCTATCTTAGAAACTGACAAGGAAATGTAAGAAAATTCTCTCCTACCCCATCTTAAATTGTATATTGCAGGGGCAGAAAAAATGAACCATAGGATTGCAGGCTGCTGGGTTTCCCCTTAATGCCCACCCTTAAAATGAAAAACTTTTATTTGTCCCTATCATTAACTGCACATTTAACACACATACATTTCTAACCAGATATTTATTGATTACTATTGCCAACTCTCTTTCCACCTATTCCCCCTGTTTAATAAGCTTTTAGGAACCAGGGAATCTGCAGAGGAGGCAGCAGGGGAAAGAACAGTCATTTACTGGCTGTGATGTCAAGCCTTGATTAACTTCATGTTGGTAGGAGACAACTTCCTCTGCCAGAATGGGCAATAATTATACTTAAATATCTGGTTAGTAATGTAATGTATCAAATAATGTGCTGAATATATCGTTTGAACAGACTAGTGACCAGTTAGTTATTTTTTTAAGGGTGGACATGAACTTTAAACTTGTGGCCCTCCAGATGTTTAAAAACTACGATTCTCATGTAACCATGGAATGCTGGAAGTTGTCGTTTTTAAACATCTGTGGAGCCACAAGTTTGACACCCCTGTTCAAACTAAAAACACCTGCAAGTGTTGGTCAGCAAAACCAAATACAATGGTCATCAATGGATTGATTATTCAGTAAATTCAACGTTAAAAGAATTAAACAGATAAGGTTTTAACCAGTTACCTAATAAGGCAACAAATATATCTCCCTTTGTAGCAGAAACAGAATAATAAGAGTATACTAATATGATGTCATATGCTGTGTAATACATCATATATACATTCTACACATGCACCAGAAAACATTGTGTGTATGTAAGAGGGCTACTACTGTACATTTATTTATGGATATATCTATGTACTATCAATCATATATACATTCAGTATATATGTGTGTCTATATAAAATGGAGCCATGATCTAAAATATACTCAAATAATATCTGTTTCTAGGTTGACAACAGAACATCCTGGACATTATGGAGAAGATGTCGATATGGTTCTTTATTCATATGGTTATTATATACGAGGTGCAACCACCACTTTTTCTGGTGTTGAAAGGTTAGTAGCAATTCTCATTTGGTTAAAGGACATGTCCACCCCCAAAATGATTTTTTATTATTAAGTGGCTTAGTATGAACCCTCCCAAAATGCATATATGTTTTTTCAGAATATCGCTTCCTTTACCCGTTCTCCTGATCTGTAAAATTGCGGCCTGGGTCCCCTGTCTCTGTCAATCATGGGTGGTTTCCTAATCCTGATTGGAGGATTCATTAGCGCCTGCTGATAGGTCAGTGCACGCTATGCACTGACAGCGCAAAATCTCATTTTTTCCCTATTGCGCGCATCACAGAGAGAGAGGGAGGTGAGGAGAGTGCATGGCTCTGTTTTGCACGGATGCGCATGTGCCAAACCTCGACAAGGTAAAGGTAAGGTAAAAGGCGGAATACTTTCCACCTATCTCAGCCTCCTAGTGATCGTTTTTTGGAACTTTGGACTGGCCATCCCCAGCAACCTGAGACATTTCAGGCAAACTGTAAGTGTGATGTAGCATTGCAGTATGTGCTCTACACAAGTTCATTTTATAGTATTGGGGGTGGACATGCCTTCATTCCACAGATAAGTTCTGAGTGGGAGAGGGGGGGATGGGCCATGTGTCTGAAAGGCCTGTGGTCGGAGTCTGTGTGGACCAGAGTGGACCCACTGAAATGGCCCAGTCACTGTCTGGACAGCATGATGCAATGAGGGCACTCCTTTCTATGAAGTTTCCCTTCGATGGAGCCCTCTACAATGCTTTTCATTATTTTATATGATCTGCCTCAATCCGCATTGTTCACATAACCAGAAATAATTTGATACTCTATTTGTCATGGAAAATAGCAAGCTGGTTGTAGCAAAACTGTACTTGTCTTTCCATATTGAAGCGTCTTACCATAATGAAGGGTCTTTCCATATTGAAGCGTCTTACCACACTGAAGGGTCTTTCCATTGCTTTTTAAATGCTGTGTTATTGTCTGGATAATGGGAAAAAATTATAACTTGCTCGGGGTGCAGAAAAAACAAGTTGCATCTTTAGTTACAATAATATACAACATGTGTTTCTATAAAATTCTGCTGTTGGTATTATTGGTAAGATAAAGTAGGAGGACACTGCAAAATTAAAGGAGAACTAAAGCTAAAATATAAACGTCCCTGAATAAAATTTATAGTTGCTAATAGATTGCTGTACTTCTAGTAGAAATCTAGAAATCATCTGTTTAATTCTCTTGATTTCTAGCTTTTTCATAGTAGTAGTGCAGGACCCAGCACATTCTCTAACCCCCTCCCTCATCCCTGAATTATAAAGTAACTACTCTCTAACCTGCCCATGATCTCACAATTTCAAGAGTGTTACTAGGAAGGGGAACTGCAGAAACTGCAGCAAGGAAGAATGACCCTAATCCTGCAGAAAAACAGATGATTTCCCACAGTGCTCCTAATTTCAGGTGACAGTTATCTGCTAGTTACAAATTATAGAATCTGTTCAGGCTTATTTACATTTTAGCTTTAGTTCTCCTTTAACATGATGGCAACACTGCATGCAAATCTTCCATTTCTAGACATGTCAATATTTTAAAGTGTATGTCCACCCCCAAATAAAAATCTATACTTAACTTCCCAACCTCTAAAACCCAAAGATTTTTATAGTTGCTGGTCCCTGAAGCCCAGAATACTTACCTTTCCCTGCTGCTAAAAAGCTGAGAGGCCAGCTTTCTTCTGGAATGCAGAAGTCAGTCACTGCTGTCATAGGGGCAACATGGCCAGCGACTGACTCTGCATTAGGCACCTCCCCAGTTCTACGTGTCTCCTCTGAAAAGCCTCTTTGACCTTACAAAGGAGACAAGGACCAAGGAGAAGCAGGTGGGGAAGGCAGGGGCATAACTGCAGGACCCGAAATTCCATTTTGGTTCTGGAAGTTCGGGTCCGGTCTTTCAAACAGCTGATTGTGCATATGTATCCTTCATAAGTGCTATCACCTGTGTAAAAACTGCTGATCGCAGAGATTGTGGCTCTTACCGTCCGGGCCCCCCGCAGGGGTGGCAGGGGCAGTAGTTACGCCACTGGGGGAAAGTGCGTATCCTGGGCTTCAGGGACAGTGGCGAAGTCCCTGAAGCCCAATTTTTTGTTTAGGCGGGGGCAATCAGTATGAATTTTTATTGGACATGCCCTTTAAGTAAAAATATATTTAACAAACCATGTTAAATGTTTTCACTTTTGATTGATCTAGGGATCGACAGTGGAAGTACATTATGTGCAGAATGACAGATTTCAACTGTGAATTTGAAAATTTCTAGATGAAGACCTGGATTCAGTAATCATTGGAGATTTAAGAAAAACTCTTTTTTTCCCAAATACCTTTATTTTAATCAAAGTTATGTTTTTAATTGTTAATTTCTTTTTAATGTTTCCTTTTATTCTATGTTATCATAAAAGTATAGAAGTAATAGATATATAGCCTGTATGCAAAGTGATCCACTGTGTGTTTGATGCATTTATGTACAATGTGTAATGAGAAAAGGTGGCCATAGACGCTACATCGTACCATTGAATTGATGTCGGGAATTCGCCTGGGATCCTAGGGTCCTATTTAAGCAATACCACGCATTACGGTAATGTAAGACTGCGCCTGTAAATGTACGTAAATTAACGACCGGATGTTCGTTAATTAAGGAACGTTTGTCCGTAGAATACCATGGAGGGTGTAAATCTACGATCGCGTTATAGACCGATTTATGTTCGTTATTGGTAATTTACTATCGTTATCGTTAATTTACAGTAGTTGTTAAAGGCGCGGTATCAGTAAAAAGCGACACCGCCCCTTTATAAATATGGCCCATAGCGTCTATGACCACCATAAGTTAAAAAATATTTTCATACTAAAGGGTTAAAAAAATAAACAAATCATATACCGTAGGTGGATAATTGCAAAGAATACACAAATAAAAACAATTAAAACAATGAAATCCTAATATATTCTTTGTAGCAAAATGATTGAATATAGTAGAGACTCAATTTTTCTGGAAAAAATATTTGTAATTGCCAGTTAGTTACTTTAACCAATGCTTTATATGGTGGCTGCGTGGCTAACGTGGAACTGAATCGTACAACTGCGTCAATCAATGTTATATGTGATGAAATACATACCGGTACTTTTGGGATGTATCAAGAGCCACGGGTGAGCCACGGTTAAGTTTTTTTCTTAAAAAAAGTAACTGACTGCTCTCTGGCCCCGTCCACAGACAGTGTTACTGACAATCCTCCTATCTCTAAAAAAGGTGAACATATGCTAATGAAGGGGAGAGATGACTGTGGACGGACCCAGAGAGCAGTCAGTCACTCTTTTGCAGTGGCATTAAGTTAGGACACGAGAGGTAATAGGGCCAGTGATCCTCTACCAAAACCTCTACACTCAGCTGTTTTTAAACAGCTGATCGCGCCTATGAAGTAAACATGAACTTCGGCCTTTTAAACAGCTGATCGCGCATAACTTTAGTTCATACACTTGATCAGCTGTTAAAAAAACAGCTGATCGTGGACCTCTGAAGAGGGTGTGTGTATCAGGGGCCTGGCCTCCAATCTCGCGGAGGGTGGGGGGGCTGCAGTTACGCCCCTGCTTTTACACAACATAGAGATAGGAATACTCAATCCTAACTCCCATGCTATCTTTTACAAAATTACATAGACCAGAGAACTAGATAATGATGCATTCTTTACATATACTGTTCATTACATTTACTGAGGTGCCACACAGAAATAATGAATAACTAGAAAGGGAAAGTTAAAGTATTAAATTTGAATTTGGCTTGAAAGGCTGCATTTTGGAAGGGAATGTGTGTGTTTGTGCTGCAGATTTTAAAACTCAATAATGCCAATGATGAAGACATTGTTGTTTTTATTAACCCTTTAAATATTGCTGTCACATGAATTAAAGGTAGGTCAGTTGGTGTGTGTACGCATGTCAGGTTGGGGGATAAAAAACTAACTTTTTTGATGATTGGTCAAAATGTGTTTTTTTTAACTATACTTACCCTTTAAATATAGTTACCACATGAATGAATGGGTAGCTCAGTTGGTGTATGTCCTCAGGTTGGAAGATAAAAACAAAACTTTTTTGATTATTAATCAAAATGTATTTTTGGCTATAGTTACCCTTTAAGTATTGCTGCCACAGAAATGGAATAGTAGGTCAGTAGGTGTGTGTACCTGGGTCAGGTTGGGGGTTAAAAAAACTAACTTTTTTGATTATTGATCAAAATTTATTTTTGACTATAGTTACCCTTTAAGTATAGCTGCCACGGAAATGGAAGGGTAGGTCAGTAGGTGTGTGTACCCATAGGAGGTTGGGGGTATGTGTTTTTGCATGTATGACTATATAACTAAGTTTCATTGATGATTGATCAAAATTAGTTTTTTGACTATACTGTAGTTACCCTTTAAGTATGGCTTCCATGGGAATGGAAAGGTAGGTCAGTAGGTGGGTGTACCTAGGTCTGTGTGGGGGGTTGGGGGTATCACCTTTTGTATTTATGACCATGAAACAAACTGTTTTGAAATATCCACATTTGAGGATTGTTACCATTATAGTCTATGGGAAAAAATGTCCGGAAATTTGCCGATTATGCAGTAACGCTTCCGCGAATTCCTTAGCTAGAAGATAGCACACTTCTCCTATATGCCCCGCACGTCTGTACCGAATTTCATGTCTCTAGCTCAAAAACTGTGGGAGGAGATACAGTCCAAAAAAGCGGAAGAATAAACGGAAGAAAAAGAAGAAGAAATAGAAAGAACAGGAATTTGGCTCCTCAAGCCAAATTAACTATCATGAGACTGATTAACTATCAGGCGAAACTGTTACGGACACACTATGGGCCTTATTTACCCAGATGCACAGCAGCAGTAAATGGTGCGGTCCATAGTAATGCTTTTCATCACATCGCACCAAAAGCTTATAAACCCAGGTCCCACCAAAATGAATTGAGCACATTGCACCAGCATGTACAGGTTAACGTGGTGTTTGCTCTATTAGGCTGAGGCCACACTGCAACGCACAGGAATCATGCACACAATCGCCAGCGTTATCGCACGTGATTGTGTGCGCGATTCTTGTGCGTTCTGTGTTTGAGCGTGGATTAAGCGCATACGATTTTGCCGTTTTCCGTTATGGAAACGCATGCGTTAACACACCAAAAATGGTGAATGCATGTGTTACCAAAAGGCGTATAGACGCACAATCGCAGGTGCATCGGAAATCGCAGGAATTTCCGCGTTCCCGTGATTTCCATTTTGGCGAAAATCGCGGGCACAGACGCGCTAGTGTGGCCCAACCCCCTCTGTATATATTCCATGTGGCTGTTATAAGCACTCAGAGTAAACGCAACTAAATGTGAATATTTTGAATGGGAGAATCTTATTCCCACGGCCCTATTAACTTCATGTAGATAAAACAATAATACTGCATACAGCAAGGAGAGAGAATGATGTGCAGAGATTTGATCCTCTCCGGTTAGATAGTTCTAGCATTGCCCCAATGGTAGGAATTCATTCTATTATTTTCAACGCCATTACTCTGGACATGCGGGGCTGGTAAATCCCTTCTGAGTTGGGCAGAAGGTCCTGATCCCCTGTACTTGTGATTTGAAGGAGACTAACCAAACAAAATGATATACTGTGCGTAGCCAATCACAAACTGCCATCCCATCCTTGTAACAATTATTCCAATAAGAAACATCATTCCATGTCAACTGAGGACAATCTTGAAAATGTAGTTTGAAACCATTTAAAAGCTTATGGTAGGGGAGTGAGACTTAGGGGCATATTCATAAAGGTCCATTAACTTTTCACCGCCTATTTTCCCGCCGTTTTCGCTAAAATCGTTAATAACACGATTTATAAAAGGGTGAAAATGGCAGGCAAAAAGTTAACGGGGTGGAAAATCACCGCTGCACTAACATCGCATGAGCTACCACTCGCTTCTATTTATAAAGTGGCGGTAACTGCTCTCTGGCGTTAACATCGGCTGTTTCAATTCACCATATTTGAGCTGGCAAAAACAGCCAATGTCCCCACCAGAGAGGGCGGGGGTGTACGCCCACCCCAACCTTGCCCCCCTGCGGCGGCCACCACCCGCCACACGACCCCTTCCCAGCAGCCCCTCCCAGCCCCCTGCCCTGTACATTTTGCAGGGAGGGGAAGGGTCCATAGCTCGAACCAAGACCGTATCAGGGCCCTTGCGGCTCTGACAAGAGCCCTTTGGGGCTTAAGGGGTCCTGCAGCTCGAACTGGGACCCCTCTTCCCTGGCCCTATCAGGGACCTTATGGCACTTACAAGTGCCCTTGCAGCCCTGAGAAGGGCCTTTGAGGCTTAAGGGGTCCCCCAGCTCAAACCGGGACCCCCCTCCCCAGCCCTATTAGTGCCCTTGCAGCACTTACAAGTGCCCTTGCAGCCCTGAGAAGGGCTCTTTGGGGCTTAATGGGTCCCACAGCCCATACCGGGACCTTCCCTCCCCGGCCCTTGTAAGGGCCCATGCGGCACTGAGAAGTGCCTTTGTTGGGATTCCGCAGCTCGAACCGGAACACGCCTTCCTATTGGCCTCGTCGCCGACGGGGAGGAGGGGGAAGAGCCTACAAGAGCAGCGTTGCTGCAACACGCTGCTGAAGGTTTTGTGAATCCCGGGGTGAGGACCTAGCGGTTCAGGTCCTCACCCTGGGTAAAGTACTAACATGAGATCTGGAGCGGAGGGAGGTGAGTATAATTGTCCTTTAACACTTGGCTGTGATATGCTAATTGGGATTTTCCAGGGTACATAATTGCCACAGATTCTTGTACAAGTCATTCTGAATTGAGAAAGCCAGTCGGATGACTAGCGAAACGTCTTCAAGAACTAAACTTCAAGTCCAGTTGATCTAATTGAATACAATAGATATGTATGTTTATAATTATTTAGGTTTGTCTTTGTATTACTGAACTTTACTCAGAATTACAGTTGTACAACAAGTTGTACAACACCAACAATAGAATTCCCCACCAGACACAGCTGTAGAAACTAGGGTATCGCAAAACGCACCCAGCACAAAGCATTCAATATCCCTTTTGTGGCTATTCCTAGGTGACTATTTAATGCCTGCTATCTACCAGTGTCACTTTGACTGTTATCTACCAGTGCCACTTTGGCTGCCATCTACCAGTGTCAATTTGGCTGCCATCTACCAGTGTCACTTTGGCTGTTATCTACCAGTGCCACTTTGGCTGCCATATACCAGTGTCAATTTGGCTACCATCTACCAGTGCCAATTTGGCTGCCATATACCAGTGTCACTTTGGCTGCCATCTACCAGTGTCACTTTGGCTGCCATCTACCAGTGTCAATTTGGCTGCCATCTACCAGTGTCACTTTGGCTGCCATCTACCAGTGTCACTTTGGCTGCCATCTACCGGTGTCACTCAGGGGCATTTTTAGGGCTTTTGCTGCCTGAGACAAACTTTTGAATGCCTCCCTTGATTATTTCCAGGTGCGGCACGAAGCACGCCGTCATGTTAAAGGGTATGTCCACCCTTAATTAGAAATTTTGCCATATAATAGAATACTGCTCCCCAGCCCCAACCGCTATAAAAATAATTTCAGAAAGTGCCCAGATGTTTACTTACATTCCCTCTCTCCTTCGACGCCCGGCCTTCTGCTTGCGAGACACTACAAGCAGGGGGCGGGACCGGCAGCCGCGTCCGTGATTGGCTGAGAGGCAGCAAATCACGGACGCGGCTGCCGGCTTCTCAGAATGCCGGGGAGCGAGGGAAGGTAAGTAAAGTTCTGGGGACTTTCAAAAAATAATTTTTATGCGGTTGGGCTGGGGAAACATATTTTATTATATGGGCAAGGGGTTTTATGGTAGAGGGGGGGAATGGCAAACGGAGGGAGAGGGAGGGAAAGAGGGGGAGAAGGCTGCAGTACGCATGCCAAACTTCTCCCGAGGGCCAGGAAGGAGGCGAGATCCTATATGACTCTGCTATCCTCCTGGTTGGGCAGTTTTTTGGGACTTTGGGGGGGGGGACTACAGAAACCAGAATTGAGCCTGGTATTGCTGCGGATCCCAGGCTTTTCTTCCCCTCCCCTTCTGGGTGCCCTTTCGTCAGGGGGGTCCTCTCGTTTTCGGGATTGCACCCCCTGCTTCTGGGCCCTCTGTTTGCCTCCGTGGCCCGTCGGCTCCCCTTCCCGACTATTTGCCCTTCCTCTCCCTCCGTCTTTCCCGCCTTCCTTCGACACCCTTCTCTTAGCCCTAACGGTCCCTTTTCTTAGCCCAGTCTCTTCATCCCTTCTCTCCCCCCCCCCCCGCGCCTTGTGTTGACCCCCTGCCCCTGGTCCCCTCTTTCGCTTCTCTTCCCCCCCCTTTCCATTTGGGCCTGCTCCTCTCCCCCTTGTCCCTTTGCCTGCTCTCTTCCCCGTGTCCCTTTGCCCTTGCCCTCTCCGCCTATGTCCCCCTTTGCCTGCCCTCTACACCGCTGTTTTTTGTTTTTTTTTTTTTTTTTTTTTTTTTTTTTTTTTTTTTTTTTTTTTTTTTTTCACCCTTGAGCTGCTACTCTTCCCGTTGTCCCTTTGCCTGCTCTTCTACCCGGGTCACTTTGTCTGTCTACTCTACCCGGAGTGTCACTTTGCTGCCATCTACCAGTTGTCCATTGTGACTTCCAATGCTACCAGTGTTACTTTGGCTGCTATACAGTGTCACTTATGACTGCCATCTACCAGTGTCACTTTGACTGCCATCTACCAGTGTCACTTTGACTGCCATCAACCAGTGTCACTTTGGCTGCTATCTACCAGTGTCACTTTGACTGCTATCTACCAGTGTCACTTTGGCTGCCATCTACCAGTGTCACTTTTGCTGCTATCCACTTTCCAAGTTATCCACTATCTATATGCCTATACATCTACTAGCCTCCTCTCTCGCCCACCCCCTTGTAAAGTTTGAAATTTAACCAGCCCCACCACAGTTAACATTTACCTCGTCGCCAATCGGGGACACCTTTCCAAAGTTTAACTCGGGTGCCCAACACCCTAGAAGCGCCCCTGTCCCTGGTCTATACACTAAATACTCCTAAAGCTCCCTGGCCAATTCACTAATTACCTTATACCCCCCAGGTCTATACACTAACTACCCTACAGTCCCCTCGTCTATTCACTATCTACCCAACAGCACCCTGGCCTATGCAATAATTACCCTACAGCCCCTTGCTCTGTACCCTAACTTTGCTGAAGATTTACAGTATATAAATGTGGAAATTGGTTTGAAGCCGGTAACCCCGTGTGACTTATTTGCAGTTATAATTTGGTTTTATTGTTTATTAAGATACAGTGCCTTTCTGAGTTTTGAGTAAGCTCCCAGGGGAGCTATCTATAACACTCAGGTCCCGACAGACTCTTTATTCTATGTGCAGGTATCCCACCCCTCCCGGATCCCACCCCAGACTCCTGGACTTGAGTCTCCTCCCTGGGCATGCCCACTTTCAAAGGTCACGCCCCCTTTCTCCACCCTGCATGGAAGCCTGAATGGGCAGGGTGGGATGTCTGTATGTGCATTAAGTACGAAGTCTCTCAGAACCTGTCAGAGGACGTGGCGGAGGAGATCGGGGGAGATTGGGGAAGTATCTTACCTTCGTTCCCAGCTCCTGAACTTTTTATTGAAGAACACAGCTCGTTTAACTCCTGTTCTTCCATAAAAGTGAATACCAAAAAATTATTTCCCAAGTGGAGATAAAGGACAATTATACTTACCATTTCCCCGATCCACTCCTGCATAGTACCCAGGGTGAGGACCTAAAACGCTAAGTCCTCACCTCTGGGTACTTTACAAAAGTCCTGAAGTACTTACTTGTAATCTCCCTCGTTGCTCCGTTCCGATCCTCCCCACTTTGCAGGAGTGGGGGGAAAGGAACGAGGGGGAGGTGAGTATAATTGTCCTTTAAGGTGGGTACACACCTTCCAATCATTCTTCCTGACTGACCGCTCGGCATTTCCCACTGTTTGGCCAGGAAGAAGGACTGTTGGTCACAGCAAAAGTAGCACGAAGCTGAAGTTGGTTTCTTATTCGGAAAAATTGGTTTCTTATTCAGATACTTTCTTATTCGCAGGCCGAAGTTGGTTTCTTAGGCTGGGTACACAACTGATATTTTTGGCCGACTGACCGATTCACAGCACTTTCAGTTGGCCGGCCAAAAATATTGTCTGGTGTGGGGCCGCGAACGACCTCTACCAAAACTACAACTCCAGAAGGATTTGCACAGACCCAGGGCCGGATTTATACTTTTTTCTCCCCTAGGCCAGCTAACTTGTACTGCCTGTACGCGGTCATTTATTAGCTGAAGCAGAGCTTTGTAAGTGGGGGAGGGACCTGCTCCCCTAGCAAATCGGCAATCGCTGCCCATTTCTGATTTAACAAAGCTCTGCTGTGTGCCAACTAACGTGCATTTTGTAAATTTAAAATGGGGGTGCAATGCTGCTTTACCCTTTTCTTTCTTTCTTTTTTTTTGCCGCCCCTAGTGTGTGTGCCGCCCTAGGCCACGGCCTAGGTGGCCTAGTGGGAAATCCGGCCCTGCACAGACCAATGAAATCACATGTCATATGTTCCCATGCAGACACTTGCTCTAGGCTTATGCATAAGTGCAGGTGATAGAAGTTTGTTTCTTTGCTGGCTCTGACCTCTGCTAGTAGAACCAAGGTCAGAAGTTTAACCCTTGCCTTTCCAGTCACTCCAGCATTAACTGCTTTTTTACCCAGTGATCTCTGCAAAACCTACCCAGGCACTACAAGAGTTAAAGTTGAACACAGCTGTCTGTATTCCTATACACAATTCCATCCTGTATAACATTCTAAGTACATTAGAGATGTTGATAGCTCAATATTTACCCAGCCAAAAACACAGTAAGATGTTGGGAGCTTTTGCATCTAGATTCATTTGCCCTTTATGTACCATAGTGTAATTTAGTTTAAGGTACTATACACACTGCACATCATCTTGGATTGATAACAATGTATTCTCAGTTTCAGTTATTTCAGACAGATCTCTCTTCATAGACAGGAAAAAAACTTTTTTTTATTTTTGAAGACTGGAATTGTTCTACCCGACCCAAACCCGACCTGTGGTTCTCTTTACCCGAACTCGACCAGCAACCAATTCAAACTCAATGCGGGTTACCCAAACCCAACCTGCAAATCGGGTAACCCGTGGGTTTTTTCAATGGCCCAAACTGGTTTACCTATTGCAATACACCAGTTTCCTATTCATATCCGAATAAGAAACCAAATTCAGCTTGGTAAAAGTAGCTGCGTCCGTTAGTTTGCCATGACCGGGAATGTGGTTCATAGAGGACTGCGCGATCGCTTATAGTTTTACAGTCCATCCAAAAAATTTTTTGTATATTTTCGTTAGACCTATATACTTAGGCTGGGTACACAGCAGATATTTTCAAATATTTGCTGGTTTGGGGCGACCGACCTCGATCGTCTATTCGTCCGGATCGGACGTATCGGTAAATTCGGATCGAAAGTGCTGTTCCCTATGGGACCGCACGATTGATCGTTCGCAAATTCGGCCAAGCCGAGCGCACGCTCGGGACAAATAGTCCCTCCGTGTGTACCCAGCCTTAAATGTCGATCGGGCGAATTATTAGATTTTGATTTAAGCTTTGTACAAACACAGAATGTTGAACCCAATGAACGCCCTCGATGGTCGCTGCAAAGATCGTACATGTGTACTTATGGTCGTGCGATCCCCACCCTATTATTTAATCCACCCAATCCGCTCTAAGACCCTCGCTCCGGCCCCCACTGCCGAAACCCCTCCCCTTCCTTGTCACGTGGGCCAATCGTCATCACACATCAACAAATCCATTGGGATTTCTGCCCCGCACACCTCCCCCAGTGTCCCGGTGCGGTTGGATAATGGGATCCGATCAAGTTTTGGAAACGTCGCCGGTAACGGATAATAAACGTAAGATCGGTGTGAATGGCATAGAACTGACATCGGATCAATGTCATATCGATTATCTATAGGGTCTATATAATGGAGCAGAACAGAACTTTATCGGGGGATCCTGCAAGGTAATGGAGATGGGATCCATAGGGCCATGTGGTTTACTGGATGGTGATTGGTGGATCTGATGGACTGTACTGGTCTTGTGGTCATGGGAAGCATGTGATTGGTGGATCTGATGGACTGTACTGGTCTGGGGTAGACAAGGGGAACAATGTGATTGGTGGATCCGATGGACTACTGGTCTGGTGTACAAGGGGAACAATGTGATTGGTGGATCTGATGGACACTGGACTGGTCTGGGGTACAAGGGGAACAATGTGATTGGATCGATGGACTGTACTGTCTGGGGTAGACAAGGGAACAATGTGATTGGTGGATCTGTGGACTGTACTGGTCTGGTGTACAAGGGGAACAATGTGATTGGTGGATCTGATGGACTGTACTGGTCTGGGGTACAAGGGGAACAATGTGATTGGATCTGATGGACTGTACTAGTCTGGGGTAGACAAGGGGGACAATGTGATTGGTGGATCTGATGGACTGTACTGGTCTGGTGTACAAGGGGAACAATGTGATGGTGGATTGATGACTGTACTGGGCGGTGTACAAGGGGAACAATGTGATTGGTGGATCTGATGGACTGTACTGGTCTGGTGTACAAGGGGAACAATGTGATTGGTGGATCTGATGGACTGTACTGGTTGGTGTACAAGGGGAACAATGTGATTGGTGGATCTGATGGACTGTACTGGTCTGGGGTACAAGGGGAACAATGTGATTGGTGGATCTGAGACTACTGGTCTGGGGTACAAGAGGAACAATGTGATTGGTGGATCTGATGGACTGTACTGGTCTGGAGTACAAGGGGAACAATGTGATTGGTAGATCTGATGGACTGTACTGGTTTGGGGTACAAGGGGAATGTGAGGGTCTGTCTGGATGCATTTAATTATATAGGACATATTAAAGGGTAACTACACCAGAATAATATTATACAGTTTGCTTTCGTATAAGTGCCTCTGTGTTCCTTCTGTACTGTCCCACTTGCACTTATTTACAACAAAGTAGGGAATCAGGGATGTCAAATTTGCAGCCCTCCAGATGTTTGAAAACCTACAACTCCCAGCATTCCCATGGCTGCATACTGCTTGCATTGGTTGCTGGGAGTTATTGTGTTCAAACGTTTGACATATCTGACCTAATTGAATAAGGCCAATCTCGGGATTTACGGTTAACCCAAGTATTTGCTTAACATATTTATTGGATAACCTGAAAATATACATCCATAATACAAAATACAAATCAATTATTAAATTCAAGCTCCAGTAGTGGTTCCTAAAGTGAAGCTGACAAAGCCGTGCAGTTCCTTTTGGTGAAGCGCATGTTGGTCAGTCGGCTGGTGTCGGAGCAGTTGTCCCTCTGTAGGAGCTATGACTGAAGTCTCTTTAGAAACCGCTACAGGAGCTTGAATGGTCCTAGTGAAAAGTTTTAGGGTTCAGTCTGGTCAGTGCATTCTGAGTACTGGTGGGTCCAGTGGTGACTCTTGCTGGGTAGTATCCAGTGTTAAATTGTTGCACAGTGACTTTGGGAACTGTAGGCTCCAATAAGTCTCGGTTAACCTTATTGCCACTAGCCCTGTAGTCACCCATATTGGGTAAGTCTATATACACAGGTTGGGTCCATTTGCATTGTTGGGATGCTGATCTTTTTTATCATTTTTGTTATGAATACGACCTCGCTGGGATTTCAGGACTTCTCAGATGATAGGGACAAATCGGGGACGCCCAATTTTTATTAATGTGTCAGTTTATTGTGCAATATTTAATAAAGGATCTATATTTTGTATTATGGATGTATATTTTCAGATTGTTAAGGGTCTGTTTTCATTGATTTTTCATTAGTCTTGATTCATTTATTCTTATCGGGCCACAAAGGATTTCGAGCACTTTTTGGGGGTATAGGGTCTGTGCTACTTATCTTTATAATATATAGTTTATTGCCCTTGGCACCACCATAATTTTGGGTTTCCCAGGCCTTTTTGCTCCTGTCAATTATTTATTATTGTATAACTATTTAATGTATATACTGGTCGCTCTTTCCTCTCTTCTTGCCCTGCTCAGTAAATTAGCCAATAGGAAAGTGGTCTTTCCCGGCTCAGGCACAGATGGTCTTTAAAGGTGGCCATACACAGGAGCGATATTAGGTAAATCCCATCGTTCCATTTACATATTATCGCTCGTATTCCCGACCGATCAGAGTGCCACAGAACGACCATATTCGACACTCCGATCGTGAAAGACAGAAAATTTTCGTTGGTCGCCATCGGCTCCCTTTACTTTAATAGAGGGAGCCAATACCGATTGTGCGGCGTATGACCACGTATGGGGATCGGTCGGGTCCATGTGTGCAGGTTCCCTTCGCAATGTGCCGAAAGATACCAATGTGATCTGTTGGCACATTGTGATGGAAATCGCAGGTGTATGGCCACCTTTAGTCCTGAAGCTGATCTGTATGTGCCTGGAGGGAAGAAGCCAGAGGAATGAAACAGGAGGTAGGAGTCTAGGAGCAGCAAAACTGGAAATCTATTAAGTCGTGGTGTTGCTTCAAAAGTTTTTTTTTTTAGTATAGTTCTTCTTTAGTAATTGGTAAAAGTAATTTAAAACAGATTTAAAGGGCATGTCCACCACCAAAACTATAATCCCCCCAACTACTGGCCCCACCATGTAGTGTAGTTTAATCCTTACCTCACATCCCAGCTCCATCTGGTTCTCCTGTAGTCCCCCCCAAAGTCCCAAAAACTGCCCACCAGGAGGCTAGCAGAGTCCATATAGGACTCTGCCTGCTACCTGGCCTCCGGGAGAAGTTTGACATGCGTACTGCAGCCCTTCTCCCCCTCCCTCTCCCTCCCGTTCTGCTATCCCTCCCCCTAGCATAAAACCCCTTTAATATAGCCTTCCCCCATGTCTCCCAGCCCCAACCGCATAATTTTTATTTTTAGAAAGCTCCCCAAACTCTTACTTACCTCTCCTCTTTCCTCCACTGCACTGAATGACCGGCAGCCGCGTCCGTGATTGGCTGCCGCTCAGCCAATCACAGACTCGACTGCCGGTCCCGCCCCTCTGCTTCCATTTCCTCGCAAGCAGAGGGCCGGGAGCGCGGCGGAGGAAAGAGGGAGGTAAGTAGAGTTTGGGGGGGTTTCTAAATGTAAAAATAATGCGGTTGGGGCTGGGGGACCAGGGGGAAGGCTATATTAAAAAATAGAATTAAGGGTGGACATACCCTTTAAGTAAATGAACAGATAGTACAGTACTGAGTAATAAATATATCTTCATAATTTAACAGCATTAAAATGTTACACACATCCGATCTTGGCAGCGACCCCCAACTATTATGCACACACGCGACGAACGGCAGTTTCAGGCAGTAACTTTTTTTGTGTAGTTGTGCAAATGGTGTTTTAAAAGGCTCCAAAAGTACCTTACACACATTAGATCGTTGTCGGATGGCGCAACTGACAGACGTTTAATGAATGTGTGTCCGAAATTTTAGTTGCATCTGCTGACCAGGTTGGTCCCTTTACCCAAGGGTGAAGTAAGAACAGCAGGGGTTGCCCTGGGATTGGACTATGTATCGCTTAGTACCAAGGACTATAACCTCTTGACTGGGACTTTAGTGTATTATTGCACACTAGGACTGCTACATTGGGCATATATATTATATTGTGTCTACCAGTTTCACCTTAACCCTGGAAAGTGAAACATCAAAATATCATGGGGGTAGGCAATAGGGAAAGAGCTGTCTGTTAGTCCGAGGCCACACTATAATGCGCTCACGGTTTGTGCGCGGAGCTACGATCCCTGTGATATTCGGGGATTGGAGTGCATGCAAATTACACCCGAAATGGTGCTCGCATGCAATCAGTTAATTGGATCGCAGCACAACGGGCACCAACGCTCCTAAAGTGGCCACAACAATTGGCCAACACTAGCATGTGCTTTTTAATATGCGATTGGATCGTGTGTTAAAACGTGGCAGTGGGGCCTAGCCCTTAAGGAGTAATGTCACTATTTAACTAAACTTAATTTTTTTAATCCTTATATGAAAGTTTTTCTCCCCAGAGCACCTATACATTGTAAGATTCTACTCTAGTGAGCTGCATTTCCTACATGTAAGTAATAGATTCTGTAACTAAGAAGGCTTCCACGTTGTTTCCAGTAAAACCCACAGACAAAGAATGAACATATTAGCAGAAATTCAGATTTATCAAGTCCGATAGCTAAATGTTTCGCCACCTGCATTAGTGGTAATTTGAATTACCTCAGGATTCAGGGTATAGACAGGGTGGTGTGTGGCATCAGAGTTGGAGATGGATATGCAAAACTTTTGAGGACTGAGACTAAGGGCTAGGCCACACTAGTGCGTTTTTCACTTGTTTTGCGCTCGTGATTACACCCGCGATCTTCACTAAAATGGAGAACGTGAAAATTCCCACGATTTCTGATGCACATGCGGTTGCGCGTCCGTTCTCATTTTGGTAACGCGTGCATTAGTGGTAATTTTAATTACCTCAGAATTTAGGGTATAGACACTAGTTCGTTTTCCACGTGTTTTACGCCAGTGATTGCGCCCGCGATCTTCACTAAAATGGAAATTGATGGAATGCGAAAATTCCCACAATTTCCGCGTCCGTTCCCGTTTTGGCAATGCATGTGTTCACCATTTTTGTTGCGTTAATGCATGCAGCAAAATTGCATGCGCAAAACGCACACACAAATGCAAAATGCACAAGAATCGCGCACACAATCACGTGCAATAACACTTGCGATTTTGTACGTAATTCCTGTACATTGCAGTGTGGCCTCAGCCTGAATGGATATTTAGTCTCCAAACCAGGATACCTGTGGGCCTTAACTGCACTTTTAATGTCAATTGTTTTACTGTCTAAACACTCAAAAATACTTGAGCAATTAGGTGTTTTCATTTTCCCATTTTTCTGACAATCCGAGTTTAGCAGCCGATTCCCCGTTAATTATAAATATTGTATTTATTGTGTAACACATTTCCATATTACTTGTTTGTGAATGTCCATGTTTTGACATTATCCCTTATATTATATAAATATATTTATATCTCCATAGCAGATTGCATTTTTTTAGGAGCTACCAATGCAGTGGGGGGTATACGATATTACATATAGAAAGGTGTATATGTATGTGTGTACTATCTCACTATTACCATTTAAATGACCATCAGTAAATGTATATAAAGAATAGCACTGACTTGTATTAGGTACAACACAAAATATGCAAAATACATAAACTTACTTACAGAGCTGAGATCCCTATTTGAACATGGAATGGTCAAATGGGAGGTTAAACCACACCCCTGTGTCTGCTCCATGTGTAAGGAAGTGTAATCCAAAAAAAGGTTTCTGTCTGCTACACAGGATGTGTATTGAAAAGGACATATACACCAAGGCTCCTTATATACCACCTCCAGCCTGAAGGTGGTGTCAGTGAGTGATAAAAGACAAGGCATCTCTGGCTTTCTAGGAGGAGAGAAAGTGAAAGTAGATTGTGGTGTGTGCTTTGGAGTGATATTGACTGCAACACAAGATCCTGTGTATAAGACCTTGTTACCATCTGTTGGGAGGACCGATTATTGGACAGACAATTTACCTTATTGGATACAAATTCTGAGGCAACAGATAAGTGTACACCAACTTACAAGGACACACAATATACAGGCCTAATCAATATTGAAAGTGGTACACCATAGACAGGGACACCCCTAATTACTGCACATGTTATGTGGGGAACCTGTTTATGTGCACTGTCTGCTTTGTGCCAGACCACCAGAGTAACCCACTGTGTGCCATGCTACCCATAATCCTTCCATAAAGCAGTGATCTGGTACAAACTGGTGGCAGCAGTGCTGGTAATAGCATTTATTCTCCCTGTTTTCTCTGTAAATTTCTTCTCTGTATTAAGCTATGGAGGCTACTACAGAAAGTATTGATTTAAATCATCCTGGCCTTGTACCTGCAGATGAAATTCCCCAATTAGACTCTATAGCTCTACCAGGCCCAATTGCCAAACCTATTTTTAAACCTGATCCATTTGATGGGGTAACTAGGGAGTGGACTGATTGGCTAGAACAATTTGAATTGGCAGCCACTATTAATGGTTGGGATGAAGGTGCTCGCCTGCAAGTCCTTTTGCTTAGTGGTAAAGCCAGGCAGGTATACCAAGGATTTACTGTAATACTGAAATAAAAAGCAGTTATCATTATCATTTATTAAAAACAGCTCTAAAGCATTTTTTTCAATTAGATCTGTATAAAACAGTATATAAAGGATGAATCCATTTCTTTAGGTAAACTGGGAATAAGAAACGTTTGTTTATACGTTAGATTATTAGGGCAATGCTATTATAATAACATGACACCGTGAGGTACCTTCTGTTATAATATGAGGTACCATCACCACTTGCCGTGGTAATTAAGTATTAACCTAGCATGTTTAGTTTCAACCACACAGTGTGGCAAGATTGTATGGGTCTACTCGCGGACCTGCAGGATTATCCTATTTGGTTCCTCTGGAAGCTGGTGACTGTCTAAGTAACAGTTTAAAATATACCTGTGTAAAGATTCTATATCCACTATATCCACACATAGCCCGATTAGTATTCCCTCCCCCTAGTGTACTTTTGCCATAACAATCCCCCTGTCCCCCCAGCCCCAACCGCTATATTTATTTTATTAGAAAGTGCCCCAAACATTACTTACCTCCCCTCTTTCCTCCGCCGCACTGAATGACCGGCAGCCGCGTCCGTCACAGATGCGACTGCCGGTCCCGCCCCTCTGCTTGCATTTACTCGCAAGCAGAGGGCCGGCAGCGCGGCGGAGGAAAGAGGGGAGGTAAGTAAAGTTTGGGGAACTTTCTAATAAAATAAATATAGCGGTAGGGGCTGGGGGGACGGGGATTGTTATGGCAAAAATGTGTTTCAAGGGTGGACATACCCTTTAAAGGACATGTTCACCCCCAAAACTAAAATTTAACCCACTGCTTGTCCCACTGTATAGTGTTAAAAAAGCAATACCTTACACCTCTGCTCCTTATGGTTCTTCTGCGTGCCTTTCAAAAGTCACAGAAAGTTAAAAGTAGGAGCCTCTCTGTGTATGGTCCGGTCCCTGCTACTTCCTTGTCCTCAGTAATAACTCGGGCACGTTGAGGTGAGCCCTCCTCCCTCCCTCCCTTCCTGCGGATCCCTTTGCTCCTGCTCCTTTCTATAGTGTAGTGGGGATTTGCTGTAGTGTAGAGACCCCCAGCAGTCATGTAAGTATGTTTAAAAAAAAAAATAAAAATACAGAGAAATAGATTTACCATGTTTTGTTCCCCTGGCTCTCTGTGTAGTTAGCAGCCGTGTCTGTGATTGCTCTCAGGCAATAACAGACGCGGCTGTCTGTCTGACCCCTTTTGCTATTTCTGGGAATAGAGCAGAGTGCTGAGGGAACGAAGCACGCTAAGTTGATTTCTGTTTATTTTTCTCACAAACTAACATGACAGTTCGGGGTGGGCTGGGGTAAACTTTAAGGCGAAAGTTGTATTCTAATTATCATCTATAGGTCTGAATATATATGCAAGTCTTTAAGTCTTATGAGAGTAGGAACTTTTATAATTTACTACAAATGTAACATTTTCTGGTTACATTTGTAGTAAATTGTGTGACATAAAAGCTATTCCTTTATTTAATACAAACAACTCAAAACAAATAACTTACCTATGTCCTTCGTTGTAGCCGTATTTAGGAATGACTAAATAAAATGGAGTTTGGCCACCTTCAAAACCTAAACGTGGTTTATTTCCCCTTTGGGTCTCTCCTTTGTGTCCTCTGCCACATTTTCCACCACCATGTATGCCACGTCCTCGTCTTTTTTCCTAAAAGTTAAAACAATTATTAAAAAAAGGATACAAAAAATAAATATTTACAATGAAATCTATCTCAATGCTACATTATTGTCTGTTTGCGGTATTTACAATTTCAGTTTTGACAGTGCAATGAAACAGATTTGAAAATAACATTGCCGATATAGTCTATGCCGTTTCCATTTAAATTATCCATTTTTAAATCATGTTGACTAAGGATAGAAAAGTTCATCTTCTGAAAATGTGTTCATATTAGTTTAGGTGTGGTTTGGGTTAGGAGGATAGTTGAGTTTGGTAAGTCTCAGGCTGCACAGCAAAACATTTTAATCTGAATTAATGTACATGTCACCAAATATACCAAGGATGTCAAACCTGCGACCCTCAATTTGTTTGAAAACTACAACTGCCAGCATTTACTCGCTGAATAATGTAGGAAGTTGTAGTTTACAACATCTAAAGGTCCGGCAGTTTGAAACTCCTGTATACAATGTTTCCACTAGTTATTAAACAACAGTGCTTGAAAGGAACAGTACATTTGTACATAATTTTATTTATAAACCACCAATTGGGTATGCAGCGCTGTACATTATACAAACAGGGGGTTAAGTGCAAGCAATTAAATAGATTCATTAAAATTACATAATTAAAGTTAAATTAAAGTATATATATATAATAATATATACATATAAATGGAGATGAACATACAAAGGGTTAAACATCCAGTCACATGGTTACACTGAAGGGGCGGCACTAAGTGTGTGTTTTGTGTATATAAGTTTGAAGCACTGTGTGCCACATTGTTCTGATGAAGGTGCTCTGTGAAGCACCGAAACGTTAATAAAACTTTACGTGTGAGAAGGAGTGCTCGGAACCTCTTACTTTTTTTTTGGTTTATTGTATGTACAGACCTGAGGCATCTGTTTTCCTTGAAGCACCCACCAAATATATATAAAAAGAAAAAGGAAGACTGAGTGCAGACATCACCATATGAATATATATATATATATATATATATATATATATATATATAGTAAATACAGCCACATCACGATTGCACTCCATCCATCATAATACTTGCCCGGGTGCTGTCCCAATTGTACATAAAATATTGAAAGAAGCACGACGCACTCACAGGTCTTGGTAACAAATGTACAAACAGCAATTTATTTTGTCAACATGTTTCAACCTCTATCAGGCCGTCATCAGTCATATATATATATATATATATGACTTGGTGCCACCAACGTAATCCCGAATTACGGATTCATTAAAGTGCAGTTACTGTGCAAACAAAGTAGCAACGTTTCGGCCTTTGTGTGTGGCTTTTCTCAAGCTCAAACAAAGTGAACCAAACAACCTCTTTTTATCCAACAATAGACTCCTCCCACTTGGTGATCATATTGGATTAACCCTTAAAACATTTTTTCTATGTTTCAGTGATAACTACTTTTATACCTATGTATAGAATAATGTGCAAAATAATGTGCAATTAAAGTGACTGTGCATAGCATAAATATAATTACATTAAAAGCATGTTCAGAGTGATACATTTTTTGTTTCTAATGTAGAGTCTAGAGTACTCTTTTTAGTAATAAAGTGACCACAAAATTAAGTTAAGATTCAACACCAAAAAGATAAATTTAAACACATATAACTTTTCCATTTACCAATAAAGTTACCATTTTATATATATAAATGTTATACCCATTATTTAAAACATATATTATATATATTTTTACATATATTATTATACCATATTGTAAATACCAGGAAGATTTGTTAGCAAGGTCATGTATTGCGCAATACATTGTATCCAATCATGTTTGTCAATGTATGTCAGCCATGACTGTATACTTATTAAATAACTTATCTTTCATTTAAAAAGCATTTGAACGAACAATTTTCATTTAGTCCTTTTGGCTTCAATGTATCAAGATATTTAATCCAGATACTCCTTTTTGTAATAATAATTTAGAACAATCTCCTCCTCTTCTTAGTGGTGGTACATGGTCTATCCCTATGTATTGTAGGTCCGATACTGAATGTCCTTTCTCTAAGAAATGGTTTGCTACTGGTTTTACAGTCTTTTTATCTCTGAAAGCTACATTAATTGCTGATCAGGGTCCATCAAATCTCAGTCTTAATGTTAAATCTGTTTTCCCCACATAATATAAGTTGCATGGGCATTTTATTAAGTATACGACATGTGTGGTAGAGCAGGAGATATGATGTCCTATTTTTATCTGTCTTCCTGTGTGTGGATGTAAAAAACTTGGTCCAGGCGTCATATTCCTACAAGACATACATTTGACATTTGAAGCAACCCAAATTTTTCTTTAATAGCCAGTTATTAGATTGTTTGTATTAACTCACGAGATCTGTTTTCACTAAGATGTCTCTCAGGTTGCTGGCTCTTCTAAACGCCTCTGTAGGTTTTTTTGGTAATTTATTCTTCAATTTTTCAACTGCTCTCAGAATATTCCAGTTCTCCTTTATGCTCTTTTGTATCTCTTTACCTAGATTGGAAAAAGAAGTTGTACATATAAATTCTTGGTTAGTTTCCTTACTTTGGATTTCTGTCTTGTTAAATTTTATCCAGGCTTTTTTTCAGCCCTTTGTAGTACATGTTCTGGGTAACCTCTTTGTAAAAAACGATTTTTCATCTCTTCCATTTGACTAACTCTCATATAAGGATCTGAATTATTTCTTAATACTCTCACGAACTGTGAGATAGGTAGAGAATCTTTTAAAGCAGATGGATGGCAACTCTTATAATGCAATAATGAGTTCCTATCCGTTTCTTTACGGTACAAGGAATAGCCTAATTTTGATTCCTCTTTTTTAGTAGATAGATCAAGGAACTCTATTTCCTCTTGACTAACCTTGTAGGTAAATATGATGGTTGTTTCCAAGTTATTCAGTGTTTCAATCATCTCCAGGAATCTACTCTTAGGTCCTTGCCAAATCAGGAAGACCTCATCTATAAACCTGCGGTAAAGTATAAGATTACATCCATATTTAGAAATGATGTGTTGATTTTCATATTGATACATGAAGATATTTGCAAATGCTGGTGCCATGGCTGCACCCATGGCTGTGCCTGCTTTCTGCATATAGTATACATTTTCAAAGCGAAAATAGTTATATTTTAATGTTAGTTCCAGTGATTTCAGAGTGAATTCTTCCTCCATTATCACCTATTAATTTCTCAGTAACGGCCTGAATGCCTAGTGTATGTGGAATGTTTGTGTATAAACTGGATACATCCAATGTTGCAAGCCAAATTTCATCTTTGTCACAAAAGGTAACATCTTCTATTATAGATATAAAATGTGCAGAATCTTTGATATATGTATCCATAGACTTTACACTGGGTTGCAATATTTTATCTATAAACTTCCCAAGTGGTTCCAAAACACTATTCCTTGCTGATATTATAGGGCGTCCTGGCGGAGCTTTTATATTTTTATGTATTTTGGGAATAGTGTAGAAAATGGGACATTTTGGATGTTCTTGTATTAGGAATTTATACGTAGACTGATCTATAGTTCCCATAGCAAGTGCTCTATTTACAATTACGTTAATTTGTAGCTGGATTTCCTGTATCGGATTATCTTTTAATGTTATATATGTATTGGTATCCTTCAATTGGGATAAAGCTTCTTTTCTATAATAGGCATAGTCCATGATAACTATTCCCCCACCTTTATCTGCATTTCTAACGATGATGTTATTGTCCTTATTTAGGTCTATTAGGCTTTCTGTTCTAACTTTTTAGTGTACATATGCCTTTAAGATTCTATGCATTTAAAAATCTTAATGTTAGGCTTGTTGGCTCCTTCCCTTTTCCTTGTTTGGGGTTTTAAAAGGGATAACTGTGAACCAGTCTTGTTATGCCTTTGAGTAAGTGCACACCTGCTGAAAACGTGTTGGAAACGTTTTTATGGAGTGTGACCAATAAACATTTAGCTTTTAATCTACAAAGATTACTATTAGAAAATAAAAGGATTATATCATTGTTAGGACAGGAGCATTAAGAATAACCTAAACTCCCTGTGTCAGGGAGAGGGAGAACTCTGTGCCGTTATATTGACTGTCAACTTCTAGGAAGCAAGGTTACAACTTCCTTGTTTTGATCTGTTGAGTACTACAGAGCATGTGAAATGTACTGTGTACATTTAGCTGGGTATTACCCAGCTAATGTGAATTATGGGAGCTGACTTCTAGTACCCATGGGTTAGTTTCTTAAAGGAACAATAAACCCTCCCTGTGAATAATATTACGCTCGGGGGACCTGGAACTTACCTTACCGCCGCTCCACTCGCAGCCGCTCCTTCACTGACAGCTGCTCTGTCCCGACCGCGTGCCCTGCGCGCCAATACAAAAGATAGGGCGTGCGTGATCGGGAGAGAACAGCTGTTCTGTGAAGAAGCGGCTTAGAGTGGAGCGGCGGTAAGGTAAGTTCCAGGCCCCCCGAGCGTAATATTATTCACAGGGAGAGGAGAATAAGCGTTCTCACCTCCCTGTGAATAATACAAACGAATGACAAATACTTATTTTTTGGGGTTTAGTGTTCCTTTAAATCACCCAGCAGCTATAGCAAAGGGAGAGGTGAGAGGCAGCTTTTGAATGTGCTCTGTCTATTGTGACAATGTTGTCTGGGGGCTTTAGTTCCCCTTTAAGGGCACTTAAAACATCACTGTTTGCACTTAATAAAGGGCGCATACCACCAGAAATATGTAGTGTTTTAATAAACATAATTTGGTCACAGTTGATCCTATTGGTCTCTCTTTATCACATAATTGGATTTACAAATTTGTAGGAGGTTGGATGGAAGATTTGAGACCCTGTAAATAAAAAGCCAGAACTTTATAACCCTGGGCATTATGTTACGTTTCCTACTGTTCATTGTGATCGGTTCAGAGATGTCCAACCTGCGGCCCATTCTGATGCAGAGTGCAGCCAGGGATTCCAGAAGGCCACAGGCTGGACAACTTCACAAATGGAGCCCAGAACCCTTAAAGCTTATAAGAGTGATAAATTACATTTTTGTATAAATGGAAGCCTAGAAATCCTAAGCTGTAGAATTTAATTTAAAGTAGTCCTAACATATTTACAGTTAATAAACAATATTTAAAGGGGAAGTTCAGTGCAAATACATATGCTTTTCAGAAAAAGATCAGTTTTTTTCATCCTAATGACCTTAATCTGCCAATTCAGCATTGTGTCTGTGTATAAATAAATGCAACCGAAATACTGACTTCCTGTTTGCAGAACCCCTAATAGAAACCGTTATGGTCTTGCCCTTGACCCAGTCCCTGGGTTGATTCAGTTGCTCTGTAGAGATCTGAGCATGTTTGACCCATCCAACAGCCAGTCAGTAGAAATTACTGTTAAGAACATTCCAAGGAAGTGGTGCATCCTGGGAAGAATAAGGACCGTTAGAACCTGAAATGTCCGCTCACTAATGTCAACAGCAGGGAACAGCAAAGGGTATGAAATCAACTGATTTTTTAAAATGGAAGAGAATATGTAGAATAACTAAGAAGGCACTACACAAACTAACAATTTAACAAATATTGATAATTTCCACTGAACTGTCCCTTTAAACATCTCTTCACCATGGATCAGAAACCCCAGAATTTGATCTTTTATTCATCCAAAGGCCCCCCTGTAAGATTCTTCTTACAGGGGTGCATCCAGGGATTCCACCTCTCCCGGATTGCCCAGGAGTCTACCTCATTCTGGGGTGGTCTCCCGCGAGACCACCCCAGACTCCCGTGACTGAGAGGAGACTCTTAGTCCCCTCCTCAGTCACGCCCCTTGTAAGGACAATGCCCCTGGACCGCCCATAACTCTTCCCTAACCCCGCCCCCATCACCCCTAGAAGGGTCATCCCGCCTCTGTGTGACATCACGCCCTACCCCCACGTGACGTCACACCCCCTTTCCCACCCTGCCGGGAAGCCTGAAAGGGCAGGGTGGGATGTCTGTTACCCAGTACACACTTTGCCAATAAAGCGTTGATTCAGTTGGATCCAACAGAATCGTCCCTTATCATTAATGTGTGTACCCAGCTGTAGACTGCAATACTTACCTGAGTCTCTTTTTTTCCTGAACACAGATTCACCACCAATTCAGCACTCCCCATGGATGCATAACATTATGGGCCTGATTTACCCAAATGCGCTGTGCTAAAAATAGGGGTTAAAGGGCATGTCCACCCCCAAAACTATAATCCCCCCCAACTACTGGCCCCACCATGTAGTGTAGTTTAATCCTTACCTCACATCCCAGCTCCATAGGGTTCTCCTGTAGTCCCCCCCCCCCAAAGTCCCAAAAACTGCCCACAAGGAGGATAGCAGAGTCCATATAGGACTCTGCCTCCTCCCTGGCCTCCGGGAGAAGTTTGGCATATGTACTGCAGCCCTTCTCCCCCTCCCTCCCTCTCCGGATTCCCTCCCCCTAGCGTTAATCCCCTTTAATATAGTAATCCCCCTGGTCCCCCAGCCCCAACCGCATGATTTTTATTTTAGAAAGCTCCCCTAACACTTACCTCTCCTCTTTCCTCCACCGAAGTGAGCTGCCGGCAGCGACTGCCGGTCCTGCCCCTCTGCTTGCATTTCCTCGCAAGCAGAGGGCCTGGAGCGCGGCGGAGGAAAGAGGGGAGGTAAGTAGAGTCTGGGGGGCTTTCTAAAAATAAAAATAATGCGGTTGGGGCTGGGGGACCAGGGGGAAGGCTATATTAAAAAATAGGTTTAAGGGTGGACATACCCTTTAAAATTGTACTAACCAATATTGAATAGGTTAGTACAAGTTTAACTCCATAATTGCAATGTATTTAATAAAGGATTTGCACCACTTTTAACTCTAAATATTAGGTCCAGATAATGGCTGGTCTTAAAGCGGCGCTGGGGTAAAATTCCTTTTGGGATTTACCACAAGGTACAAATCCTGTATTTAATACCGAAAGCCATATTTGCCCGGAGCAATTTGCAGCTCTGGGTAAATGAGGCCCTATAGCTTATAACCTGCTTGTCTGTTCTTGCTTGTGAAATTTCCCAGACAGATAACAGTTTGACCGATATTACAGACGTGACATTAATTGCAAAATGATCTGTCCAGGTGGTTTTCGGAATGTCATACCTGCCTGATTTTCTCTATTAACACTTTGTTTGAAAAGGCTGAGGTGAAACCCTAAAATGAATATGAATGATGAATGTTTTAACTGTCTGTGCTATGGCTCCCATATATGTAGTACACTCTGACAATCAGTGTGTAAACCAAATCGGACAAACAAATACAGACAATTTTAGGCCATAGCTCTAGAAAGGCCCGAATTTCCCAATAATCCCTGTGCATGTGCTTTAAAGGACAACTCCACCCTCACAAGAACATCTTTTAGAAAGAATATTACAATATGTTGATATATCATAGTTTGTCCTATGAATTCATTACTGTATGCCTGCTATGCTTCTGGATGCCTCGTGGAAACTGAGCAATTTAGAAACCTGTACTGAGCCTGGGCATGCTCAGAAGAGGCAGACAGGGGATTAACAATCAGTCATTGGCTGTGATGTCAACTGTCAAATCCATAACTGACAGTTACTAACTGGAAGAATAAGGAAGCAGAAAAAGGAGAAACAGGACATTGTGCAGGATTTCAGGTTAAACTTGTATATTTCAGATTTCAAACTATTACGGTTTAGGGTTTTGGGGGGTGATTTACCTGTATGTTAGTTTTCATTTTGGGGCTGGACTTGCCCTTTAAGGAGCTACAGTCTATAAAGCTAATTTCAGACAGACCGATATTCCGCGTGTTTCCATATGTTTGTTCATAGTGTCCGGCAGGAGATATCTCTGTAAACCATCTCAAAACAGCGACCTGACATCTGTCTGGAAGTGCTTGAGCAGAGCAGAAGAGCTCCAGACATGCTGTGTTGGATTAGTCTTAGCAGCACAATGTTTCCCCTGCTGTTATTCCATGTGCCTCTGCTAAAGCTGGAACTGGCCTCTTTACACTTACAAAAGTACTTGTATGGGCATCTGTCTTCACTAGTATACTGAGAAGGTGGGAGATTCCAACTCCCTGCTATCTAATCACTGCTTAGTGTTCTCTTGATTGTAAAGAATGACAGGCGGGAAGTGTAAGGAAACCAGTCAATCCCTGCTTCAGTAGAGGTACGTGGGGGAAGCAGTAAAGAAATAATATTGTGATACTAAGCAACTGCATCATATAAAGCAGAATAGGAGCCTCCTTGCATTACTCATAGCAGTGGTTTCTTAAAATGTGTGCTGGTACACAAGAATGTCTTGTTAGGTGTTTGCCTCTACATGTTGATAATAAAATCATTTTGCCAGCCGTATTTCAATTTAGTCAGCTACACTAATTCTATTACAATATACATGTTTACTGTAAATGTTTGGAATTGTACAGATTTCGAGGTGGTTCTGAAGTTGCCAAGTGTGCCAAAATCTGAAAAAGGCTCATGCCAATGGAACACCTGTTTGCAAGGCAGAAAGGCTGATTATAGCCTGAAATGATTATAGTCTGGAATATTTTGGGCTTTGAGAAAAAAGGATCAGTAATCCATATGTGCTTAGAGGGTATCAATACTTCCAAAATCAAAAATCAAATTTTGAAAAATGATACCTTTAGATAGTGTAATGGTCCACTACTCCAACACAGACATCCCACCCTGCCCTCTCAGGCTTCCGGGCAGGGTGGAGAAGGGGGCGCAGCGTGGCATCCTGCGGAGGCGGGGCCACCATTCTAGGGCTGGTGGGAGACGGAGTTATGGAGGAGTTAGGGCATTCTGGGGGCGTGGCGACTGAAAGGAGACCACCCCAGTAGTCTGGGGCGGTTTCGCTGGTGTGTGGAAGACCACCCCAGAATGATGGAGACTCCCGCGAGATGCGGGAGGGGTGGGATACCTGCCAACTAATTTTTCATATTTGAAATCCAATCTGTAGATAGAAAATCTTCATTTTAAAGGGCATCTCCACCCTAGAACTGAAATTTAACCCCATACTGGCCACATTCTGTAGTTTAAAAAAAATCCTTACCTGACATCTCTGCTACAAATGGTTCTCATGTTATGCCTTTTCTAAGTCCTGGAAACAGCAGTGTAGAAGCTGTCAGTGACTCATCCGGTGCCTGTCTCTGCCTCAACCTCATCAAGGTCTGAGACATGCGAAGGGGAGCCCTCCCACCATCTGGATCCATCCTCTGAGGCCGTGGCACCTATCGTGAAATCCGCTTCAAATAAGGTAATTAACAGCTGCTCAACCCTAACCGCCATAAAAAAATTTTTTTTTAAATGCCTGATAGTTACTTACAGAACCTTCTCTCCTGTGGCGTCTTTGATGACGTGTGGCCGTGTTTTAGCCAATCACAGAGCCGGATGGCGGACCAGCCCCTGCTTGCAACTTCTGCAAGCAGGGAGCTGAATAGGAGACATCGCGGGAGAAAAGGGGTTGTTAGTAAAGATCTGGGCATATTTTTAAAAATATATTACGGCGGTTAAGGGTGGGCAGCTGCTACCTACCTTATATCAAATGATAGATTTCGGTGTGGACATGCCCTTTAAATAACAGCATGTACAGGGAAAGACCTGTCACTCAAACGAGGCATGCTAATTTGTCCCTCCAGTGACCTCTTACTAGGATCTTCCAAAACATGCCAAACCTTTATTAATACAACCCCAAATATGAGCTGATTAATCATATTAGTCTCCTGTCTATCTATCTGTCTGTCTGTTTATCTATTTGTCTAATCTATCTGTCTGTCTTTTATATATCAATCTATCGATCTATTATATATCAAGCTATAGATCTGTCTGTCTATCTATCTTGTCTTTCTGTATCTATGTATCTGCCTGTCTGTCTATCTATCTTGTCTTTCTGTATCTATGTATCTGCCTGTCTGTCTATCTATCTGTCTCAATATCTATCTATCTACAGGAGTGTGTCACAGGAGGTCACTTACAGGAGCCCCCCCAGCATGCCTGCTTGCTTGTTAGAAGGGATAACTTTCTCACACAGCAGCAGCAGTCCCCCTCCCATTCTCAGCAGCATGAACTTGCCTGCTAGAAGAGAGGGAGAAAGTGTCTAAAGGTGGCCATACATATATTCGATTTTACTTACCTGACCGTGCACGCCCGCGGCATTCGATCAACCCTGCCAGAACCGCCTCTCCCGTTCTTCTATGCAACCGACATGCGATCGCAAAATGAATGGGATTTTGCGATCGCATTTCAGACGTATAGAAGAACAGGAGAGGCGGTTCCGGAAGGATCCGTCGCAGGAGCGCTCAGTCGGGTAAGTAAAATTGTATATATTTATGGCCACCTTAACACAGCAGCCCCATCCACTATCAGCAGTTTCAGGAAGATATGTTAATGAGCTGTATAGTGTCGGGCTGTGAAGGCTCTTTATTATGAAATGGCTGGATTACAAGTGGGCAGTGATTGAGGGAGGAGGGGGGCCAGTTAGGAACAGTTACTAAACAATGACAATTCAATAACAAAGCAGGCACAGACACACATTAAGTTACTTAATTTTACTACCTTAACATTGTACTTTCAGATTATACAAAGTTGTTTGAGTGAGTATAGTGACCTTTTTAACAAAATGACAAGTTCCCAGTGGATGAACTTCATACACTATATTGGGGTGCCTCTCCAAATCATTAAATTAAGGTTTTCTATCAATTCCATGGTATAATCAAGCTCCTAGGCATGCAGACTGCTTCTGCAAACATTTGGGAAAGAGTAGGTCACTCTCAGGAGCAATATAACAAAGTGGAACATCAGCAGCTCGGTCACAAAGTGGTGAGCCACATAAAATCGCAGAGCGGGGTCCACACTTACTAGTGTAGTACAGTGATATGCACATTGCCCAGAGGTTGCAAACTTTCAACAAGTCAATAGCTACAGATGTCCAAATTTCCCATGGCTTCCAGATTTTGTAGAGAAATTTATAGAATGGGGTTTTCTTTGCCGAGCAGCTGCATCCAGCCTTAAATCACCAAGTGCAATGCTTCAGAGCATTGGAGACATGTTTTTTGGAGTGTTGAAACGTGCTTCTTTGTGAGTGCACAAACACATAGAGTGTGGAGGAACTTGACTGACCTGCACAGGGCCCTGACCTCAAACCTAAAGAACACCTTTTAGAACCACCTTCTCTTCCAACATCCGTTTCTAACCTCAAAAATGTTCTTCTGGGGTCAAAAATACCCATTAACCCATTAACACCGTAAGCCTTGTGACAATCTGTCCCAGAAGAGTTAAAGGGTATCTCCAATCTCCACGGGGGGGGGGGGGGGGATTGCCATTTAGTTTTATTGAAGAACGAGAGGTAAAGGAGCTGTGTCGTTCTTCAAAAAAACCTGCGGGAACCAGGAGAGAAGGTGAGCTACTTACCAGATAGCTCGCTCCTTTGCCGCATAGTCTGACAGGTCCTGACAGATTCTCAGGGTTATTCAGTAAAAGTTCTTATCGTTAAAAATGGTGCTAATTTTGCCCCAGCCAATCAGATGTTATCTTTCAAATGTTAGATAATATCTGATTGGTTGGGGCAAAATTAGCACTATTTTTAATGATAACTTTTATTAAATCTCCCTGTCTGTCTTTTATGTGCATCGCACTGGCGCATAGAAGGCACATCTCATTCTTCAATAAAACTAAATGGCAAAAAAAATTCCCAACGCCATATTAAAGCCAATGGATTAAAAAGAGAGTGTCATTAAAGCTTATGTGTATAAAGGCAGATTCCTTGTTACTTTTGGCAATATAGTGTAAAAGAATTGCAAAAGCAATGCATTACACTGCCCCATTCTCAGATGAAAGCTGCAGCCCCCTCAAAGTGTTATATGCAACGCTACTATTGTATGTTAAGGTGGCCATACACATGCTATTTCCATAGATCACATTGGTGTCTGTCTGCACATTGCAATGGGAACATGGACTGGCAGACATTTGGTGTCGGAACCCCACCACCAACACCACCTTTATTCAGGCTTGGTTTCTTTATTTTCCCATAAATGGCGTTTGGTGACCAAACTCCTGGCCAATAACAACACATATGAGGCTTTAACAAAGGATCCCACCAGCCGTTACAAGAAAATGGCCATATACTTACTACAACAGCTTCAAAAGGATAAAGCAATTGATCTAGAAATGTATCATCGCCTCTACCTTGGTGAGGCACGTCCATGCATATATGGACTCCAAAAGATACACAAGGAAGGGGCACCACTAAGACCTATAGTCAGCAGCATCAACTCTGTAACTCACAAGGTGGCAAAATACCTAGACAACATCTTAGGGCCATTGGTGGGAAGTTCTAAGCATCACATCCAGAACTCCCAGGATTTCACCAACAAGATTGAAGATACAGTACCTGGTGCAGAAGAATCTGTGGTGTCCTATGGTGTGACTTCTGTCTTCACCTGTATACCTACCAAGGAGGCTGTTAACATGGTAAGAAAACAGCTAGGCCAAGACAGCACTCTTGCCAGCAGAACTGATCTTAACCCTACACTCATTTAGAACTGATCTTAACCCAAAACAGGTGTGTTCCCTACTGGGCTTGTGCCTGAATACCACCTATTTCAAATACAGAGATAAGTTCTATAAGCAAAAACATGGATGTGGTATGGGATCTACAGTTTCACCCATTATGGCCAACTTTACATGGAGGAAGTGGAAAAACACTTTTAAGGGCATAGCACCCAGCCACTGGTTCAGATACGTGGATGACACCTGGGTTAAAATCCACCAGAAGGAAGTACAAGCTTTCACAGAACACATTAATGCGGTGGACCAAAACATTAAATTCACAAGGGAAGAGGTACAAAACAACAAACTGGGTTTCTTGGACTGCTTGGTAGAAGTCAGGGAAAATGGTAAACTGGAAGTAGAGGTTTACAGAAAACCAACACACACAGATCAGTATTTGATGTTTGACTCCCACCACCCTTTAGATCACAAGCTGGGTGTCATCAGAACCCTGCAACACAGAGCTGAGAACATCTCCACTAGCACAGAGGCGAAGGCTAAATAAATAAAACATCTCAGAGGAGCCCTTAAAAGTGGATATCCAGACTGGGCTTTTTGTTAAAAGAAGTAGAAGGAAAGAAAAGAACACGAATACCAACAGTGAAGGGGAAAAGCAAGACAGGAGAAAAAATATGGTCATCCCATATGTAGCAGGGGCATCCGAGAAATTAAGAAGAATTTTTAAAAACACTGTATCCCTGTCTACTTGAAACCAAGCAACAGACAGAGGCAGCAATTGGTACATCCCAAAGACCCAATACCGAAACACAAGAAAAGCGACATCATATACGCAGTGCAGTGCAGTGAAGAATGCTCTGATTTGTATGTGGGGGAGACCAAACAGCAACTGCATCAACGTATGGCCCAGCACAGAAGAGCTAATTCCTCAGGTCAGGACTCGGCCATATACCTGTATCTTAAGGAAAAAGGACATACCTTTGAAGATTGTAATGTTAACATATTGGCAAAGGAACGTGACTGGTTCAAGAGAGGTGTCAAGGAGGCCACTTATGTGAAAATAAAGAAACCAAGCCTGAATAGAGGTGGGAGGGTTCAACACCAACTTTGTACCGTGTATAATGCTGTTTTGACACCTTACCCTGGGCATTCCTATAACACCTCTTAGCCACAATGCAATCATGCCTTCCATTCAGAAGGTCCTTAACATCAGGCTGTGATATGCTAATTGGGACTTTCCAGTGTACATAATTGCCAACAGAATCTTGTACAAGTCATTCTGAATTGAGAAAGCCAGTCGCATGACTAGCGAAATGTCTTAAAGAACTAAACTTTAGGTCCAGTTGATCTAACTGAATACAACAGATATACCATGTCTCAGATGAATGAGTACTTTCACAAGCATTCACACTGGTTATATTAAGTATGAATGCTTGATTTTTCTTTTCCCATAACTCATTGTACTTACACTTACCTTGAACTCGATCCAACGCTTACCCTTCTAACTGATCCTAGATCAAGTTATGAAGAACTGATGGTCCGGAAAACTCTCAAGCATACCAACACCACTTCAGGTTCCAGGTTCCCAGATGCTCTCTGAGGATGTCTGGGCATGAGAAGTTGCATCTTTTTATCAAAAATTTGTGATGACATATGCCTCAGTCACCGGTAGAGGGACAGAGCAAAAGGACCAGTGACACCACACACTGTAGAGCTGGATGATTCCCCAGACTTTCAGATCTTCCTAACTTAATTGAATCGGCAGCTAAAAAGTTTGGTGTTGGGTCGATTTCACGGTTATACCCCCTTGTGCGTACACCACAGTTACACTTTAAAGATTGTACAGTGAAATGTATTTTTTTTTTGTTAAAGTGACCATATATACATTTCTTACTTTACTCGCAATGTGTTTTGACAATGTGTCTGTTATTTTTCTTTTTTTAGGTTCCCAGTATGATTCACTTCAATTTCTCTTATGATTGACAATGAACATCAATTCTTCTGATGGATCTAGCGTGGGAGCTAGCACTGAAAATGGAGCTACCGTAGTGACGGAATCTATAGCTATAATTATCATTGACATTCTAATATGTGTGGGAAATTTAGTCATCGTGATCACTTTGTACAAAAAGTCTTACTTGCTATCCCTGAGCAACAAGTTTGTCTTCAGTTTAACGCTATCTAATCTCCTACTTTCCATGCTCGTTCTGCCTTTCGTCATTGTTAGTTCAATACTGCGAGAATGGATATTTGGTGTCGTTTGGTGTAACTTCTCTGCCTTGCTTTATATGCTCATTAGTTCTGCCAGTATGCTTACTTTAGGAATTATAGCAATAGATCGGTAAGTAGAATTTTTTTTTTTTTTTTTTTTGATTGTTTACACTTAGAATTTATTATTCCTGATGAAAGTAATTGTACTGCCCAAAATCACCCTCCCTCTAACTACTTGTGGCGAGAAGGGGGTGGTTATAGTAAGAAGAACCATACTATAGTTTTCCTAAATTTACTGCTTTGTTCTCATCTCACATCTGTTCTTTCATTTACTTTGCAAACTATATCTTATTGTAGGGATGGTCCTTATTTTATGACACTGTCAAAATTACCTCTGAAAATATTGATGATTTTGAAATCTATTCATCCAATGAGTGGGCAATAATTCAATATCTAACTGTAAGATAAAGCTTTCATTTAGTGGGCTAATGGGATATTTCTAAAGCTAGATGCACTGGCGTAGGAACCAGGGTTGCCAAGGTCGCAGTTGCGACCGGGCCCTTAAGACCTGGGTGCCCGCAACAGATTAGGTCGGACTGGCTATTCACTTAAAAAAGGGGATAACTGTAACTTTAAATTGACTGTCTGTACCTCGAGCTAAGCAGCAGGAGTGGGATCCTAGGGGGTGTGTCAGAAAGATAGCAGGCAGCAACTGGGCCCTTCCCATTAGCTGCTTAAAGATCCCTCTCTCCCTGGCTGGGTCTTCCGGTGTGATCATCAAGCATTGTGGGTGCTGTCTAGAGAGGGAGTGTGCATCCTGGTATGGAGGGTGGATTCTTGTTAAATAGCAATGGGCTTAAAAACTACAACCTGGTTCTCTATCACTGACTGCAGAGCAGGTAACAAAGTTTACAAAAATCACCTACTGACAGGAGTAACTGCAATTACCATTTGTAGTGAAGCAGGTTATGTCCAGTCTGTGTGACTGTAGTCTGTAGTTTCTCTCTCTATCTCTGCCTGTTTCTCTGTCTATCTCTGTCTATTATCTATCTATTAGACTGAGAGATAGATAGAGAGATGGATAGATGGCAAGATATAGATAGACAGATATATATCTATATAGATGATAGAAAGACAGATATATATCTATATAGATGATAGATAGACGGACGGAGCGATAGAGAGGGACGGAGCGCGCGCGAGAGAGACGGATGGTCGGAGCGAGCGAGAGAGAGGGACGGAGCGCGAGAGACGGATGGTCGGAGTGAGAGAGAGAGACAGATGGTCGGAGCGCGCGCGCGCGAGAGAGAGACGGACGGAGCGCGAGAGAGAGAGACAGACGGACGGAGCGCGCGAGAGAGAGAGGGACGGACGGATTGAGAGAGACAGCCGGCCAGACGGAGCGAGGATTGACAGATATAGATAGATGGACGGGGATATAGATAGATAGACGGAAAGAGATAGATAGACGGTTAGATATAGATAGACAGACATAATAGACAAGGATAGATAGACAGACAGATAGATGATAGCTAGATAGACTGATAGAGAGTTAGATTGATAGACTGAGAGATAAATAAGGTTCGTACACATGTGCATTCGGACTGTGTATGGGCACTTTATCGGCCAAAACAGCAGCCGAGCGGATCTCCAAATGAGCGGCCGTTTCGAGCGATGAAGTGCCCATACACCGGGCAATTATTATCCGAAACGGCCGTTCGTACACATTGTGTGTCGGGGATTGGCACCCGCAATCCCACGTGTGTACGAACCTTTAGACTGAGATAGATAAATGATTGATAGATAGATAGATAGATAGACAGAGATAGGCAGACAGTGTCATTTATTGCCCAGGTTCTCCCCCCAGATTCCTCCGTATTGTGTGGGACAGTGTAAATGTATGTGTGTGTATACACAGTGCCACTTTCTGGTTGCCATTTGGAATCGGGAAGGAATCCCCCGCCCCTATATCGACTAATAATTGGTCTTTGTGTGGTATTCAATAAAATTGGCCTAATTTCACTTTAGGCTTGTTGAAATTTAGCACGGTATTAAAACCTGGAATAATACTGGTCCATGTATGGCTACCTTTAGCCACATTATCAAAAGAGCAACAGTTGAATTGGGAAAGATAGTGGCAAAGTGCAGGCTTAATATCTGACATTAGGAATGCCAGAGTGGTAGAAAGTATTGCTACTCCAAAAGAAACAGGTCTTGTCCTAATATGTGACATTATACTGATGGTAAGAGTAAAGCCTCGTACACACGTTGGATAATTTTCATACGATGCAGCCGAAGAAGGTTTATCGACATTATCATTAATCCTCATAATTGAAACGACATCTGTACACACAGCAACAATAGTCACCACGATAGTCGGTAGATATAGACGTTCGTACGTAACGTTCGTATCATCACTCAATTCCGAAAGCAGCGCATGCGCCTTTTATATATTTATCCATAGGACGTTAACGATAATCTACCGACCATGTACAAATATACGGTAATCGGCAGAACAAATCTGCCAGGCTGATCGAAGGAAAAAGCCGGCTATAGTCGCCGGTTGTTGGTCTTTGACGATCGTTGATGATATATTTTCGTACAAATATGTTCGAACAAATGTTCATCGGCTGCATCGTACGACAATCATCCAACGTGTGTACGAGGCTTAACTTTCTGGGAAGATGGGTCTGCTTCTTAAAGTGGCCAAACACATGGCACATAGCTAATCTGACGGGATTTGATATACTGTAGTGTGAAATTGTTTATGGTTTATAATATGTGTGTCGTATTGTGGTGAAAAGAGGATTTTTTTTTTTTTTTTTGATTCAGTGTCCGAGGACTTGTGTACAGCTCTTTATTTATTTATCACCAGATTAACATCTTGACCAGTAAAGCCGTTAGTGTTGTCCTTATTTTTGTTTTGCTTCCAGGAAAATCACTAACATGTAACCACTGTAAAAACTGAAATGTTTGTCTTTCCCTAGGTACTATGCTGTCCTTTATCCTATGGTTTACCCTATGAAGATTACTGGCAACAGAGCTGTCCTTGCATTGGCATATATTTGGCTGCATTCACTAATTGGATGCCTTCCTCCTCTCTTTGGTTGGTCCAGTTTAGAGTTTGATCACTTTAAGTGGATGTGTGTAGCAGCATGGCACAAAGAGGCAGGGTACACTGCATTTTGGCAGATATGGTGTGCCTTGCTACCATTCATGATAATGATGATTTGCTATGGTTTTATTTTCCGTGTGGCAAGGATAAAGGCACGAAAGATTCACTGTGGAACGGTCATAATTGTTCAAGAAGCTTCTAGAAAGAACGAGAGGAAAAATTCCAGTACGTCTACATCTTCATCAGGAAGCAGAAAAAATGCCTTTTCTAGTATCGTTTACTCTGCCAACCAATGCAAAGCCTTAATAACTATATTAGTTGTTATTGGTGCTTTTGTTCTTACCTGGGGGCCTTATATGATTGTTATAAGTATTGAGGCCTTAAGGGGGAAAAACAGTGTTTCTCCAGTACTGGAGACTTTGGCCACGTGGTTATCCTTTACCAGTGCCATATGCCATCCTTTGATTTATGGATTGTGGAATAAAACTGTACGAAGGGAACTTCTTGGCATGTGCTTTGGAAACCGGTACAGAGATCCGTTTCACCCGCAACATAGGACATCCAGAATGTTCAGTATCTCCAACCGAATAACAGGTAATAATATCTAAAGTTTAGTTTTTAACGCCAGCTAATAGCTGAAAAGCCGCTATTCAATAGCTTACGGTGGTGCTCGATTGTCTTTTGAGATACCCATACAGCCTCTGCAAATAATGGGTTAAAATCGGTTAGCCCCGACTTTTAACTTTCCTGTGCTGCGGCTCTTTGTGTCAGTTTTTTAATGTATTAAAATTATCTAACAACTTAAAACCTAGCAAAATGAACTCAGTGGCATTTTGTTAACCACAAGAGTAATTGTTGAAAAGTAAATAGCCATCTTAAAGGATAGGTTCACTCAAAAAGTAAGCCTATCCTATTTCACATTTATTAATTAATTAAAGGAGCTATGTCCTACCTCCCGTTTTTTTAATTAATTTAACAGGAGCGGAGAATGAAGATTTTAAAAGTTACCCGCGAGTGCGTCCATCGGGTCAGGTGGATGATTTTCCATCAACCCTATCTTCCAGTCCATATGTTTAGCACATTGAGCTGAAATGTGCTAAAGATCGACAGCTCAAATGGCACGTTTTGACCATTTCGTCTCATTGAACTTTTGATTGGGACAAATGATTGAAAATTCGATTGCCAACCCGTGCATGGCCTCCTTTTAGCATTTCACCATAGCAGTGGTACCGCAAGCTTCCACACTATTATATTATGCTGTTTTTCCAATTTTTTTTCTTCCCATTTCATCTAGATCTTGGATTATCTCCTCATCTAACTACTCTTATGGCACACGGTACAGAGTCAGATCGTCAAAGTACAACAAATACTGGTTTTAGCTGTTCAAATGATTCAGGTATATGACTTTCTTCTTATTTGAAATTTACATTAATCTATATAATTGGTCATAGGAAACCTACTGTGTCATGGGTGAGTTGGTCTTTTACAGTTTATTTACTGTAAAAGCCAAAAAACCAAGAAGACCCAGACCCGTGTTATAGGGGGAAACGCCAAATTTTGGAAGTTATTTTTAAAGAATAAAAGGGTAACCTAAAGGTTATTCCCTATTGAATAGAGACCTGTCTGCTGAAATAACACTTTAAACTCCCCTCTTTAATGGGGCTTTTCTCTACAGCTTAAAGGGTATCTTTTCTCTAAAAAATCGGATACAGCAAGATCCCACTCCTCCAAAACTGTTTTCAGATTTTAAATCTGAGCTGTAGATTCTGAGAAATCATCATTTGAAATCACATTAAATTGTAATATGTGACCCATGCTTGACCTCTGTGCCTGCCAGCACACTTTCTGCAACATTTAAAGGGCATGTCCACGCCTTTCCCCAACTTTAAGGTTATTGTAGGTCTCCCTACCCCAGCCCCAAACGCCATATTAGTAAGTCAAGAAACTTACTAATACCGATCTTTACTTACCTTCCCTCTATCCTCCACACTGCCTGGCCTTCTGCTTGCATGGAACTGCAAGCAGGGGACCGGACCGGCAGCCGCATCCGTGATTGGCTGAGAGCGTGATTGGCGAGAGGGAAGGTAAGTAAAGATCAGGGGAGTTTCTTGACATAATAATATGGCGTTTGGGGCCGGGTGTAGGGAGACCTACCATACCCCAAAGGGTAATTACAATAGGGGGAGGGAGACCAAAATGGGTGGGAGAGGGAGGGGGAGGAGGGCTGCACTTGGCATGTGCAAATTCTCCTGGAGGAGAGACAGGAGGCAGACCTGGTGGCCAGTTTTTGGGACTTTGGAGGGGCATAGTAGGGCAGCCATTTGGAGCTGGGATGTAAGGCAAGGATTTTTATGCAGTAGACAGTGAGACCAGTAGTGGGTTAAATTATAGTTTTGGGGGTGGACATGCCCTTTAAAAGAATCAGCAGAGAAAAGAAGGCAGGAGGAGGGAGGGGGAGATGTGTAAGCAGATCTGAGTTTGTGGTGAGGCTGTCGCAGATACTACAAGAAGGCAGTGAGTAAGGAGGGTGAAATTACGAGCACTCACTAAAACATTATTAATTTGATGACAAAGCAAACACAGATAAATATGTGAGTACCACCATTTTACTTCTCTCAAATTGTAGTTTCAGATAATGTAAAGTTGTTTGAATGAGTATAGTGACACTTTAAGTTAACTTTGTTCTGCATTTTTATATTTAGATAATTTCAATGTAAAAAAAAATAGGTAACTTTTCATTTATTTGTCCATAACCCCAATTGCTATATTTAGCACTTTATTACGTTTATTTCTAACCAGACATAATGGTTACTATTGCCCACTTTCTCTCCACCTATTTCCCCAGCTCATTGAGCTTTTTGGAACTTGAGCATGTGCAGAGGAAGCAGCAAGGGAAAGTGCAATAAATCATTTGCTGTGATGTCGGCAGTCAAAGCCTTGATTGACTGTATGGAAGGAGGAGCCAGCTTCCTCTGCCAGAAAGGGGGTAATAGTTATCTTTGAATATCTGGTTATTAATACTTCTTATAATGTGCTGAATATATTGGTTATAATTGAAGGGCATGTAACTGGCAAGTGACCAGTTTTTTTGTTTTAAGGATGGCCCTTAAAAAACAAATCTTATGGGGCTGCCACAATAGAACATATGTTGTCTCCCAGTAGACACCCTCCACAATAAATGGTTTCCATCTTTACCAATGTATACCTCCACAATTTAGAATTCTAGAATTTTTTTACTGTCCAAAGTGAATCAATAGGAGCCTTGCGCAGTCCAGATAGAGCAGTTAGCACAGGTAATTAACATAGAAATATGTTTACATAAATTCACACCGACACTTATAGCAGATGCATGCCTTACGCATTTCAGGGGAGATAAAATAATTAAGGGCACAGCTTTTTGAACCAAGAGAAGAGGGTGGCACAAGCAGCACCCGGACCACTGGGTGAGTCTTCTGTTAGTTTGGACACTGAGAAGTCTATGTAAGGAGGTGGCGGGCTCTGGGCATAAGCACCTGGGCCACTTTTGATTTAGTGTGAGCATGTTTTCTTCTTTGTAGTTCTATGTTTTAGTATTTTCCAATCCTTAGCCCAACCTAGGGTATTAGTATTGTATTAGCTCAATTTTCTACCAGCCTGGCCCTGTGCAGCAGGGCATATAATATACACAGCCCCTCTGGCCAATGATTGCACAGTATCAGAGCATGTCTTATAAGTGAATGGCCATAGAAGGGGATGTTTCATCCACTGTAATGGCAAACCGGGCTCTGAACTAAATATTGCTTAATGGTTTCATTTATCCTTAAATCTATTATTTTTCATTCTAGGTACTGATGTGATGCTGCTTGAAGATTCCAGTTCTGATGCTATGCAATATTCTAGACTCTTGTCTCGAAGGAAAAGTTCTGTAACTTTTGAAGATGAGTTGGAGCAAAAAAATGGTAAAAAAAACATTGGTGGGGACACTAATCGGTTAACTTTGCCTTGCTTTTTGCAATTCAGTTTTCTGTAGGGCAGTTTTACATTTTGATAGGTTACTAATCTGTGTAATATATTCGCTAAACTGGAGACTGGTAGTTTTCGTGTATTAATCATAACCATTAAAGTACAATTACAATGTTGTTTTTTATAAATATGTTAGCAGTTAATTCATACCTTTTGGCTCCTTGGCTGTCTTCCACGTCACTTGTTGTCAACTAAAAAGTTGGTATGAAGTTGTGGAAACTTTTTGTTACGTGATGCCACGGAGCACCATGAGTTCAAATGGGACTATTGCCCATGGCCCCAAGAGGCCCTCAACACCATGTTTTGTCCAGAGGCCCCCACAGAATTTAAACCAGCCCTGTCAGTGAGGTTCTGGATTCAAACTTTTATTTCTAGGCTGCGCAAGGAAATACTTGGAACTCCTGTCGACATCTTGTAACAAGCCACAGTTTTCCTCTGCTAGATGCCAAGTTAAGTGGGCACCAAGCAAAGCGAAAGGGAGTCAGAGTTAAGCATTACATAATGGCTGTAAAAGAACTTTCAAGCAATGCGAAAAAGTGCAAGGGAAGTTTAATTCTGTGGTTTTACTGGCTTCTCTTCTTATTTACATTTACAAATAAAATTACCATCTGTAGCATCCACACGCTTAGAAGTTTCTGATGGACCTAACTGTGCATTTTACAACATTCCATTATTAATACTACCTAGTTTGTAGGGATAGGATCACCAGGAAGTCAATAAGATATTTCAATACAGCCAGCCTCACAGTTACATTGCTGTGTACCTGTTAGGATTTTCTGGTCCGATCCAACGTAATTCTGCTGTTGGCCATAGGATCAGTCAGCTGTAACAAAACAATCTATCAGCCCCTATGTTTTAGTATGGGGAACAGATAGTGGCCACTGTGGTAATTTGTGTATTAATTTTTGTACAATAGATCTACAAATCTTTATTTTTCATTATCCCCAGCGTAACCCACTTCTCCATTTCCATGGGGATCTAATTGTAGACACTCACTCTGAGAACACTGAGCATGTCTGTGGCAGAGGGAAGGAAGAGGGGTAAAGAGTAACTGGAGGTAAAGGCCGGTACACACTTTTCACCCAACGGCATTGTTAAGGGGTACATATTGATGGGTCATTCCTGATCCTGGAAGAACAATCACATTGTTCTCCCACACTGATGGAGACTATCAGGGTTATTTAATAAAAGTTCTTATTGTTTACAATGGTGCTAATTTTGCCCCAACCAATCGGATGTTATCTTTCAAATGTTAAATAAGATCTGATTGGTTGGGGCAAAATTAGTCCCATTTTAAATAAGAACTTTTATTGAATCTCCCTGTTTGTGTTCCTTTCCTCCCCATACAGTGTTATAGGCTAAGGAACAAGTAGAGTTGGGTGATAAATACAGTTTGGAGCTAAAGCTCCAAACAAGCTTTATTTTGTGTGTACAATTTGCCATTATATATATTTAAGCCAAAACATCTCCTCTAAACTATCTACACCCTAATTTGCAGTTCCCAATAGAAAATAACTTGCCATTGGCCAATTTATGCAGAGTCGCAGCGGTAAAAGAGGTACTATCCTATTTACAAAAGGTTAGCACTAAAGAATAGCGGCGGATGTGCAAATACCTCAACAGTCACACTCTAAAAGGGATATTATTATTTTAAGGGGCATGTCCACCCCCAAAACTAAAATCAAACCCAATACTGTGCCCCTACTGTGTAGTGTTCAAAAATCCTTACTTTACTCCTCTGCTCCTTATGGTTCTCCTGTAGTGCCTGTTCAAAGTCCCAGAAAGTGAAGAGTAGGAGCCATTTCCCGGTGTAATTTTTTTCCGCTATCCATGTTGAGGTTTCTGGCATATGCAATGGTGTAAAGCTATTCACCCCACCTATTTTTAACTTGCATGATGAGTAAAGGGGGTGTGATAAAAACTCTCCCTAACTTACTTGGTCCCTTAGAAAATGTTATTTTTAAATGGCTCACAGATGCCTGGAAGGTGTCTGCATAAACATGAGCATAGAGAAAGTTGTGCAATTGTTCACAATTGTTCATTTCTAGGAGAATATTGGGAGTAGTGGTCCATTGACATCTGCAGTAGTGTTGGCCAAATCACATTTCAAGTTCAGTGTATTAAAAAACTTATTAATAATGACTATTTTTAGTCATGCCCTATTTTTAGTAATGCAAAAAACGAATTGTACAGAATGCCTTCCTATGGGTCCCCTAAATAACCAGTGGTTGGAATTAAAATCTTTCATCATTGCCTTAGGCTGGGTACACACGAACAAATGTTTTGTCCCAATGGAGCATTCGCTTCTAGCGAGTGCTCAGCTGGGACAAATCACTATCGGTCGTGACAACATTGGCCACAGCCGACATTTTGCACAACCGATTGTGCAGTCCCATAGGGAACTACATGATCAGTCGTCATTTACCAACAGGCCCAATCGCATTCTCGTCCGATCTGGCCAAACGGACGTCCAAGCACAGCCGCGCCCACCCACACAATGCAATATTTCCACCCGACCATCCGATACAAGGCACTATCGTTTGGTCGGCCAAAAATATTGGACAGTGGTGTACCCAGCCTTATTCAGGAGTCTAGTTGCTCAAGCCCTGTTTAGATGCTTGTTCAGCAAATAGTGCAATAACCAAGAACAAACTAAGCTACCGTGGCTGGAGACTGTGCATTGAGCTTTCCAAGTAAAGTACCCTAGACTAGTACCCTAGACTTTGCTCTACAAAACAATTTTTTTTGGGGGGGTCAGTGCTGGGGTCAGTGCTTTTGTATTCCAACACCACTGTGACCACACAAGTGCTCTGTGTGGTAGTCAAGACCATCTTTCCCCCCTCAGTTTTCCAGCCACAAATGGAGCCACCAAGAGGGAACCTCCCTTTGCCAGAAGGCTTACCTATACTACTCTCCCCTTTGACTCTCAGCTGCCACAGGAAGAGCTTGATTGGGAAAGTTGAAATACTACAAAAAGACCCAGCCTGTCCCACCAGACATGCCAACATTCTGATCTTATACTAACCTGTAACTTTTTATGCTATCTCCCAAACACATCTGGATTGGTCTAGATACAAACTTAAATCTGATTGGATCTTGGACCAATCAGATTTTGGGGGTGGGTTTAGGAGTCATTAAAATAGTGAATGTTCAGTAAGGAGAGCTAGTTTCAGTTTTCCATTTAATCTGAAATGTTATGTCTTTGCACTAAGGCATTTAAAGGGATATAAGCTTATTGAGTGGGTAACTTGAATGGGCAGCCCTTAGCTCAGATGGCTCTCAGTTTAGTTCTCAGTATCTAAGATAAAAAAAAAATTCCAGCAAATGTTTGGTTTGCTATCCCAACTAAGTACTCAACAGGAGATCTGAGTAACAGAGCTATTGATGTATTGGAATATCTGGTTCCGATATTTCAGCAGAAATAACCTCCAGTAATAAAGCATAGGGAGATGAAATAACCTCCAGTAATAAAGCATAGGGAGATGATTGTAAACCAGTTAGAGAGCAACATGGTAATTAAAGGGATATCAGAAACACATGCAGCAAAGCTGAGTCTGAATAATTGCAGTGTAAAAGCAACCAGTCTACAATATATATATATATATATATATATATATATATTATATAGATATAGATATTAATATAAGGCTGTTATCCAATAAATGCTCACATATATAACAGCAACGTTTCGAGACTGTAGTCTCTTTATCAAGCTATGAGCATTACAGCTTGAAAAAGAGACTACAGAGTCTCAAAATGTTGCTGACCGTGTGTTGGGAAATTGGGCATCCCTTAAAGAGATTAACACCTGTGCCTTTAAAGGGTATGTCCACCCTTCTCACAAACTTTTAATATTCTGTAGAGCTTCGTCTCCCAGCCTCGACCGCTATATTTTTATGGTCAGAAACTTCTCCAAACATTACTTACCTTCTCTCTTTCTTCCGCTGCACTGCCCGGCCCTCTGCTTGCGCGAAACTGCAAGCAGAGGGACAGGACCGTCAGCCGCGTCTGTGATTGGCTGGGAGGCAGCCAATCACGGACGTGGCTGCCGGTAGATCTGAACGGCGGAGGAAAGAGGGAAGGTAAGTAATGTTTTGGGAAGTTTCTGGAAATAAAAATATAGCGGTTGGGGCTGGGGGACAAAGCTCTACAGAATATTATGGGGGTTTTGAGCTAGGGGGAGGGAATCCAAAACGGGAGGGAGAGGGAGGGGCAGAATGGCTGTAGTGCGCATGCCAAACTTCTCCCGGAGGGGAGACAGGAAGCAGAGTCCTATATGGACCCTGCTATCCTCCTGGTGGGCAGTTTTTCAGACTTTGGAGGGACATTGCAGGAGAACCATTTGGAGCCGGGATGTGAGGTAAGGATTTTTATTTACTAGAGTGGGGCCTGTAGTGGGGGGAATTATAGTTCCCAAAACTATAATCCCCCCCACTACTGGCCCCATTGTGTAGTGTAGTTTAATCCTTACCTCACATCCCAGCTCCATAAGGTTCTCCTGTAGTAGCCCCCCCCCCCCCCAAAGTCCCAAAAACTGCCCCCCAGGAGGATAGCAGAGTCCATATAGGACTCTGCCTCCTACCTGGCCTCCGGGAGAAGTTTGGCATGCGTACTGCAGCCCTTCTCCCCCTCCCTCTCCCTCTCGATTAGGATTCCCTCCCCCGACCATAAAACCCTTTTTACCAAACACTCCCCCTGTCCCCCCAGCCCCAACCGCTCTATTAGTAAGATCAGAAAGTGCCCAAAACATTACTTACCTTCCCTCTTGCCTCCGCCGCACTGACCTCCCGGCAGCCGCGTCTGTGATTGGCTGCCGCTCAGCCAATCACAGACGCGACTGCCGGTCCCGCCCCTCTGCTTGCATTTTCTCGCAAGCAGAGGGCCTGGCAGTGCGGCGGAGGAAAGAGGGAAGGTAAGTAAAGTTTTGGGCATTTTCTAATAATACTAATATAGCAGTTGGGACTGGGGGGACAGGGGGAATGTTTGATAAAAAATTTTTTTAGGGTGGACATATCCTTTAAAGGAACATGATTGTAGGTGCTGCTGCTTTTTTGTCTTTTAATTGATAAACTGATTCAATCTGCCATCAACATGCTAATTAGGCCAAGGCCACACTACAACGCACTATTGTGTGCGCAATTCTCGTACATTTTGTGCCTGCGATGTTGCCGTTTTCCGTTATGGAAATGCATGTGTTAACACACCAAACATGGTGAACGCATGCGTTAACAAAGCGCGAACGGACGCGCAATCACGTGCATCAGAAATTGCGGGACTTTACGTGTTTCCATTTTAGCGAAAATCGCGCTAGTGTGGCCTATCCCTAACACACAACAAAATCCGATCATGTAGTTCGGACTATAGAAAAAGGGAAAGGGTTAATGTAAAATCCCAGAATCCCAAGTGTGTTGTTTGCATGTTTAACTGATTCTGCAAGTTTAATTAATAAATGGAGAAAGGGCTACCATTATGCAAAACCCTTCTGATTGGTGGACATATCTCCATAGACTACAAGCACACTGCCGACTATAGGAGGAGTGAAATCAATTGCTACACCCATAAGAAACACAAAAATGAAAATATCTTGATAACTGTTCCAAAAAAATAATGAAAGTATATGGCAAAAGTACACAGGATAGCACTCTCTTCAAATGTGTTTAGTTATTTTGGCACTGGACATGCCCTTTAAAGCTTGGGGCTGTGGGTAAATATCCCTGTGGGTGTTGTATTTGTAAACATTTATATTCCGTCTTTTTCTTTAGTTCCCTTTTTCTCGTTTGTGTCCATAGAAAAAAATCTCACCGCATTACAACAAGCTATAATTAAAATGATTTTACTGGTAAATATATGCATTGTGCAAAATCTACTGTAGCTATCTAGTTGTGTAAATGTAACTTGGTTTGACATTAATATAATTAAATGTGACAGTTACACATACATCTAACTAATGACAATTGTTCCCCCTTCAGATGTCAGAACAGTTGCTGTTCACAATACAAATAATGAATCTTTGGAAACCTTTGCATTCCAATTAGCCAAAACCATTGAGATGGATGCTAAAGTCAGCCTATTCGGCGAAGTCTTGTGTGTCCCTTCCACGTGTCCTACTGGTCCAGGATATTCTGGAAAAACCAAAAATAAAATGAATGGAACCCAGAACCAGAGGGTAAAACTTCAAAGCATTGAGGAAGGAAACGTTTGAAACCCGAAAATGTTATTTGCATAGGATCATAAATATGTAAATGTTATTATGTTCATCAAACATATATTTAAACCAAAATGCTCTTTGTAACTGTGGAAACGTACAACTTTATGATTCAGACCTGGATGTAGATGCCAGTGGCATAAAATTGAATTAAGAAACAATACTTTTTTTTTTAACCTGTGCTAGTGTGCTTGTCCGAAAAACAGACCCACCACCTGCTTACCTGTGTCTGACCCAAACTCAACTTCATCTATTCTACCTACAATGCTTTGGAACTCCCCATAGTCCAGATTTGGTGGATGGAAGAGACACAGCGATCCGACCTGGATCAGAACTGCCCAAACACCTGCTGGGCACACCGTCTGTAAATTGGGTACACTACCTGATGAAGGCCTCTATTCCAAACCACTGTTTTACATAAAGGAAAGTAAAAATCTACACTTATGTCTAATTTAAACCTAATGTAAGTCTGAACTATAAATATCCTTTTGTAACCCTGCAATATCTCGAGTTTTACTGGTAGCATAGTTTGTATATTCTATACTTTATATATAAAGTATATACCTACACTCTGTATAGGGAGATCTTTCGGGTGGCCAGCGGCGATATATAAATATATATAAAGTACAGGGGCTGGTAGAATTTTTCAGTGGTGACTGACAGTAGTAGTTCGTTGGTCACACGATTTTTTTGTTATAAAAGGTCGATCCTGTTGTACTTTTAAGCTGGCCATACAATACAATACTAACGTTCCTATGACATTCTGACAACCACCTGGCCCAATCTTTTTGTCATTGTTATTACGATTGTTATATTGGTTGTAATTCCGATCGTAAACATGATCCAGACAGGAAACGTGGAAATGTCAGCAGGTAAAACTGCTGCTCCATTCAACATTACAATCAATTCGACATTTATCTGATTTTGAATGTTTAATCAGTGTAATGTTGAGGTAGTGTATGGCCAGCTGCTTTCCATAGAATATCCATAGAACGGTACTGCAGATTAAATTGCAAGTTAAGCATAGAACCTCAGCTAGAAATACAGTATATTTCAGTTCTTGCTGCTGCTGCTGCTGTTTTTTAGTTTTATTCTATTTTAAAGGGGCTCTATACTCAAACAGACAACTTTTTACATTTTATGAAACTACAATATGAGAGAAGCAAAATGGTGGTATTCACATATTTATCTGTGCTTGCTTTGTCATTAAATGTTTAGTGAGTGCTCCTAATTCTCCCCACCCTCCCTTACTCACTGCCTTCTTGTAGTGTCTGTGACACTTACATGTTCTGCACAGCCTCACCATGGACACTGCTCCCCTCCCTCCCTCCCTCCCCCCTTCTTTCTTTTCTCTGCTGATTCTCTTAAACATGTTGCAGAAAGTGTGCTGGCAGACAGCCAAAGATCCTAGTAAGAGGTCAGGGATGGAACATATTATAATTTCTGCTTCTGGAGTGACAAATCTTTCCCTGCAAATGTGATTTTAAATGATGACTTTTCAGAATCTACAGCCCATATTTAAAATCCCTAAAATGTTTAAACAATATCTCGCCATCCAAAACCCATTTTATATAGTCTGGAGCTATTGCTGTATGCAGGCCATCTGTTCCCTAATGTGAAGTCAATAATACCATATATTGGTTTATCATAAACTGACTTTGAAGGGCATGCCCCCCCCTTCACATCTAAAATTTAACCCACTGCTGGCCCAACTGTAGTATAAACAAAATTCTTACCTTACTCCTCTGCTACATATGGTTGTCCTGCAGTTCTTATTCAAAGTCCAGGAAACTGTTGAGTAGGAGACTTCCTGTGTGGGAAAAGGTTTCTTCCCTTTCCCTGTCCTCCTGGAGGATTTCTGCATGAATAGGGGATCCCTCCCTCCCACCTTTCGGATCTCTCATCTGTGCAGTGCTTATTTAAAAAATAAAATATTTTCTGTAGTGTAGGGCCCCCCCACCCAACCCTAACCACTAGGTTTAAATTGTAAAAAAGTGACCAGTAACTTACTTATTAGACCACGTTCTTTCGGCTTTCTCAATAGCTGGCAGCCGCATCTGTGACTGCCTGACTCTCAGCCAACCGTCAGGCCCCTAATGCTACTCGGTTCCCGCAAGTAGCATTGGAAGCCGAGGCTGCAGGGCTGGTAAGTACGTTTCTAGCCACTTTTTTTCAATTTAAACCTGTCGGTTAGGATTGGGAGGGGGGGGTCTCTACACTACAGAAAAAAAATAATTTTGGGATGGACGTACCCTTTAATCAGCCATGTGACACTATTACAGGGCTGTCCAACCTGTGGCCCTCCAATTTATAAAAACTACAACTACCAGCATTCTTTGGTTGCAAACATCTGTAGACCTTGGTTGGGCATCCCAACACAAAAGACATACCTCTAGAATTGTTAAATGGTCCCTCCATCTCAAATGTCAGCAGCTAGCACAGTTCATGCATTAACATTTTCTTCCATCTTTTGCCAGCGGGGATCCTCAAAACATCTGGAGGGCCATGGTTTGAGGATCTCTAGAATAAAGCACCAGCAAAGACTCCTCCTACATTATGTTCTCCCTCATCTAAAGGTGGCTGATGTGGCATTAGACAGGAAGGATCATTTTGTATATATTTTATATGGGCCATACACACCAACGATTGTTATTGGCTCGCTTTAGAATAAGGAGCTGGTAACGATCCGTTGGAAAATGTCCAGACCACAGTGTCAGCTTATCAACTTCACAATCTATCCATAGACATTACCAATATTCAGTAAATCCTGTCTGATCCGAGGCGATTTACTGAATATCGGAAATGTGTATGGGCAACTTTTATCCAACATTTTCCCCTTACCTGTACGAGGTATGCTAGTGCCAGAAAGGCTGTACGGCAAGATTAGTTCATTCATTTCTTATGGTGCTGTTCTGATTATTCACATCAGGCTTGAATTAAAAGGTAAAATATCCGTTTGGGTTGGAGCATTCGCCTTTCCTTTAATCTATAGCAATACAATGTGTTTATAGCTCCACCTACAGTGTTATTTGTTTTTTAACAGTATTTCTTCTTGGGGAATCTTTTGGGTACTATGTACTGCGTTTGATAAATATGGTGCTAAAATCAGGCAAAACTGTGGACAATGAGATTGTCCTTGAAAATTAGCAGTTGTTTAGAATTGTTTTTTTTTTTGTTCAGTACTGTATTCAAATAAATCCTGTTTAGTGGTAAAATACCCTTTACTGTAGAAAATCTATTCCAAAAAAGCTTCACATATGTTAATAAGAGAGGTCATGTTGTAACCAATAACTGTTCCAGGACCTGAAACTCTTCCCTTGCTAGTCCACATCTGCTTAGTTCAACCTGTGGTTTGCAGCCAGGGAATGCTGGTAGTTGTAGTTTTTGGAACATCTGGAATGCCTCAAGTTTGACATCCCTGGCTTAAAGTGACCATATCACTTACATTCTGAAATTCCCGTGGCATTCGAGCAACGCAAAAGGAACCGCCTGACCTGTTCATTTTTGCCATCGACAATGGGCCTATGAATGGGCCTAGTGGCAACATTGGAAGAAACAATATTAGATTAGACAATTGTCTAGACAAACGTGAAATCAATCTAATATCTTAGTAGTGTATGGGCACTTTAGTTATCATCTATCTTACCTGGCTGTAAGACACAGAGTGATGGTAATCCTGATACAGCATTTGGTTAGCCCACAAGGCCATTGAAGTCCAATGTAAATTTTTCCCTTGACTTATTATAAACAGCACTTGCTGACATTTGACATATCTCTTGTATTCTGTGTAATTCTTAAGTAAAGATATACATGTTTCACTCTAACTGTCCCTTTAACACCGGTAGTAATAAGACTATGTACTGAGTGCCTCTCTAATGCCCCCTTTAGGCTATGCACCAAGCTGATAGCAGTTCTCTGTACATAGCGACTGGTGTTAAACCATGCCAAATTATTAACGCCAGCTATTTCATCCTACAGCGGTTGCATGACCGAGATTTTGTGCACTGCACCAATTGCCATTATTTGTGCCTTAAAGCAGAATTAACCCTTGGTACATAGATAAACGGTACGGTAATTTCTGGCCTACGAGTCTGGGAAAATGTGTTTTTAAAGTGGACTTCTCCTTCATAAAACTTGTTTTAGTCTTTAAAGAAAACGGACTATAAATTATAGTAAAAATTATAGCTTCATTTTTGCTCCATAAATTGATTTATTACTTTCCCTTGAAATTCTTTTGTTTTTGGAGCATTGTCAGCTAAAAATCTGTTTGCAATTTTACATTTTGATATTGCCTTTTTTCACTGCCCACTGTAAACAGGCATGTGCTCTCTGATGGGCACTACACAAGTGTACATTTTGGGCCTGAGGAAGGGGGGCACCAGTATTTAGAAGCATTGCCCTTTACTAGACAAATGTTCTAGCTTATTGGTACCCACTTGGAGTACCTAAAATACAACAGGACCTTCTTAACACAGAAGGAACTTCACCGCCTCAGGCTATAAAATAGCATTGCCCAGCTGATAAATAAGGAATGCTTTCTGATTCCAAGCAGCCCTCTTTTTTAGGAGTGTGAAATCATTCCTGGGATTGGATTACCTGGGCAATGCTATTTTATAGCATGAGACTGTGAAGTGCCTTCTGTGTTCTGTTGTATTTCAAGTACTGTGGGGATCTTTTTGCTCCTTTAGGCCCACCACCCCTTAAGCTGTATAACTTTTTGGTATCCGAGTACCTAACCAATGAAAGTTTCTGTTAGCCTGTGTATTGCTTGTAAGTGAATACATGGACTTGTCCATCGCTATAGCTAAACTTAAGTTTAGGCAATAATTCTGTGTCTAAAGATGGCCATACACATGCAACTGCTTTTGCCTATTGCAGCATGGATTCCATTTAAACCTATTTGCAATATTTAACTAGAGGTGGATTCACCGACCATCCTCCCACATTCTTCATGGGGAAAGCCAATTGGTTACGCCAACATGCCCCAACCATATTGGTTCCCTTAGCTTGAGAGCCAAGGTGGTCAGATGTTCATTTTTTCTCCGCACTGATCTTTCTATGTGGACAGCAGTAGTTTGTCATCATTAAGGATCGTTTTTGCCCTGTGAACCTTGGCAATATAGGAGCAAATCCCATCAGGATTTCCCAATATGGTAAATGCTTATGGCCAACCTTACTTCTCTGTAACCCATCCGGTGTTAGTTATTTGTAATGAAAATAATTAAAATTCTTTTGTTTCAATGTTGTAAGTCAGTGTTCAACAAACTGTATTAAAGACAACAAATATCCAATATCCTTGGATTATTTTTTTTTATAAAGCTTTAAAAAGGTTTGAGATTTGAACTGCATTGTTTTTTGTACCGTCTTAGTTTGCCTTTTTTTAATGATTGTAACTTTTATTATGAAATTAAACTAGTATTAAAAAAGTTGTCACAAAAATGTTCCTTTTATTTGGTGTTTTTCCTGATACTATGTAACTATGTGCATGAGAATGGTATTACACCTTGGTGTGGTTGGTATGATCATGATACTGTAACTACAACCCCCATGTTTAGAAAGGTGCCCATACATTAGAGTTTACCTGCAGACCTTTCCCCGACAATTAATTCTGCATGAACCACCTTTCCTGATCTTCTTTGCGGCCGTCATACATTTGCAAAGTCATGCCTGGCCCATTCATTTTGCGATCGTATGTTCCGAAGGTCTGCCCTGCAGAATTGATTGAATGTCACAGGATCTGTCTGCAGGTAAGCTCTAACGTATGGGCACCTTAAAGGGGAAGTTCAGTGCAAATACATGTGCTTTTCAGAAAAAGGAGCAGTTTTTGTAATCCCAATGACCTTAATCTGCCAATTCAGCATTTTGTCTGTTTATAAATAAATGCAACCGAAATACTGACTTCCTGTTTGCAGGATCCCTAGTAGAGACCGTTATGATTTTGCCCTTGACCCAGCTCCTGGGTTGATTCAGTTGCTCAGTAGAGATCTGAGTATCTTTGACCCATCCAACAGCCAATCAGTAGAAATTACTGTTAGGAACATTCCAAGGATGTGGTGCATCCTGGGAAGAAGGACCGTTAGAACCTGAAATGTAAGCTCACTAATGTCAACAGCAGGGAACAGCAAAGGGTATGAAATCAACTGATTTTTCAAAATGGAAGAGAATATGTAGAAGAACGAAGTATGTATTACACAAACTAACAATTTAACAAATATTAATCATTTCCACTGAACTGTCCCTTTAAGGCATATACACATTGTATGATATTGTATGGGGCCATGTCATGTTGGGGACCATGTCTATTGTCTTCTTTCAGAGCTATATACCTTAACATTCATTGGCCTTGGGAGAGCTTGAAAATTCTCATTACGTTAGATGAACTATATTACTAATGTTCCTTGGGTTGGCTTTCCGAGCTCGATTTGAATGAACAGTGGTGTGAATGGACCACTGGGAACACTTTTTTTTATTCATTCATGCTTTAATTATTTTTTTTTTAGGGCCTAAAATTTGTATTTAATTAAGGGACCAAACGACTACCGATCCATAAACTTATTTGAAGCCTGCCAGTCTGATGTAAAAGTTGTGCAGCCCACACCAAAAATCGACCATTCAACCAAAATATCATGGTGGCTATATCGGGCTAAAATATTGGGTCAACTTCAAGCCACGTGTAGAATAACCAATCACCTTGCTGGTTAATAATTTGGATATTGAGAGAGTCAGGTCATGAATGGTAAGTGTATTTTTGCTAAAGACTAGTGATTCGCTCTGTATAATTTATGTGAAAAGCTTGGTGTACACATGAAATATCTTTTTAAAAAATTACAGAATGTGGAATATTGTTTATGGCGTTTTCTAAAGATCCCTTTACACACAATCCCGAGCATTCTACCTATGTATAGTATAGAAAGAACTTGTGGGACTGCAAATTTCCCTCAGCCGTGGCCAACTCCCCATACTTAAAGGATATGTACACTGCAAAAATAAAACTTTAGTTTACTGAATGGCTGTGGCTTTAAAACTAAAGGTGTCTAATTTTTTTTGTTCTACCCCCCTCCCCCACCCATAGCCTACCTTTACTCCTTGAATGTTGCTGGCTTCCTCCTCTTCTGAAATGTCATCTTTAGCTCCACCCCCATTAGATCTCCATCATTCTGGGTCTTGAAAGGTAAAGTCCATTTGTAGCAAGCGAACAGGACATCAATGTGCACGCAGTATGGCATCAATGCTCCATTTCAGAAGTGGAGGAAGCCAGCAACATTCAAGGAGTAAAGGTAGGCTGTGATGGGGGTGGGTGGGGGGTGGAATAGAACAAGAAAATAGACACCTTTTAATTTTAAAGCCACAGCTATCCAGTAAGCTAACCTTTTACAGTGTATGTATCCTTTTAAGGTGATACATTGTGCTCTGCATGCGAGGGTTCGAATCCCATCCTCGTTGTATCAAACATAAGCATTGGGAAATTGTTAAAGGGTAACTGTGGTCTCCAATTCTTCCAAACTAGTAAGAATTATTTAAAAAGCCTTCCGTCACACCTTCAAAATAAAACCTAAATCACATCTCTAGATAAAATTTGTGAGAAGTTATTGCTGGAAATGTTTAGCAATATTACTTCCTGCTTTAACACTTCCTGGTTTCAGCCATGCGACCAGCCTCAACCTGCATTAATAGGCTTCCCTTCTCAACTGTCAATTCCCCCCCCCCCCCCCCAAAATCTCCTGATTTCCCCAGCGTTAAGTCTTAACTGAGCATGCTTCTCCCCCGGGGCGAACGGGCGGGGCAGAGATCAGGTGATGTCACTCAACCTACTGGAAGCAGGAAGTTTGAACTTTCACCCCAATGGATTTTCTCACAGGTGTCATCCAGAGATGTGTTTGTTGGCTAATTTGAAAAGAAATACTGCAGGCTTGCATTGAACCCTTACTTGTTTGGAGACCACAGTTGCCCTTTAATTTTGACATGGGTTTACAACATTAGTTGTAAAATACTGTATCCCCAATGTAACCATTTCTCCTGGACATGTTACTTCCTCCTTCCAAATCCGTTGTTCTCTGCGCATGTGGGTTCAAATCCTATCATGGTCCGGATCAAAAAACCCCAATTTTGACATGGGATGTCTAGTCTAGTAAATGTGAAAATGTCCGTTGTAAAAAGGGACTACTAATAAATCCCCCATGTAAGTATTGCAAAATGTAAAAGTGAGGTGGTTTTGTGTTTAAGGTGATGGGCTGCTAATCAATTGTGTTCTGCACGTTTAGGTTCGAATCCCATACTTGCTGGGAATAAAAATGAATTTCGGGAAACCCCAACTGCTATTTTCCACAGTTTATTACATGCACTTGTAACCAGATATTTAATTATATGTTCTTTTCCTTTCTGGCAAAAGTATCTGCCTCCTCCCTTTTCTCTAAGAGCTTTTTATGAGCTTGAGCATGTGCAGAGGAGGCAGCAGGTGAAACAACAGTCAATTATTGGTTGTGATGTCAGTAATCACAGCCTTGATTGGCTGCATGGAGGGAGGAGGCAGCTTACTCTGCCAGAAAGAGGACAATAATTATACTAAATTACAGTAAACTTTTTTACTGTGTGTCGCTCACCACATCCCACCCCCAACCACCAATTTACTTTTGCAAGAAAAGCCACAGAAAGTTACTTACAGACCTTCGATCCTCTGGCGCTTTGTTCCTGGCTCTCTGCTACCCAGAAGCAGCAGAGAGGGACGAGACCGGGGGCCATATCTATGATTCCCTTGCCAGCAGCGAATCAAAGACGCGGCTGCTGGCTGGAACAAAAAGTTCTGTAAGTACGTTTCTGTGGCTTTTGTTACAGAAGTAACAAAAAGTGGCAGTTTGCGGTGGGATGAAGTGGACTACACATAGTAAAAGTTTACATAGCTAGGGGATGCAGCAGACAGAAGGGATCCGGAGAGAGGGCTCCCCTGCGCATGCCAGAAACCTCTCAGAGGACAGAGAAGAAGCACAACTCTTCACTTTTCTTAACTTTCCACAGGCCCTGCAGGAGAACCATTTAGAGATGTAAGGTAAAGATTTTTGAACAGTACACAGTGGGGCCAGTATGGGGTTAAAATTTATATTTCGAGGTGGACATGCCCTTTAAATATCTGGTTAATAATACATCTAATAATGTGCTGAATAAATCAGTTGGGGACATGGCCTTTAATAGGAAGGGTGGGCACACAAAATACATATCTTGTTAATGCTCTGTAATTATTGCTCTACTGCAGTCTACTACTTTCCTCTAATAATTGGGTAAATACAGAGAACCTGTCAATGGTTGGTGACTTTGAGGCTGTGCAAAGAAACAAAGGGTTTTTCTAAGTAAAATATGCAATTAAATGTAAAATAGAAAAAGCAGCTTCAGAGTCTCAATTATTAACCCCCTATATGAGGGAGAGAAATAGGCTTCCTTAATAAAGCAGGTGGTTCGGGTGTAATAGCAAACCCCGAACCCGACACACGCGGATACAACCAGGCACTTGTATATATTAAATCACACTCACCGCTAAGCTGCAGTGGTCCGGGTGCAGCCTGCCCTAGACCCTTGCTCGGTCCGTACATCACACTGCAGTAGAACAAAGACGGCCATCGGCACACACCGGAATAAATCCTCCACCGGATCAGTAAAATCGTAATTTATTTTAACACATATGCAATACAAATAACTCCTTATGCGTTTCGAGCTACAAGATGGTTCTTACTCATAGGTTACAAACTTACGTTCGATTGAAGCTAATAAAGGCACGTCCGACCAATCACAGGCAGGAACCAGCCCCAGCTGACCAACAGAAACATACTGCAACAAATAGACAACTGAAACAATGTACATATTAAATTGTTAAAAACAAAGGTTGCAAAGTTGTGAGCATATATGAATGATACACTTAAGGAAACCGTATATAGCGCATTATGCCTAAGTGAGTATTATATACTAACTAGGGGTATTTGAAACCCAGAGAAAAGGTAGACCTAAGAGATACATAGTAAATGGGTGTTAGCGGAGATCGGCTGTTAAAGAGAAACAGTGCTAATAAGGCTATGGAGGAATGATAATGTTGAGAGGAAATGCATGTATTTGTCATTGGATATTACTGGACTTGTCACAGAGCATTAGAAGTATTATATAAGGGATATTACACTCCCTACAGTGTAATATAAGGACATTACGCTCCATAACCATAAAGAAGCATGATGCCGCAGGCCGAGTGCCTTGATACAGGGCATGGAACTGCGAGGTTAAGTAAATCTGTATATTACAGTGTAGGTAGCGTATTATTTCTTACAATACATAAGGCCAGCCATGTATATTACAGTGTAGGTAGCGTATTATTTCTTACAATACATAAGGCCAGCCAAAAAAAAACCCAGCACAGACACTCTCTTCCCTTCCCTTTCACTGTCTCTCCCCCTCCCTGTATTAGTCTTTTATATAGGTTAAGAATATATATATATATATATATATATATATATATATATATAGTGATCGGGACCTACTGAAATAAACTTGTTGGATTTAAAACCTTGGAGTGCTCTGGTTTACCAATTTTACTACTTCTATATATAAATATACTAGCAAAAGTGTGCCCGTTGGTGCACAGTAAGAAATATGTGGGTGTATGTTTAGCTATATGTGGATACAGATGATGTAAAATCTTTATTCACACTACTATAAAATTTAGGGATTTGTACAAACAAAATAAAGGCAAGATGTTAAAAATAAAAATAATCCTATGAAATCCTGATTCTATTAGTGTCACATCCCCTAAATGAATATTTTACACAATATACAGAGGCAGAAGGGAACCTATTGGGTGTACCCCAATAGGTATTAGGGGGGACATATATACGCACATCTTTTGGATTGTACTGGAAGTGTCAGTGCTTTAGAAATACATGTTAAATAAAGTGCAGCCTAACATCTAGTTAAGACAGACATAATCCATCTTATATTTGTTATATAACACTATCACACTTCTGTTTTGTTTATTGATTTGTTTTGATAAATCTATACAGGAAGATTTAAATCCAGGCTTTTGAGAGATGGGTGAAACTGCTAAAATCCGTTCCGCCTGTGGACCTGGGAAATGGTCTGGGAAAACCTACATACATCCAGAAGTTAAAAAAAAATAACTTTCCTCAGGATCGAACTGTTTTTCGAGATTACGCATTGTATTTTCGAGGGTCACCGAAATTTTATAAAATTAGAATTTTAATGAAATTTTTGAAAATTTTGTAAAAATGATACAGTAACTTACTGTAAATGTCTCTGGGACCTGGAAAATGGTCTGGGGAGCAGAATATATACTAGCCAATCAGATTCTTTCTGAAAGAATCTAATTGTAACCAATTCTAATTGGAAAAGAAACTGATTGGTATACTAACCAATCGGAATCTTTCTCAAAGAATCTGTAACAAATTCTATTTAGAAAATAATCTGAATGGTTAGTATACTAATCAGATTCTTTCTGAAAGAATCTGATTGTATCCAATCAGAATTGATTACAATCAGATACTTTTAGAAAGAATCTTATTGGTACACTTTCTGGAAGAATCTGATTGTAACTAATCAGAATTAGTTACAATCAGATTCTTTTAGAAATAATCTGATTGGTATACTAACCAATTAGACTCTTTCTGAAATAAGCTGATTGAAACCAATTCTGATTGGAAAATAATCTGATTGGTTAGTATAGCAATCAGATACTCCCTGAAAGAATCTGATTGTATCTAATCAGAATTGGTTACAATCAGATACTTTTAGAAATAATCTTATTGGTATGCTTTCTGAAAGAATCTGATTGTAACCAATTGTGATTGGGAAAGAATCTGATTAATATACTAAACAATCAGATTCTTTCTGAAAGAATCTCATTGTAGCCAATTCTGATTGGAAAATAATCTGATTGGTATACCAATAAGATTCTTTCTAAAAAAAAAAAAAAAAAAGCTGATTGTAACCAGAATTGGTTACAGTCAGAATCTTTCGGAAATAACCTGATTGGTATACTAACCAGATTATTTTCTAATCAGAAATGGTTACAATCCGATTCTTTCAAAAAAAATCTAATTGTCTTTTACCCAGACCATTTTCCAGCTCCCAAAACTATTTACAGTACGCGTCTCAAAAAAATCTGCAAAGCGGAATTCCACGAATCACGGAAATCCGTTGCGGGACTGGGTTCAGATCCACGATCCGTATTCTTGATCTATTAATTGTAACATTGTATAGAATGTTATAGTTCAGTAAAAACACCACATTGAAATACAACTGTTGTGCAGAGCTTGAATCAATCTTCCCCCTTAAATTTCCAACAAATAATAGATCAATAGCAGATCCATTGGATCATTCTATAATTAAAGTTATCAGTCTGTCTTTCAATACTCACCCTCCCCATTAACTCACAGCTGTCACCAGGGATTCTGTTAGAGAGGGATCACTATGGGTAAATCTGGTCCTATAAAGAACCCAGACTATCCTGTCATGTTTCAATCTTATTACATTTTATCAGTTCAGGACACAGGTTCATGGCTACTATGGGGTCTATTGCTTAAATAATGTAATAAACCATTAACAAACTCACTTCATTGTCTCAGAGAAATGGGCATGGAGATGTTTTCCTTTCAGTCCCCCTATCATATATAGCAGGGATAAGCAACCAGTAGACCTCCAGATGGTTGGAAACTACAACTCCCAGCATTCCTCTACAAGCCAAGCACTCAGTTAGGGAATTCTAGGAGTTGTAGGTGGGGTGGGGTGAGGTGAGAGATTGTCACATGTTTTACAATGGAAGTGACAACTTCCTTCTTGCGACTTCCTACTAACACTCAGAAATATTTTTGATTTGCTAACACTGCTGTCAAGCTAATATTAAGCACACCATTGGACAACATTAAAAGGAAAGTGATAAATATGTTCCTTTTTAAGCTTACATTGCCTCCTTGTAAAACATCCTGGGGTGTGGCTAAACACTCCATTTTGAAGATTCCATTACAAAACCCGTGTGGGGTCTATGCAAGTAATTTTATGTATTTATATATTTTACCTTATTTACATTTCTACATTTATATATACTATAATGTCATTGCTACATATTGGTTAATATTGATATAACTATTTATTTAGTGCTTAAACAACACATAAACACCGTCCCAATGTATTACTTTTAATCACCCCCACCAACATAGTACCTCCGAAAAACCCAATGTATTCCCCATGAATTTATAAATTGTATTATATAAATTGGGTAAACCAATTTATATAATACAAGGGATATTGGTTTACCCAAACTGTGTTCAGATCTCATCCCCTATTAACTTAGGCGATCACTCAATTCACCACCAGATGGCAACACACAGGTTCGAATTTTACCCCTCATAACGTAAAAGGGGTCCAAAAAATGGGATGAGGGGTGGTTTAGTAAAAGATGTAAAGAAGTTTATGCTTTATTCTGGGTCCTGAAATATACATACTGTATATACTCGAGTATAAACAGATTTTCAGGCTAAAAAATGAGCCTGAAAATCGAGTCTCGGTTTATACTCGATTAAAAGACTTACCTGCTCTGGCGGCCACAGGCTCCGCATCCTCTGCTGGCTGACGGGAAGTGACATCGCCGAGTAGTGACATCAGCCAGCAGAGGAAATTGCCCTCCAGCCGCCGGAGCTTAGAAGAGGATCCAGAGCAGACTGCAGCGGAACATGTGGAGAAGGTAAGAGAAGGCAACTGTGGGGATTTAGAAGGTGGGGAAGGCACAGTCATTCCTGCAGTGGCTATTCCTTGCCACTGCAGATGTTTGGAAACTACAAGTCCCAGCAACTAAAGCATGCTGTGAGTTGTAGTTTTCAAACATCTGGAGTGCCAAGGAATGAGGCTTTAATTGCCTTTTAAATGGACATAAGAATTCTCATACAGTAATAGCCAAATACAGTATGGCTATTACTGTATGGGACTTCTGATGTTCATTTAAAGGGCAACTAAAGCCTAAAAACAATACAGAATAAGGAGGAGAATGTTATCTATTGCTGCTTTCTGATTCTGTATTGTTTTGAGGCTTTAGTTTCCCTTTAAATGGACAGCAGAATTCCCATACAGCAGTCCCATACAGTAATAGCCATACTGGATTGGGCTATTAATGTATGGGACTACTGTATGGGAATTCTGCTGTCCATTTAAAAGGCAACTAAAGCCTTAAAACAATACAGAATCAGAAGGCAGTTGGTCATAATTTCTACCCTCTGTTTATACTCGAGTCAATCACTTTTACTTCTTTTCAGAGGTAAAAGTGGGTGCCTCGGTTTATACTCGGGTCGGTTTCTACTCGCGTATATACGGTACACACATTGACTTGACATTTACAGCTGTCTTTTATTATATATAGGATCTCTTTCTTTGGTGTGTCCATTGTAAATGTAAATAAAGCCCCCAGCTTTGTGCATCCCTTATATTTATAAGGGTATAGTATGTAACTTACAGGGAAACGTAATAAAAGTTCTTCAGGCTTATGTAATAAAAGTTATTATCATTACAAATGGTGCTAATTTTGCACCAACCTATGAGATGTTAGCTTCCATTTGAAAGCTTCCATTTGATTGGTTGGGACAAAATTAGCACAATTTTTAACAATCAGAACTTTTATTACATCTCCCTGTTAGTGTAATTTATCCTGCGCTAACAAGTGAGAAGTTCGGTCAATACTTTATATTGATGTTATGAATTATTTATGTTTTCTCATTAAATGGCAGAAATAGAATATTCTAACGACAATGATGTCATTTCCTGTCAGGTTGTAATAGATTGATACTAAATTATTTGTCATTTGTCCAGCCTGATGAGGAGGTATCTTTTACCCCCGAAACGTTGCTACTGTGGATTGATGAATTTGGAGAGTGAATAAATAATAAAAAACAGCAACATAAATCCTGTGTACGGTATTTGCTTGAAGGATAAAAAATAAAAAACAGCCCAAAAGTTAAATTCATAAACACAAGCAAGCAAGATATTTGAAGATTGATAGGGGATTTAAGGAGATATATTAGATGTATACCCAGGACTTGACATGTACTGGAGGCTACAGTAAACCTTACTAAAATATTTTGTAAAAATCTGTATAATGGCAATACAATTGTCTAGTAATACAGTAACGTCATGTGACTGTACTGCTATTCCTGATTCGCCTTTTATCTTATCCCCACACTCTGCTGGTGTATGTACTGTAACTTCTTACTTTAGAGGGCATGTGCAACCCCCAAACGAAAATTTAACCCACTACTGGCCCCACTGTGTAAATCCTTACCTTACATCTCTGCTGCTTATAGTTTTCCTGCAGTGCTTGTCCAAAGGCCAGGAAACTGAAGAGTAGGAGGTCTTCCTGTTAAAATGGTTTCTGCCTCCTCCTTGTCCCTCCCTCTTGATCCCCCCATGGCTGCCCTTCACCTAACATAAAATGTTTTCAATATAATGTAGGGCATCCCTTCCCACCCCCAACTGCCTTATTACATTGCTTAAAAGAAAATCTGAACTCTACTTGCAGCCCTTTGCTCCCACGGGACTCTCCATTGATGGCAGCCGCATCTGTGATTGGCTGCCACTCAGCCAATCAAAGCTGTTGTGCTGGTCCAGCCCGTTTGCTAGTTCTTGCAAGCAGGGAGCCAGATCAGAGCACCGAAGGAGCAAGGGGCTGTAAGAAGAGTTCAGATTCTTTTTTTTAGCAATCTAACATAGCGGTTGGGGGTGGGAAGGGATGGCTTACATTATACCAAAAAATTTTTTAGAGGGTGGAGATGCCCTTTAAAGGAGACCATGGTGGTAGGGACCTCAGATTGAATACATAACTCATATATAGTCTGATTTACAGCACATCTGCACATGTGTGGCCAAGAGAATTAATGTGGCTGATTGGAAAGTACAGATTGACTGTAAAATGAACAGACAGGATGTAACAGACTCTAATAACATTTATAAAGAACTTTTCTTCTATGGGAGTCAAATGTGCATTATTCGTGAGAACTTGCATTATTACTTATTTAGTTTACTTTAGTTTCTTAGCTTTAAAACTGCCGTTTGGCAAGAAAATAAGTAAATATTGATTTACAAAGAAAGAACTAACTTAACTAGAAAGGCAAAGTATAAACTTTTAATTTGGCTTGAAAGACTGCATTTTGGAAGGGAATTTGTGTGTTTGTGCTGCAGATTTTAAAACTTAATAATGTCAATGAAGAGGACATTGTTGTCTTTTACTTACCCTTTAAATATATCACATGTATTAAAGGTAGGTCAGTTGGTGTGTGTGTATTCATATCAGGTTGGGGGATAAAATACTAACTTTTTTGAAGATTGGTCAAAATGAGTTAGTTACGCTTTACACATGGCTGCCATAGTAATGGATAAGTAGATCAGTAGGTGTGTGTACCCGTGTTGACCTTTTTTGATGATTGGTCAAAATTAGTTTTTTTGACTTTAGTTACTTTTTAAGTATGACTGCAACAGTAATGGAGGGGTAGGTCAGTAGGTGTGTGTACCTGGGTCTGGTTGAGGGGGTATGTCTTTTTTGTGTTTACAACCATAAAACTATTTTTTTATTGAGGATAAATCTAAATTCGTTTTTTTACTTTAGTTACCCTTAAAGTATGGCTTCCACTGTAATGGATAAGTAGATCAGTAGGTGTGTGTACCTGGGTCTGGTTGAGGGGGTATGTCTTTTTTGTGTTTATAACCATAAAACTATATTTTATTGAGGATAAATCTAAATTCGTTTTTTTGACTTTAGTTACCCTTTAACTATGGCTTCCATGGGAATGGAAAGGTAGGTCAGTAGGTGGGTGTACCCGGGTCTGTGTGGGGGTTTGGGGGTATCACCATTTGTATTTATGACCATGAAAAAAACTGTTTTGAAATATCCACATTTGAGGATTGTTACCATTATAGTCTATGGGAAAAAATGTCCGGCAATTCGACGATAACGCCGTAACGATTCCGTAGAAGATAGCACACTTCTCCTATATGCCTCGCACGTCTGTACCGAATTTCATGTCTCTAGCTCTAAAACTGTGGGAGGAGATACAGTCCAAAAAAGCGGAAGAATAAAACAGAAGAAGAAAAAGAAGAAGAAATAGAAAGAACAGGAATTTGGCTTTTTTAAGTCAAATTAATTACCAGAACTTCAGTCCTTTATGTCCTCAGCCTTCCCAAACATCTAATAATCATCTTTGCCAATAACAAAAATTAAAGAGCAATTTATTTTCAAATAAGAAAAAAACGTGATCAGTGACATTAAATGATATTCTTCCAACTGCAGGTATGTCTCTGGGGACAGTAAACACAGGTTAGTAAACTTAGGCTGGGTACACACAAAACATTTTTTTACCGACGGCAGCAACCAACCTAGGATGCCATTTGCCCAGCAACAGACGAATGGGCGATCGGACATGTCGAAAAATCACTAATTCGTGCGGTCTCCTATTGACATTTGCACTAGTGGCGAACGATCAAACAGGACGAAAAATCTGACCGTGTGTTCCCAGCTTTAGTTACTTTTACTTTAGCCTCAAACCCCACTTTGGGCACATAGAAATTTAAAGTAGCTCAGTTTGGATATAAAAGTCCTATTTAGTTTGATTTACATCACACCTGCACACATCACATATGTGGTCATCGGGGGCTTAATGTGGCTGATTGGAAAGTGCAGAAATAACAGCAATTCCTTGACAGCAATACTAACAGACTAACAGGATATCACCAGGATGAAACCAACCAAGTAAAATAAAGGTGTGGGAACTTGCATTAGTTTACTTGGCTTTAAGGCACCTGCTTGGCAAATAGAGGTAAATATTAATTTACTAAGAAAGAACTAATTAAATTACCAGAACCAGCAGATAAGATAAAGTAATATAGTCCAAAATGAGGTAAATCAAATGCAGTCCAGAAGAATTCTTTGTGTACTGTATAGCACAGGAGTGAAGAAAGCCCAAGAGTTAAAGGAGGGGTTTAATTTTGTAACTTATCGTCAAGAAACTGCTAATTAAATGTAAATATATTACTTGCCTTGGAATGTGGAAAGTCTTAGTCTTGCATTCTCATGGAAACCATAAACACAATAAAAATGTATGTATTTAGTTACAATGAATTATGAAATATATATAAACACTCTTTTTATTTCCATAGCAAGATCATTAAATTTTAAAACATACCGTACATTCCCTTCAAAATGCATCCTTTCAAGACATAATCAAAGGCATAAAATAAATGTGTGGTAAGGGAAATATATATCGACAATATCGGGGGGGACGATTAAAGATAGGGTATTTTTTGAGTATGTTAATAAAAATAAATACAAATTGACCTTTTTCAACGGTATCACACAAGGACACAAAACAGTTTCTAGACCTAACGCTCAGAGGATGTCCCACTTCACAGTAATAAATTAATAAATAAATTGTCAAAGGCCTGCATGGCGAAACGTTGTGTATTTACTTTGTCTGCACAATAAATGGGAGCACCCCAATTTGCATACTAAGAGACTGGACAGTAGAAATGGCTGAATTTCCTGAAGTTCGGTTAATTTCTGAACTTTAGTAAAAGTTCATAAGTTTGGTAGTTTGGAAACTAACCCATTAAAGTAAATGGGAAAAAAGTTAGAAAAGTTTGGATTAATTACAAATAAAATATCAATGGTAACTACATTTAACTGTAAATGGCTATGGCACCTGGGAAAGGGTCTGGGTAACATGTCCATATAACCAAAATGCATTTAAACACTTCTTTCCCCCACAATTAGGCAATTGTCAGGTTTCCGCATGCTACATTCAAGGGTTATGGCAAATTCGAGGGTTACCGAACGCTACATTTGATGGTTACCGAAAACTGAATTATACATTCGAGGGTTACCGAATTCAAGTGATACATTCGAGAGTTACTGAAAATCTTACATTATATTCGAGGGTTACCAAACCTGAACGATACATTTGAGGGTTACCGTAAAACAAACATTATATTCGAAGGTTACCAAATTCGAACGATACATTTAAGGGTTAGCGAAAATCGAACAATACATTTGAGGGTTACAGAATTCCAATGATATATTTGAGAGTTATGGAATGATAAATTCAAGAAATATCGCTGAAATGCCGCATTCTAGGGTTATGGCCGAAATTGAGGGTTAGTGAATGGTACGTAAATTCGATAATTATTTAATTTTTTTAGAATTATCGAAAATGTGTCTGCGAGTTCAGAAAAACCAAACAAGATTGGAATTCGGAAGTTCTAATAGTTAGATCATACATCTGGGAAGTATAAAAAAATAACCAATCCCCAGTAAAAAAACATTTCCTTGAGTGTAATGGGGGAGATACCAATTTCTGTATCATAAAGAGTATAGAGAAATTTAGAAGGAGAATAAGTTTTTAATTGATGGTTGGGGGTTGTTTTCAAGGACAGAAAAATGGAGGTGGAGTGTGTATCACTTTAATCCCCCAATGACTTAGGGATGCTATACCTGAACGTGTCAGATGTAAGCGGGATACACACATTACCAAAAAGGGACGATCCCATCGGAACCGGCGGCATTTGCCCTTTATCGGTAATGTGTGTATTGCAGTTCCAAGCCTTCCCGAGGCCAACAAATGTTCACTGTCAGTCTCGGGATTGGTTGGAACAGCGCAAAAAATTTGTCTCCCTTTACTAAGGTATAGGGAGTCATCAGCAGCTGAAGGAAATGTGCAGTCTTGAAAGTCCTCCCTATGCTTTACGTAGGGAAAACACTCGAGACTGTGTAGGGGGATCTATAAAATATTAAAGACAGAATCCAAAGATTTTTTTTGCACCTCTATTAACTACCAAGTATACAACGCATCCTGTCTAGTAGGAACTTATACAATCTGTGAAAGATGTATCAAAAGCCTTAGTAAATTCCAGGTATACCACATTTATAGCTATGCCAAATTCCAAATTCTTACTCGTTTCCTCCTGAAAGCCAAACAAGTTTTTTGACTACTTATAAAGTCAGTCCTCTACATACTCTAGCACATGTTCCCATATCAAACTTTCCAGTATCTTCACCACCACTGAAGTTAAACTCACAAGTCTGTAATTACCAGGCTGTGAACAACAACCCTTTTTTAAATAGTTGGGATCAGTTTTTTCTTCCAATCCATAGGCTTGTACAGCTATTCATCCTATCTGACCGGTATTCATAAAAAAATTATGGAAACAATTGTTTTACAACAGACAGGGGCAACTCTAGGAGACATTTATTGGACGGGCACACTTCTATAGCTATCAATTGAAAAATCCTTTTAAAAGTCAGTTTTCAGTACATTTGTAGTAGCATTGGCTACATCCAGCTCTGACATACATCTTGTATTGCAATGAAATATCTGTATGTGACCTCTATACGGTAATCATCACATCCAAATAACAAATTACACGGACATAAATAAAAGAGCTTTGATAAGAACTGACCTTGAGCATCATTTTTTATTTATTTATACATTTGATTTCAAATCTCATTTATACCAAAGCAGGTAAACCTCACATTTATTCAAACACAATTGGAAAGTCAGTTAAATCCCTTCATTACTTGAAGTGAAAGGAAGAATGAGAAGATTACAATTAGGCTGTGCTGCCATGTGCTTGTGTCCGCTTTTACATGCGTTTGCACTTGGGTTTCCCAGAGGATTACCGGTAAAAAAAGAAAATTGTATGTTATATTCTTAAAACGCGCTAGTGTGGCCTAGCCCTTAGAGCATATTTTTAAAGGCAAGGCCACACTGATGCGCTTTTAAGTGTGAACTGATCGCGATTGCGATCTAATCTCGCACTAGTGGCTGAGCACCGCGTGTGAGATACATTAATTGGAGCGCATGCGATACGTATTTTTGCGCAATCGCATGCGTTCTGATTGCAAATCAAAGGGGGAACGCAATTGTGATCACGCGACAACATGCTTGCACAATCGTGAGCATGGGAACGTGGTGCAGTGTGGCCTCAGCCTAAGTGTATGAGACATAGGAGAGAAAAAATTCAGCTGGCCAATCCTGTCATCCTCTCACTAGCTTCCCAAAGCTTTTTGGCAACTGCATCATCTCGTGCTTGAGGTTGGACCTCTCTAACTTGGCAATTGTCAAAGTAGCGACCACTGTACATTTCAATCCCCTCTTGTACGGCACAGTAAATGGAGGTCTGAGCTCCATCCCTAGATGTACGGAGAAAAAGCCAACCAAAAGTAATGACGAGGGCTTTAATCCAGCTTGGCATATTGCGTCCAATGCTTGTGTATACTATTCCTGCAGAAACACACAAAAAAAGGAATTACTAAGATCCCCCCCGTGCACCTAAACAGTGCAACATCAAAGAGTCCAATTTAAACAATTGTAACCATCGTGTTTGGAAACTACAACTCCCAGCAACTAAAGCATGCAGGGAGTTGTAGTTTCAAAACATCTGGAGTGGCAAAGAATTGGGGGTTACTGTGTGGGATTCCAATCCATTTAAATGACAACCTATGTATGGTTAAAGATTGCCTTCTGATTCTGTATTGTTTTGAGGCTTTAGTTGCCCTTTAATGGACAGCAAAATTCCCATACAAATAAGGATTATTAGCTTGTGCTGTAAAAGTCTTCCATGTAAACATGGTAAATACCCAGAAGTCTTTGATCCTTATTTGCATATTTCTGAAAGGGGACTTTCAAAGCCTTTATTCTCTCCCTGTGACTTCGGTCTATAGGCCCTTCACACTGCAAAACCAGAGGCCTGCACTATACTGATGATGGCTCAATAAAGCCGAAACCGGTCTGTAGTTGGCGCTCTGGTGTTGCATTTAGCTTGTGGAATGCTGTAAGTCTTTTTAAAGATATAGCTTCCTAAAAGCTTCAATAGAAACATGGTAAATTCCCATAAATTTTTGATCCTTATTTTTTATTACTGTATGGGACTACTGCATTTAAAGGGCAACTAAAGCCTCAAAACAATACAGAATAAGAAGGCAGTGGTGGTCATAATTTCTACCCTCGACTTATACTTGAGTCGATCAATCAATCTACCTTGACTTATACTTGGATTAACTTATATTCAAGTATATACGGTAAATTAATAATCAATGTAGCAATCCAGTATGAATGATTGGTTATAGCGAGGAGTTACCTGGATGAACAGAATAACAGGTCACGCCAGTCCCCTGCAATCGGTTGGCCAGCTCTCGGGCAAACAGAATATTGCAAAGTTTACTATCACTGTATGACTGAAGGGTGTCCGATATACTTTCTGCTGGTGAACTGATTTTATTAAAATCAATATTTCCCCAATTATGAGCATAGGATGCCAAAACCACAATACGGCTGGGAGTAGATTGTTTGAGTCGATCCAGAAGCAAGCAAGTCAGTAGAAAATGCCCTAAGTGGTTGACTCCAAATACTTTATTGTATCCTTCTTCTGTTTTGCCAGCTCCATGGTAGCCTGGATAGTAAGAGACACAAAATAAAAAAAAAATGTGGAGCATTGCCATACATATTCCATTTACTAAATTGTCAGAAACTAAACCATGGTATCAAATCTAGTCACCTGCATTGTTGATAAGTATATCCAGTCGGGGTTCAGCACTAAGAAAAGCTTTGCAGAAAGATCTTACGGAGTCCAGGCTAGCCAGGTCAAGTTTCATAAATAGTACCTGATTGTTCCCGGACAGCTGCACAAGAAATGAATACAGTACAGTACCGGTGAGAGGTTGACAGTGACATCTTTCAAATACTAACAAAAGCCACGCTACTTCTAAATTGAGACTCACACAGAAGGAACAGTAGTAAGACAGTGAGATTATAGAATCGGGAGAGTTTGCTATTTCTTCCATGTGTACCCCAGCCTTAGTGTTTCATTCAATAATCTCTATTGGACCAACAAATCCATCATCCACCTGGCCTACCCCAAGCTGGCCCTATTTCTAACCCTGCACTACAAACATGGAACTATTGTTGGTCTTGTTGAACAAAACATTTGCACTGTAAAAAAATGACCTGCAATTCTTCATAGCAACTTTCAACATTACTAACATACTTACCTTATGGCACTTTCACAAAAATATTTTATTATTGAGTCAAGATTTTCATCAGACCTTAAATAAAAGGTCTGTAAACTCAAAAAAATGTCCCTTACATTTCGTATATCATATGCAGCAGCCTCTCCGGTCTCCTTGACCCGACATGCCAGAATAACACGTGCTCCCCTTCTAGCCATGTCCAGAGCTGTCATTCTACCAATTCCTATATTTGCTCCTAGAAAAGAAGACAAAATCTGTCACCCACACAAGCTAAGAATAATCTGGACCAAGTTTAAATAAAACATAATGAGAGAAGACTGGGAGGAAATCAGGGATGTCTGCCTCAAATTCCCAGCACCCCCCATAAGTCAGTGTTTAAAATATAAAGTAATAAATAATGTAAAGCAATTGTTTGGAGCAGTTTCTACCCCCCCTCTCATATTTTCTCATAAGCCTCTCATTCAAGGCTGGACAAATCCTAGGAGCAAGGTAGTCAATGCACATTGAAATGAACTCCTGTTGACCGACTTTGTACAGCGATTTCTACTGGTGTCTATGGGACTAGTTACATTGTCTCCTAGATGCATCAAATCCATTGAAAAGACCGAGTTAGTAGAGACCCTATAACAGATGGTAAGCTGTTCATGTGAATGAGGAACAGAAAGAATGTGAGGAATATAGGGTACATTAGTAGATCCATAATCCAACTAAAGAATGAATGAAAGATAAACAGGGACCGTGACCTAATATGTTCTGAACAATAATGTATGTATAAAAGAAACAAGGTATCTGTAACTGTACATAATATTCCAACAATAACAAAAGGCTAAAACCAAGGCTACCATACAGCTGTTATTCCCTCTTTATAACAGATCTGAAATGACAAAGACTTTTACCCCTTAACCCTAAGTGTCCCTTACCTGTCACAATGACGGTCTTCCCCTTCAGGCTGGCATCACTCTTGCATTGCTTCCCTCTGATAAAGTTGTAATAAATCAATATATAAGCCCCAACTATCACCCCACACAACAGAGGCACCATTGTCTATGGGAGCAGAGAACAGGATCCTGCACTGACAGTCCCGTCACTACACTGTGTTTACTGTCAGCTTAGGATCCAATTGTGTGGAATTAAAAAGTGCTTCTTTCAGATTGGTCGAGCCAGAATGATTGTCTACGGATTCCTACTGGGGACAGCCCAGCATTATCTAATAGGACGCTGTTTACTACGGAATCCAGTAAGGGACAAAATGAGGGATGAGTTAGCCGAAATTCCAAAAATGGGAGGCACATAAGGTATAATGGCTGCAGTGCTCTGCCTTCTCCCTCCCTTCCCCCCCCCCTCCTTTTTGTTCAGGGATCAGCCTGGAGAGGGTGGGGGGAGGAAATCATAGGCTGCAGTAAGAAAAGGGGGAGGAGCTAGAAAACAAAGGGCAAACTGTGCATAAAACAGGCAACACAGGCAGCAGGCCTTTAACTAACTTGTACCTGTCTGTTAGGAGCCTCAATGAACGATTCTGAAGATGGATAGAAGAAAGCAGCCAAAAAGGAAAGCTGGGAAAATGGACACATTCAGGGAACAGGACAAGGCAACTAACAGGGAGATGGAGAAAGCGAATGCCACCATCATAGCAGAGCAGCATGAGGGCCCAAGTGCGGCCTAGATCCAAGTCTCCTGTATAGTATGGTCTCAGATCGTGCCCAGGAGAGCATGGAGCCCAACATCTAGATAATATATATATATTTTACTAGTCCACTTAAAGCGTGCACTCCTAAGTCAACTTGCCCGGGTCCAAACAGTTCAATATGTATCAGAGAATTCAGGCACACTCACGGGTCTTGTAGTAATGCTAAAAATTGCTTTATTAAGTTAAAATACACAATCCAAAAGATGTGTGTATATATGTCCCTCTAATACCTATTGGGGTACACCCAATAGGTTCCCTTCTGCCTCTGTATATTGTGTAAAATATTCATTTAGGGGATGTGACACTAATAGATCCAAGATTTCACAGGATTATTTTTATTTTTAACATCTTGCCTTTATTTTTTTTGTACAAATCCCTACATTTTATAGTAGTGTGAATAAAGATTTTACATCATCTGTATCCACATATAGCTAACCATACACCCACATATTTCCCACTGTGCACCAACGGGCACAATTTTGCTAGTATATCTATATCTATCTATATATATATCAAAGGTGTGCCCGTTGGTGCACAATGGAAATTATGTGTGTATGTATGTTTTGCTATGTGAGAATATAGTGAATATAGAATCTTTAAACAGGTATATTTTAAACGGTTACTCACAGCCACCGGCTTCCAGAGGAACCAAATATGATAATCTTGCAGGTCTGAGAGTAGACCCAGGCAATACTGCCACACTGTGTGGTTGAAACTAAACATGCTAGGTTAATACTTATTAGTGTTCACCACTGCAAGTAGTGATGGTACCTCATATTATAACAGAAGGTACCTCACAGCATCATGTTATTATAATAGCATTGCCCTATTAATCTAACATATAAACAAAAATTTCTCATTCCCAGGTTACCTAAAGAAATGGATTGTTTCAGAGCAATTGATAACAACTGATAACTGCTTTTTATTTCAGTACTAGCAGTTTTACCCGGAGTTGCCTGTGTAAACATGTGGGTAAAGTATTTTTTACGTGCAGGTGTGTGTTTGGCTAAGATGGAAGAGACGGGTGGAAAAAAGTGCACAGTTGGTAATGTATTTAATAGTTATGAGTTGAGGAGGGACGTAGCACATTTTATTATAAGGTTTATTGCAAAACCTTATATACGTTATCAGTTTTTCCACTTGAAGCTTAAATATGCAAATGTTGTGGTGAACCTACTCGTGAACATACTACATGGAATTTGCCATTAGGAAAACGTGTTTATTGCAGCTGAATATCGCAGCACTTGAGTGACTGACAGGCGTCAGTGTCTCTGATCATGTGACGTGCGGCTCTTTGTCTGTGTTGTTAAAGCCGGGCTTCATTCTGTTGCGCTGTCTGAGCTCTGTGTGTTTTTATTAAGCGTGCTCAATTTTTTTGCACATTTGTTAGCAGTATGTCACCTTGTTTGCACTTTAACACTCTATCCTTGCACAAGAATCAGTTTATGTTGACCATAAGATCCCAATCAATAAAGTTAGTTTCTGGTCCGAATTGAAAGTGCCATGATGTCTTTGTTCTTTTAGTTGTAACTATCTGTGAAGTGTGTGACATGTGGGCAGTGTGTGTCTGCTACTTAAGCCCAGGTAATGCAGTTAATTCCGGTGTAGTCCATACCACCCAACTGTCCCGGTTTGAATAGATGGATGGGGCATGTCTGCAATGTTGTGGTGGGTGGGGGCTGGGCATTCTAGGGTGTGGACAGTCTGGGTTGTGTCTGTGATGTTGTGGTGTCCAGGAGGCTTGGACGTGTCATTTGGTGGTTGTGATATTTGGGGGCATTGCCATGTTGTTTCTTGGACGTGTCATTTGGTGGTTGTGATATTTGGGGGCATGGCCACGTTGTTTCAAAGTGTGGCCTTGCCATTTAGGGTCGTGGGTGTTGTGTTTGGTGGTGTGTCTGTGATATTTGGGGGCATGGACAGAATGTATGGGGGCTGAACAATGTTTTTTTTTTTTGGGAGGGTGACCACAATATCTGGTAGCGTGGTCATAGCATTTGGGGTCATGGTTGCAATGCATGGCAGTTATCTTTGGGGGCATGGCCTTGATTGTTGGTGTATGAGCGTGACCATGATGTTTGAGGGTGTGGCCTTGACAGCAATTTCTTAGCATGACAATAATTATATCATCGATAGTAACATACAGGGAGATTCAATAAAAGTTCTTGCCGTTTAAAATTGTGCAAATTTTGCCCCAACCAATCAGATCTATTTAACATTTGAAAGCTAACATTGATTGGTTGGGGCAAAATTAGCACCACTTTTATAGAATAACCCTGATAGTCTTTCCAAGGCTCATATTTTAAAACCTTCCAGGAGCAAATTGTAATGTGTTACAGACCTTAAGGAAAATGTTTGGTTCCCTCTTTTATAGAAGCTGTTGTTCTGTGTGTGCAGCTCTCTGAGTTGTGTAGCTGTACATTACGCTGTTGTTGTGCCACTGTGGACTTTGTGTCTGTGTTGTTGAATTGGGAAATCACACTCTGCAAGTGAAGTGCAGGCTTTTTGTTGTTCAAACTGGACTTCATGGGCATCGGTCCTTTCAGAAGGCGTTGCCGTTGAGTCATTCAGGGGTGTGGCTGTGTGGTGAGCACATACATACATACATACAAGATTTCAGATTTATATAGTAGATAGATTACAGTAAATCCTTGGTATACCTGCCTGGCTTTACCACTAAGCAAAAGGCTAAGGACTTGCAAGCGAGCACCTTCATCCCAACCATTAATAGTGGCTGCCAATTCAAATTGTTCTAGCCAATCAGTCCACGCCCTAGTTACCCCATCAAATGGATCAGGTTTCAAAATTGGTTTGGCAATTGGGCCTGGTAGAGCTACTGAGTCTAATTGGGGAATTTAATCTGCAGGTACAAGGACAGGAGGATTTAAATCAATACCATCAGTAGCAGCCTCCATAGTTTAATACGGAGAACAAACATACAATGAAAACGGAGAATAAATGGTATTACCAGCACTGCTGCCACCAATTTGTACCAGATCACTGCTTTATGGAAGGATTATGGGTAGCATGGCACACAGTGGGTTACTCTGGTGGTCTGGCACAAAGCAGTGCACTTACTTTCTTTAAACAATATAAACCAGTTTTAATTACATTTAACAGTAAGTATTGCAATGATTTAAAAACAAAACATAAACAGTTTCCCCACATAACATGTGCAGTAATGGAGTAGTCCCTGCCTATGGTGCACCACTTTGAATACTGACAATGCCTGTATATTTTGTGTCCTTGTAAGTTGGTGTACACTTATCTGTTGCCTCAGAGTTTGTATGCAATAAGGTAAATTGTCCAATAATCTGTCCACCCAACAGGTGGTAACTGTATCTTGTGTTGCATTCAGTATCACTCCAAAGCACACACCACAATCTACTTTCACATTCTCTCCTCCCAGCCATAGAGAGCAGGTATGTCTTGTCTTTTATTACTCACTGATAACACCTGCAGGTTGGAGGTGGTATATAAGGAGCCTTGGTGTATATATCCATTACAATACACATCACATCCTGTGCAGCAGACAAACTTTTTTTGGATTACACTTCCTTTCAGTATTCACGTGTATTATGTATTTTGTCTTGTACCTAATATGGCAGTGCTATACTTTATATACATTTATTGATGGTCATTTAAATGGCAATAGTGAGATAGTACACACATACATGTACACCTTTCCTATATGTAATATGCTGTACCCCCCACCTCATTGGTAGCTCCTAAAAACTCAATGCAATCTCCTATGAAGATATAAATTTATTTATATAAGGAATAAATCCTTTGTAATATATAACTGCAATGGGGAATGTAGGTGGGGGTAGCAAATACTAGTATACATGGGAATGTGTATTTTAGTATTTGTAACACTTATTACAGTTATTTGTTTATTGTTATATAAGGGATATATAAGTGTGCAACAGTTTGTATATGTGATGTAAAACATAAAATAAGTACTTACATACGGACTCTCCCTGCATTTCAATGGACTGCTCAAAATGGGAGCAGTAGCCAAACTTCCGAAATTTGTGCATGGTGTCCATGTAAAAAGTAGCCGGGCGTATTCTGTCACTTTCCATTCCTTCTAATATCCAATTGTGGGGTTCTCAGAGTAGGATCCAATCAAAATAAAGTGTTTGTTTGCAAGAAGTCAGTATTTGTTGTATATTACGTCAGGTTGCAATGCATGCTGGATTGGAATGTCTGGCTGCATTGCCTTATGGTAGGGTGTTGAGTGAACAGCCATTCCAAATAGACGGAGATTCAATAAAAGTTCTTATTAAAAAGTGTGCTTATTTTTCCCCAACCAATTAGATATCTGTTGTATTCAATTAGATCAACTGGACTTGAAATGTAGTTCTTGAAGACGTTTCGCTAAGCGCGTCGGAGGAAAGAGGGGAGGTAAGTAGAATTTGGGGGGCTTTATAAAAAAATAAATAATGCGGTTGGGGCTGGGAGCCCATGGGGAATGGCATACAAAAAAATGAATTTTAGGGTGGACATGCTCTTTAACCCCAAGTGTCCCTTACCTGTCACTATGACGGTTTTCCCCTTCAGGCTGGCATCACTCTTGCATTGCTTCCCTCTGATAAAGTTGTAATAAATCAATATATAAGCCCCAACTATCACCCCACACAACAGAGGCACCATTGTCTATGGGAGCAGAGAACAGGATCCTGCACTGACAGTCCCTGGTTAAAGAACGACCAATCCTGTAACAATCAGCATTGTGAATTAAACTGTCAGCTCAGGGTTCAATTGTACGGAAGTAAAAAAAAAAAAATGCCACGCTTCTTTTTCCCAATTGGTCCATCCAGGATTATTGTCTACAGATGCCTAAGGGGCAGGGCCTTTTGTAGGCATAGGCCACATAGGCAAAGAGTTAGGGAAGATGTAATAAACATTGTATTGAGTAAAGAGCCTGAACTAAGCTCCCCCTACTTGGATACAATGTTACAAATGAACTGAAGGTGAAGGAAGGAGGGGAGAGGATGAGCTCAGCTAATAGTACTGAGGAGAACAGTTCTACAATGTCAGGTAAAAGCTGCTGCAGACTTTATAACAGTGACCCTGTGACTAGCAGCCATGATATCCCTATCCCTGCCTCTTTCTTCCACCCAACTCTCCAATTAGAACTTAGAAAGGGTGAGGAGTGAACAGTTCAATGGAGGAGACATGGAAAGCAGGTACATACTGTATATCATGTCAATGCTGGCAGCTGAAGGGGTTAATGTTCATACTCTACTGGCCAATGTTCCCTCTGTTTTTTTTATACAATGTGTGCGCACTAACATTTACTGTGTGCAGGCAGTTTTTCAAGTGAAATTAAATTTTGTATGCTACGAAACAATGGAGCTATTATGGGCGAGCTTCATAATACATAATAGAAAGCCACACAGTATACCAGCATGCCTATATATACATTATATAGTGGATAATGTACCCCCTACTGTAAATTATATAGTGGATAATGCACCCCCAACTGTAAATTATAAGGATATTAGAAGTCACCGAGGAGTTCCGTGAACATATAAAAGTACGAGGCTGCAGGCCGAGTACCTTTTATACAGGACACGGTACTCCAAGGTGACTTCTAATATCCTTATAATTTACAGTTCGGGTGCATTATTTATTATAACCTACCCCTTTGTGTCTTCTGGTTTCCTTCTCCTCCTGGAACTGTAAGATTATAAGACTATAATCTTACAGTTCCTCCTATAGAAATCCACTACAGGGGTAGGTTATAAGGATATTAGAAGTCACTGAGGAGTTCCGTGACCATATAAAAGCACGAGGCCGCAGGCCGAGTGCCTTTTATACCGGGCACGGAACTCCGAGGTGACTTTTGATATCCGTATAATTTACAGTAGGGGGTACAATATCCATTATAACCTACCCCTTCACCCTAATACAAAGACTGACCTATGGCACACTGGCAATGTAATGGAAGAACCCCCTCCCTCCCCACCTCCATGTCCACTAACTATGACAGGGCACTCTCTCTATGGAAAAGCCACCCCCACCCCCCATCTGATTCATATAAGTAGTAAGATAATGATGGTTCTTATAGGTGGTAAGATTATGTTGGTTCTTATAGGTGGTAAGATAATGTTGGTTTATATAATTGGTAATATAATGTTGATTTGTATATTAGCTAAGATATTGATGTTTCTTATAGGTGGTAAGTAAGATAATGTTGGTTCTTAAAGGTGGTAAGATAATGTTAGTTCTTATAGGTGGTAAGATAATGTTAGTTTTTATAAGTGGTAAGATAATGTTAGTTCTTAAAGGTGGTAAGGTGATGTTGGTTCTTATAGGTAAGGAAATGTCCTGTGGACTTAAAGAAACCCACAAAAAGAGATTTAATCAAAGTGATTGAATCCGTGAAAAATGTTGATCAGTTTAAAGTTAACCTTAAAAGACAACTCCACCCTCATAATAACATCTTTTAGAAAGAATGGCCTCTTTAAAATATGTTGATATATCCTACTTTGTCCTATGAATTCATTACTGTATGCCTGCTATGCTTCTAGTTGTGTCATGGAAACTGAGCAATTTAGAAACCTGTACTGAGCCTGGGCATGCTCAGAAGAAGCAGACAGGGGATTCACATTCAGCCATTGGCTGTGATGTCAACTGTCAAATCCATAACTGACAGTTGATAACTGGAAGAACCAGGAAGCAGAAACAGGGGAAACAGGACATTGTGCAGGATTTCAGGTTAGACTTATATATTTCAGATTTCAAACTATTACTGTTTAGGGTTTTGGGGGGTGATTTACCTGTATGTAAGTTTTCATTTTGGGGCTGGACTTGCCCTTTAAAGCATTTTACTTCTACCAGCCGCAAGGGCCAAGGGAGATGGGAAGAGATGGAATGTCAATAATCAGATTGTTTTGATGGCATGCATTAGCATTTGTAAAGTTAGGGCATTTTTATGTAAATTATGTAGCGAGAACATCTGCAGTTTGCTGAATTATTCTTGGTGTGTTTTTATTTTTTACTTTTTATGCAGAAAGCTTTGTTTTTTAATATCCGTGTAGAGGACTTTTCAGAAGAAAACAAAACAAAAAACCCCCAAACCAATTATAGTGGTGAGGAATATAATACTTGAAATGCTGTTTTTTCACCTGAAAGTTAGATGTACTTTTTACTGCTTGATGCAGACTGGATGGGATAGTCTACTGGTGTCTTCACATTGCTGTATTTTAAAGGGCAAGTCCACCCCCAAAACTAACTTTTTATATTTATTTGGCCCAAATAAGTGCTCCAAAACAAACTTTACAGCATGTAAATCGGTCCAGTGGTTCAAAAGTTACAGACCTTTGTAGCTGGCTTAATCCTGCAACATGGACCAATACAGCGATGAACAGAGACAGGTTACATTACCTTGCCTCTGTTCTTTTCATGTTCTTGAGCATGTCTGTTAGCATCCAGCAGTGAGAACAGAGGAAGTTGCATCAGTAAGGGTCTGAGCCCTGGATCCCTGGATTTTCCCTCTCAACCAATCACAGCTGTAAAGTTATGTGTACTGAAGAAATCCAGGATCAACAGCTGCAGCCAGCCAGCCCAGAGAGAGAGATAGAGAGAGAGAGACACACAAACACAGGCAAGAATTTTTTTTTTTCTAAGCTGCAGCTCGGGGTCATCTAAAGTGGAAGTGGAGAGGAAGTGCAGCCTGTATATATCTTAAAGGTCTGTAACTTTTGAACCACTGGACCGATTTACATGCTGTAAAGTTTGTTTTGGAGCACTTATTTGGGTCAAATAAATATAAAAAGTTAGTTTTGGGGGTGGACTTGCCCTTTAAGTTTAGTAACAATGTTATGGGTTGATAGTAAGCATAGGTTGAAAGATGAATTCCAACATAGTAATATCCCCAGATCATTAAATATTCTTAATACAAATAACTGACGTTATTGCTGGAATTAATGCAAGTCAGCTCTGATTATAACACAGTAAAAATCTGTGAGCCTCTTTGCTGACAAAATTGGGCTTCATTTCAAAAAAGGTTTAGGCAGTGGCAAAAAATTGTGTGTCACAGACTTTGTTGCACCAGCATTAGATTTCAAAGGCTTTTATTGCCAAATACATCAAATTTCTGCTGAGTCAATATTTGCAGTTTGACACTTCTTTGCTTCTAGGCAAAATCCTGACCAACGGTCATCTTTCTTGCTTTGTAAGTGCTTGGAGGTGATCACAATTTGTTGGCCTCTGCTTGTCCACCTGCTTTTGGAGAATCTACCACAGGTTCGCAGTTGAATTAAAAACTGAGTTTTCAGGCTACAGGTCTAACATCTTGGGTAGAATATCTGAGCCAATTATCACTTTTGCCTTGTGACGCTATTATGCTGGGAAATGCATAGATCATCACTAAATTTTGCCTGGATTGTTGGGAGAATTTGTTCTTTGAAGACTTTTTAATACTATTTATTCATGGCAGTGTTCTTGGAATGTATTGTACGTAAAAACGATTTCCTTGGAAGAGATGCATCGCCAAACATGGATTGTCTGGAAGCTTCACTGTTTGCACGACACAAGGCTAGGGCTAGCAATCACCTTTTTTTTTCTCTGGATGTCCCAAGCTGTTGGAAGGAGGATTTATGAGAGAAAATAACTTTTGCTGTCAAATACTTGTATTACCTACAGAACTTCAGTCTGTCCTTGATGTTTTTCTTGTAAAGAAGTGTTTTATGTTGCCCTACTTGATACAAGGCTGTTATCCAAATGCCTTTACCTTACCATGCTTGCGGAGGCACTCACACAAACCAACTGCCAATACTGAGTAAGATTCTATAGTTGATTCCTCAGGAGGGGACAGTTTTGGTTCTTGTTGACTCTTGGTTGCCTAGAAGCTTTCTTCACCACAAATGAACCTGCCACCTTGAAGTACTAGATGATCTGGTTAATGGTTCTTTCAAGTGCTAATTAGAACATATATTTAGGCAAAATCAATTTGACAATGTGCCCTGGAAGTTCCTTAGTACTAAACAGACCACATAAAGACCCTCTTTATGCCATCCCTTAAGCCACCTCACTTTCTTCCAACAAATAAAACAATTGTCCCACATTCTTGATGATTAACGCAACAACCATATATTCATTGTCTCATCTCATTGGTTGGACAAGCACTAAAATTACACTCTTATTTATAAACATCCGGCGGTCATGATTGACCATTATCTGCCTGCAGCAAATGTTCAGAAATAAAGAGTAGGAGCTGTCTGTGTGTCATCTGGTCCTTGCTATTTCCTTGTCCTCCTGGAGGACTCTGACATGAGCAGGGGATCTCTGCCTCCCTCCGGATCCCTCTCCTCTGTTACACAGCACATTACAATTTGTTTTATGCATTTGCATCAGGACTTACAACTACACAGAAGCAAAGGAAGAATATACAAATTCCTTGCAGATGCAGGATTTGAACCTGCAAGGCATTAGTGCTAACGGCTGAGCCACCATGCAACCCCACTATATATAATTTGACAGACGTGGATAGTCTACTAAAAGTGTTATGACAGATGGCAGATTTGAGCTTTCCACAAAGTCTGTTTTGCCTTAATAACATATTTCAATAAGAATAGTAAATAGTCTGGTTTCCTTCCCAGAATTGACACATTTTGCTGTAAATAAAAGATTTTTTTTAATGAAAACAGAATTCTGAAGGTTGGATAGCAAACTCACTGATAATGATTTAATCTTTGCTTTTTCTGCTTGCTTGTCCTTCCATACGTATATCTACCATATCTACTGAGGTTTTATTCTAGCTTGAGATTAAATGGTGGATTGCTTGTAGGGATTTGCATTATGTTCTAATTGTACAGCTTTGAGTGAGCTTTCAATCTGAGTTTAAAGGGATGTTATACTGGTTACATTTCTAGAAAAATTCACATGTATGGTTAGAAGTGGGTAAAATATTAACTTTCATATTAGAAATTTCTTTAATTGGTATGGCAGCTCCCCTCTGCTTGTAGCATAGGTGGTTTTCATGTAGATATTGACTGGTTATCCCTAGATTCCTGGTGCTTGCCTAGTATTTTTCCAAGCACTTCTAATTCTAGAAAGTAATAACTAGTATTTTATCAAGTTAATCTCACTATCTGGCGGTAAATATAGAAAAGTACATTAAAAGAAAATGAGGTTTGTAGAACTGTGGGATGGGTTGGAATCTAGGCCTATACAGTAGTAAAGTACATTTGTCACACTATGGGATGGGATGGAATCTAGATGTATAGTAAAGTGCATTACATTTATGTCACACTATAGGATGAGATGGAATCTAGATGTATAGTACAGTACATTTACATTTGTGTCACACTATAGGATGGGATGGAATCCAGATGTATAGTGCAGTACATTATATTTATGTCACACTATGTGATGGGATGGAATCCAGATGTATAGTACAGTACATTACATTCATGTCACACTATGGGATGGAATCTAGACACATAGTACAGTACATTATATTTATGTCACACTATGGGATGGAATCTAGATGTACAGTAATATTTGTCACACCATGGGATGGGATGGAATCTAGATGTATAGTACAGTATATTGCATTTATGTCACACTATGTGATGGGATGGAATCTAGATGTTTAGTACACTACATTACATTTATGTCACAATATGGGATTGGATGGAATCTAGACATATAGTACAGTACATTACATTTATGTCAACACTGTGATGGGATGGAATCTAGATGTATAGTACAGTACATTACATTTGTCACAGTATGGGATGGAATCTAGACATATAGTACATTACATTTATGTCACACTATGGGATGGAATTTAGATGTACTGTATAGTACAGTACATTACATGTATGTCACACTATGGGAGGGGATGAAATCTAGATCTATTGTACAGTACATTATATTTGTCACACTATGAGATTGAATCTAGGTGTATAGTAAGTACATTATATTAATGTCACACTGTTGGGATGGGATGGAATCTAGATGTATAGTACAGTACATTACATTTTTGGGATTTAGGATCCATTACTAGTGTAAGTGAAAAATGATCCGATGGCCCATTCAAAAACTGCTTGAAAATCTCCACCCCATTTTCAGTCCCATTAAGCAAAATTTCAGGAGCCCAATCAGGCTCACAGCTTAAAGGGGCCAAACACTGAACAATGATGATAATAAAAAAACCTGCATTGTACGATTTGTATTGGTCTTAATAACATTTCTAGCAGCTTTAAAAGACAAAAAAAGTCTAATTGGCCACACACGGTCAGACATTTGTACAATATTGGAATATCCAGAAATGACCAGAAGCTAAATCAGAAATCATAACAATATCACATTATTTCACTTAATTTTGTCTGTTCAGTGTATCAAGTGTTTAGATTTTATTATATTTATATATACATTTAGATTATTATAAAGCACAAGTATAAAGAATGTTGGATCCTGTAAATGTATTTACAATTCCCAGATGGAAGGTATTTACAATGAAATCCTGTCACTTGCTGCCCTTTTTCTCCAGTAATTGACCATTTTATTTTTTTTTCACCAATGCCTCACTGTGTACCTTATCCAGACTCAATTGCCTTGAATTGGGATCTGTCTGTGGTGATGACAGACACTCGTTTTCTCTGTGCCTTAAGGTGGCCATACACTACAAAGGTTATTGCGATCATAACGCCGACCGATACTTTGATAGACCGATGAACACGGTTAACTGTATGTAGATGTACCATACATATTGTTCCACATTCAATTTGTTTGGTGATTAATGTCTAATGTTGGCTATTGTGAGGTGACATAACATTTAAATTTAAAGGGAATGTCCAACCCTAAAACTATAATTTTATATGTTATTGGCCATGATTCTAGCTTTAAAACAAGCCATCCCCCATTAATATCCGTTCAGCCAATTTGAAGATTCATACAGTACGTTTTTCCAACATGCTTTTTGCAGACCAGGAGCAGCTCACTGTAATTGAAGCTCTCAGACACCACCTCAAGCCGTGCCTATTCCATGCCTTCAGCCTCTTTTTGCGCCCTGCCCCCTTCCACCATCCGGATCTATCCTCGGTCCCCCTGCATCCTAGCGTAAAATCCTTTTAGGATTGACATGCCCCCTGCCCAGACCTAAACGCGTATTATTGTCAAAAAATAATAACCATAACTATACTTGCAGCCTTTCGTTCCCACGGTGCTTTCTCTTGACGTCAGCCGCGTCTGCGATTGGCACATGTTTACTGAAAAAATTACTTTACCACATCTTAATTAACAATTAAATATGAAAGTAGCATTTTCTCTGTAAGGTGAGTGTTGCTATTTGCCTTCAATCTAGTATTTGTATTGCTCAGTATCCCCCCTCCATCTCTTAACCAATGCCCCTTTTATCAGACCATACTGTGAATTCAAACATGCTCAGTGCCCACTATAAGGCACCACTGGGAGAGGGAATTTCCTACCATGCAATTTCAACTGAAATGTAAGATGCTTCAGAAGAAATGGGGCAGATCAACAAGAAAATAGTACAATAGTGGTTGGGAAGAATTATAGTTTTCACTAATGGGCAATTTAAAAAAATGATTTCAGTTTAAAAACCCTTTAAAGGGCATCTATACTAGATTTTGTTTGAAATTGTCAATTACTGGAAAGCATAATTCTAATAATTATATAGTGGATAATGTACCCCCTACTGTAAATTATAAGGATATTAGAAGTTACCGAGGAGTTCCGTGACCATATAAAAGCACGAGGCCGCAGGCCGAGTGCCTTTTATACCGGGCACGGAACTCCGAGGTGACTTTTGATATCCGTATAATTTACAGTAGGGGGTACAATATCCATTATAACCTACCCCTTCACCCTAATACAAAGACTGACCTATGGCACACAGGAAATGTAATGGAAGAACCCCCTCCCTCCCCACCTCCATGTGCACTAACTATGACAGGGCACTCTCTCTATGGAAAAGCCACCCCCACCCCCCATCACCCTCCACTAGCCTGTCGCGGCACCCTCCCCCTGCTCAGGACTAAAAAAAAAAAAAACAGCCTCACCCCTTAACTCCTGCTCACGGCTGCCCATGGCGAACACTTACATTTTTAGATGAAGAGGAAGCCGCCATCACCTTTGCCATATGAGCCGTAGTTGAGCTGCACCAGTAAATGTAAGTATCCAACCGATAGCCGCATTCTGTCCGGTTTCACTCTTCTCGCGCATTAATCTGTGTGATGCGGTCGCGGTCATAGAGGCTGGTGATTAATGCGCGAGAAGAGTGAAACCGGACAGAATGCGGCTATCGGTTAGATACTTACATTTACTGGTGCAGCTCAACTCCGGTTTATATAGCAAAGGTGATGGCGGCTTCCTCTTCATCTAAAAATGTAAGTGTTCGCCATGGGCAGCCGTGAGCAGGAGTTAAGGGGTGAGGCTGGGGGGTGGTTGTGTTGTACTGCACTTCCTGGTTATAATCTGCGCGCTACTACGTAGTAGCGCGCCGATTATAAGGATATTATCGGCTACTTGGGTCCCATAGGGATCCATTAAGGGGGTAGGTTATATTAGTGATTACTGAGCATATTTGACTTCATAAAAGTCAAGTAAGATGGAAAAAATTGATTGAGTGCAAATTGCATGTATTTATAGATTAAGGCAAAATAATTTTCCAGTATTTTTTGCCCTTTAGCCACAGTCTAGGTCAGGTTTGGTGGTAACACACATGTAAATGTCAGTGGTTTTTCAGCTACATGAACTCTCCACATTTGTGACTCTGAAATACGGATTGCGTGCGGTGCTACTGTGATCCACTACACAATCTGCCTCAATAATTCATAATTTTTTTTTCTTTCTTTTATTGGATTAAGCGCACAGATGAGCACAAACTGAAAAATTAAGCCATTACATGCAAAGCTGTGCTGTTCTGCTGAGAAATTAATGTAAATAAACAGAATTGGGCAAGGAATTACATGCAGAGCTGCACTGATCTGATGAGCAATAAATGTAAATAAACAGAATTGGGCAAGGAATGCGTCAGTAATTAGGAGCAACTGTTTGTGTCCAAACAGCCACACAGCACAAATAATATATCTGGGTTTAGAGTTTTTCTGTTTTCCCACTAACCGTATTTACTGATACTAATAAAGTAGGTTTAATGTGAATGGCAGATCTCATTGATCAATAGCTTGTAAAATGGTGCCACGTGCATGTTTGTTACCCAGTGAGATATAGGGATTGTTGTTTTATAACAGAGCAAGTCACCTACATTTTCCCAGAGGTAACAAGGAAACATATTCATAGCCAGCTATAATATACGGCCGTAGCCTTTCCATAACAGTGCAATTTAAAGGATAAGTGCACTGTAAAATCAAGTTATGTTAATTTGGAAGCTGCAGCTTTAAAAATACCGTTGCCATATTTTTTTAACCTATGCCCCTCCAGAGCCTAGCTTTGTGCCTTGAAAGTTGCTGACATCTTGTTACTGGTTTGCTGAATGTTAAGCCCCGCCCCTCTGAGATTTCCTCTGCTTTCTCCTGCTTGAGCCTTAAACAGTAATGCTTGTGAGTTCCGTGCACACGCACGTGCACGGAACTCGCAGGCATTACTGTTTGAGGCTCAAGCAGGAGAGTGCACGGAACTCACAGGCATTACTGTTTATTCGCAGATATATATGTGAATGAACTCCAGAAAATAGGGCCACTGTAGAGTTGGAGTAGGGAATATTACAATGTACAGTATGTCACAAAGGTGAGTACACCCCTCACATTTTTGTAAATATTTTATTATGTCTTTTCATGAGATAAAACTGAAGATACGACACTTTGATACAATGCAAAATATTCAGTGTACAGGTTGTATAACTGTAAATTTACTGTCCCCTCAAAATAACTCAACACACAGACATTAATGTATAAACCACTGGCAACCTAAGTGAAAATGTCAAAATTCTGCTCAATTAGATATTTTCCTTTCCTGGTATCATGCGACTTGTTAGTTTTACAAGGTCCCAGGTATGTTAAATTTGGTGTTGTCGCTCCCACACTCTTTCATACTGGTCACTGGAAATTAAATATGGCACCTCATGGTAAAGAAAAAAAAAAAGAATTGTTGCTCTATATAAAGATGGCCTACACTATAAGAAGGATGCCAGCACCCTAAAACTAAGCTGAAGCACAGTGGACAAGACCATACAGCGGTTTACCAGGACAGCTCTCATCATAGATGACCAAAGAAGTTGAGTGCCCATGCTTAGCATCATATGCAGAGGTTGTCCTGTGCCAATATGAGTGCTGCCACCATTGCTACAGAGGTTAAAGGCTTGGGAGGTCAGCCTGTCAGTGACCAGACCATACACTGCATCAAAGTGGTCTGCATGGCTGTTGTCCCAGAAGCCTCTTCTAAAGACGATGCACAAGAACGCACACAACCAGCTTGCTGAAGACAAGCAGACTAATGACATGGATTACTGCAACCATGTCCTCATGAGGCCAAGATAAGCTTATTTGGTTCAGATGATGTCAAGCACAGGTGAGAAGTATGAAGGCAAGTGTGTCTTGCTAAAAACCAAGCATGGTGTCAGGAATGTGATGGTTTGGGGCTGCGTGAGAATTATCAGCAGAGCTAAAGTTTATTGAGGGAACCATGAATACCAACATGTACTGTGACATACTGAAGCAGAGCATAATCCCCTCCATTCACAAAACTCTAACCTAATTAGATTGTTGGATTCTAAGTGGAGCAGCTAGAGCACGACATAACTTTTGATAACCTATCCAAGGCTCCTGCCAGTGCTATAGAGCATTGCTTCTTAATGTTGGGCTTATAATGTAAATGCCCATATTTTATGGACATTACCATGTATTTAATCAATGTAGTGTAAAGTTGATTGTACTGCACTGATTGTATTAGAAATGTAACACAGTATAACAAAAAACACAGTATAACATATTACAAATGTAAGTGAGGCAGGTGCCAATATTTATACTAATGTCATTTAGAGCCACATCCAGCTTACAGTTTAAGAAACCCTACTAAAGAGGGACATATGAATTACCAGCTTTGCATTTTATCAAAGAATAGAGCATACTTTACAGAAAGAAAACCAAAATAAAAATCAAATTGAATTGTGATAATGTTATTGTGAGAGAACCTTATATCTCACCCCCATTTCCTCTAGACTGTAAGCTCTTTGGGCAGGGTCCTCTCTCCTATTGTATCATGGCATTGCTCTAAGAACTCATCACTCTGTTTACTTATATTATGTATTACCCGTGTATGTAATATGTATGACTTTGTATAACCTGTATTGTCCTGTATGTAATGTATGACTATGTAATTGTAAAGCGCCACTGAAGATTTTGGTGCTATATAAATCCATAATAATAATAATAATTAGTGCATAGTTTCCTGTCTCAATATTATGATATTTCTTTGTATGCCTGGGTTTATGCATTCATTAGTTATGTGGATTCAGACCATAAGTAGTTATGTGGATGAATACGTTCAGTATTTATGTGGATTTATACTTTCAGTAGCTGTGTGGATTTATACGTTCAGTAGTTATGCTGATACATACATTCAGTAATGATGTATTTAGTAGTTATGTGGATTCATACATTCAGTAATTATGTGGATTCCTACCATTAGTAGTTATGTGGATTCCTACCATTAGTAGTTAGTAGTTATGTGGATTCATACAATCAATAGATACGTTACCTGACATATTTGTTTTTTAATTAAAAATTCTCCTGAGATTCCAGAGTTATGGGCTCAGTGGAAATAGCTGAATCCTTTTATGGACATGTTTATTGAACTGCATATTTTGAAGTTGCCTAGATCTTCTTCACTATACTTTGGTCAGGGAATTATTGATTCAATGTAATAAATGTGTTAGAATGGAACGAAAAACAGCTTTGTTGTTTAGTATCATTCAGTGTTGAACAGGAAGGTCATGGCACTAGAGCTAGAGTTTTTAGTCTTGCGTGATCACCTCCTCTTCTACAGCAGGAAGTCAGCAGCCAGCAGATACGTCCATACTTACATTTACTTTGCAGGTTGCGCGATATCTGCTGGCTACTGACTTCCTGCTGTAAGAGGATCACGTGAGATTTCAGCTGAGTTCAGGGCATTGCCGGGAGAGGAGCGGCAAAAGGTAGGGGGTGGTGTGTGTCTGTGAGTGTCATGGCCAGTTGGTGGTGAGGTGTGTAAGGCATGGGCAGTATCTATGTGTGGGGGGGAGAGGGTGAAGGCGGTATCTGTATGTGTGTGTGTACAAGGGGTACATTATAAAAGATAATGTATTTGGAGTACCATGTTCTTTTAAAAGCACTCGGCCTGCGGCTTTGTGCTTCTATATGGTAACATCTAATATCCTTATAATTTACAGTAGGGTACATTATCTACTATATTATTTCCCACCGCTGACACTGCCCCATGGTATGGTTAGTTAGAACTTTCAAATATAATTAACGTAAAGAGCCGCACTTTAAAGGCATATAAGGAACTTTTCATAACACAGATTTTTGGGAGGAATTTTATTACCCCCTTTCTCGGGTGATTTAGTTATTGAAATTACTTCCAAATTAAAAACTTGACATACAGTAGGTATATGTAGTTCCAGGTGACACTTTTGGGCACCTCTAGCTAAATACCTACCCTACCCCTTGCAAGGGGCGTTAATGCTGAGTACAGAGGCAGAGCTCTTCCTTCAGAGTTATATGTAGTGGCTGTAACTGAAGAGGGAGAGTCTTATCCAGCACAAATAGAAAACTCCCATTAGTAGTTACATTTGCTAGTATAACATAAAGGAAAAGAGCAAGCGTTTAGGTTTGATTAATGTTATCTCCTATAATCCTTAATACTTTCTGTATTTTCATGATTAGTAACCAGATAAGGGATAAGAAAAATAATAAAATGAATGGCAGCCCTTTCCAAGTAGTGTATTAAAGGAGAACTAAACCCAATTTTTCATACTCCAGAATCTGAAAACAACCCCCCAAGCACCAATAAGCTATAAAATCCCACTTCAGTAAATTGTATTAAAGTAAATGTAAGCCTGTTAAGAACTGGATTAAAGGGCATGGCCACCCCCAAAATTATAATCCCCCCCCACTACTGGCCCCACCATGTAGTGTATTAAAATTCTTACCTCACATCCCAGCTCCATACGGTTCTCCTGTAGTCCCCCCCCAAAGTCCCAAAAAGTGCCCACCAGGAGGATAGCAGAGTCCATATAGGACTCTGCCTCCTACCTGGCCTCCGGGAGAAGTTTGGCATGCGTACTGCAGCCTTTCTCCCCCTCCCTCTCCCTCCCGTTTTGCTATCCCTCCCCCTAGCATAAAACCCCTTGCCCATGTAATAGAATAGGTTCCCCCAGCCCCAACCACAAAAACATAATTTTAAGAAAGTGACCAGAACTCTACTTACCTTACCTCTTTCCACCGGCATTCTGAGAAGCCAGCCGCCACGTCCGTGATTGGCTGCCTCTCAGTGTCTTGCAAGCAGAAGGCTGGGCCGGGCCGGGCGTCAGAGGAGAGAGGGAAGGTAAGTAAAGATCTGGTCACTTTCTTAAATTATTTTTATGGCAGTTGGGGCTGGGGGAGGGTATTCCATTAGTGGTTGAAAGTTGTTAAAAAGGGTGGACATGCCCTTTAAGTGTATGTGCAGTGTCAGACCACACCTCCTGACCTCAGTCACATGCTTCCTTGTTTTATCTGTCCTGTAAAAGGATTGGCTAGAGATTATTAATGCGTGTGACCAACTGTAACAAGTTTCTACCATAGCTAAGGACTGAGCATGTGCAGAACATAATGGTCATTGACCAGACTGTGTAATACTAGAATGTTGTGAAGTAAAGCACAAACCATGTGTTATTTAGGTAAATTTCCCAGCGCCCGTATAAAAATGAGAGGTAAGACACAGATTACTGGTTTTATATCAAGGTGTTCTGCCCTCTGGTTCAGTGTTGTTATGTGGCTTTAGTTGTCCTTTAAATGAACCATGTCTGTACACATGTCACTTGCAATAAGTAATAGAGACCTGTTTTCCTTGTGCTTCAAAAAATGTCAAAACAGGGATGTCACATTAGTCCCTGGACATAAACCTAAAGGCTAATTGATACAGGATCAGTACTGATATCCAGAAGACTGCAAGAGAGAAACAAACAGTGAAGGAATTTTCGGATAAATGGAAAAGATGGGGAAAGTGGGAAAATGAAAAAGTAGGGCAAAAGTAAGACACAAGAAATAAGGGATTAATGGAAGAGAGGAGGAATAGGGAGTGGGATACTGTAGAAGGTAAGATGAAAGAATGAAGCGAGGAAGGTGAGTGCTGATATTGTAGATTATGAACTATTTATAGACTACAACTCCCATCAGATTTCATGTTGTGGATACTGTAAGATGGAGTGTAAAGTCCCAAGGTTGTTAAAATCTTAATTTCCAGTTAAGTAGGGACATGGAAATACATTGATCATGCATTGGTGTTAGGATTGCTAGTTGTCATATAATAATTCAGTGGTGTGTATTATGCCAAACTATTCTTCCTTGCTCTAGTTTCCATAGTAACTCCTAATGAGTTCAAGCTCTTATTGAGTAATTCCTACTGTTTACTTCCTATTGTTTTTGTATAAGAAGCAGCCTACCCTGTCATTTCCTTAAATTGTACAAGAACCCCCATTTGCATCATTTTGTCAGTTCAGGCACATTTCCCCCGAATTTTTTTTAAAGGGCATGTCCACCCCCAAACTAAAATTTAACCCACTACTGACCCACTGTACTATTAAAAAAAATCCTTACCTTATTGCTTTTGGCATTCACAGGGACCGGTGGCTGTATTTTCTATAATTATCGTAAATTCGATAATTATCGAATTTAAGGACCGTTCGCTAACCCTCGAAGGTATCGTTCGCTAACCCTCGAAAGTATCGTTCGATTTCACTAACCCTTGAATTTATGGTTCTATTATCGCTAACCCTCAAAAGTATCATTCGGTAACCCTCGAATTGGCCGTAACCCTCGAATGTAGCTTGCACAAAACCTGACAATTGCCCGCACGTGTTTAAGAAGTGTTTTAACAAATTTTGGTGATAGTGACAGCTGCCAGAGAAATTTACAGTGAGTTACCATTGTTAGTTTAGCTGTAAATCATCCAAACTTTTCGAACTATCACCTTCCCATTGACTTTAAACTTTTACTGAAGATCGAAAGTTCGAAAACGGACCGAACTTTATGAAGTTTGTCCATCTCTACTGATAATGTGCATAGCAAGCTCAGTGCTTTCTCACTGAGAGTCAGTAGGGGCACATTAGCTGCTGTATTCTCCAAAGCGTTTGACAGATTATTCTGATCTACCTGTTTCTCAGATGATGCTGATGTGCCTGCAAGTAGCATTTGTAGGATGCCCCAAGTTACGCTTTTGATTACATCTGCTATTGTTAAAACATTGTCCTCAGATTCTGGAGCTTTTGAATTAATCACACAGTATATTATATAAGGGTAATGTCTATGACATATAAGGATATCAGAAGTCACCATGGAATTATTTGACCAACCATGTGCCTGCAGGCATAGTGATCCCAGATAGTTGACTACTATTATAGACTTTGTATAACATGATTTTTGAGTAGTAAGGGTTGTACTTTTTAAATTAGCAATGCAAAAAAACTATTCAGGCAATTCCTATAATTGTCTAACATTATAATGCAAACTTTCAAAACATACTTGGTTCCCTTTATTGGGCAGGGCACTAGACCCTGTTTTTCAGGGTTCACAAATAAAAAAACATTTTGTATAATTATTTTTTTTCTTTGTGCAATTATGGTGGTTGTATATTGTGCCCAGTTTATATTAGGTTCGTCACTATAGGAATGTGTGCATTCAATCAGCCAATTAGAATATTTAGAATAAGAAGGCGCAACTGTGGTGTGCTGTGGAATTAATGCTTCTGTTTATTAAATAAATATTTAAATTATTATTTGTATTATCATTATTATCGTTTTGGATACATGTAGCGTAGGGCGATTTACTGAAAGACTCTTAGGGCTATGTACGGAGAGCTATCGACTTTTTCTGTCTTAGGGTTAACGTGACTTTAAGACATAGCTAATGGCAGTAAAAAGTGTCATGCAACCGCCGCAAGCAATGTTCCAAGCCAATAACGGCATTCGCTATTCACTGAGAGATGCTATTGGCTCAGTGCATTGCCTAGAGGAGGCAATATAGATTGATAACGGCTCTCCATGCATAGCCCTATCTATTGGCTATTTCTATTTTAAAGAAGCGCGGCTTTAAGTTCGGGAAAGGCCGAAAATTTCCATCGGCTGCCCTAGACTCCCTATAGAGGAGTCTAGCGCGGCCGATGGAAACACAGTCCCGAGCGTTCTCCTTATGAAGTTCATAGGGAGAACGCTCGGGACTGTGTGTATGCAGATCTTTGAAAGATGGCAGACAGGATCTTGCAGATCCTGTCTGTCATCTTTCAGAAATCTGTGCTGTGTGTACCTAGCTTTATACAGGGATCTTGCCTACATTAGCCTGTGTGATTTCTTAAAATGATTAGGAAAAACACATCTGGATTTACCGAGCGCTCCAATTGTTGGCCTTTTAGCAATTTAATATTGCAGCTGCCACTCTGGGTAAATCTGGCATTACCCTCTGATTAATCAAACAGCAGCTATTACTTGCAAAAAACGGAGCAGACGCTATATTATATAGTTTGCCGGCTGTGCCTGTGTCTTTATGGGTATATACGCAAATAAGGCGTTAAAGTCACGCTAACCGATATTAAATCAATTAGCGCCACTTTAACTCCAAATACTACCTCCCTGTAAATGAGCACCTTAAAATGGAAACTGCATTTAATTATGAAATTTGTCAGTTCTGCGAGACAAGAATTTTGGCAGAAATAAAATTACAGCTTGCTTTCAATATGTTTTGTTCTAACAGATACTAAAACATCAAGCATGACAGATACTGTAATTGGAAACAGTTCTAACCGCTGGATGTGTCCTAATGACAAAATGGCACTCAGTTCCAAGTAAGTGTATTTTTTTTGTGCCTGTATTAATAAAACGCTTATTATGATCTTTTTGATAATCTAATTTCTCTGTTACGTTAGGATAGCCTCTCATGAGATACACTGATTGCTTGCTAGACATAACATTGTGCTTGGCAACATTAGATTTCTGACATAACAATATATTGTGCAGCAGTTTGTTTTTAAGGAATTATACACTGAAAACATTACTTTACTCATTTTAATCTATACATGAATACATGTAAGCAGCAGTTACTTTGATGTGTTTGTGTTACTGCATGTCTTTAATCCAGTACTTGTTTTGTTCAAGCTCATTATACATGATTGTTAAATGCCCTTGTAGTGGAGGATTCATTTTTTACATTTATTAATTTGTTTTAAAATATGCATGAACATAGTGTTTAATCAAAGGCAGCATCCTACATTGACTTTTCTGTCAATTCAATACAACACTACTGCACTCTGCACCTAATAATTATATGTAAATCCTAACACTCTAATAATGTGTCCTCCTGGGCATTTGGAATATATAGGCAGAAATGGCTATGCCATATAGTATGGTATAGTATTTGAGGTTGAATAAAGACATATGCCCATCTAGTCCAACCCACTCAGCAATACCCAGTTGATCCAGAGGAAGGCAAAAAAAGGGACTCCAAGTGGCATTTGGAAATTTCCCTGGATCAACTCCAACGTTATGTGTCAATACCAGTAACATGCAACATTCTTTATTTCTAGAATTTTTCTAGAAACTATCCAATGAACCTTCTGTCACCACATCCACTGGAAGACAGTTCCATAGCTTTACCGTTCTCACAGTGAAAAACCCTTTCCGAGCTTGAAGCCTAAACTTCTTTCCTTCAAGTCTTAAAGGGATGTCCGTGACATGTTCTTTTGGTGAACAATCCCCCTGATAGTTTATTGTATGGCCTGTTATATGTATTCGTACACAGTAATCATATCCCCATGCAAGCACCTTCTCTCTAGTGTACATAATTGTAACTTATCCAATCAGTCTTAATATTCCATCTACAAAATAAACAGTCCTCTGCACTCGAACTGAGTGTGGCTGCTAAATCCAACCCTTGGTGGATAAATGTAACAAATGCAAGTAATGTCCAGGGTCCCACTCCAGGCAAAGATTTATTAAATTGATCAAAGACTACACATATCACAACATTTCGGGGTGTGTGTGAATGAGCCCCCTTCCTCAGGTAGGGGGCACATTCACACCCCACCTGAAACGTTGTGATATGTGTAGTCTTTGATCAATTTAATACATTTTTGCCTGGAGTGCAACCCTCGACATTACTTGCATTCATATTCCATCTCCCTTTATCATTTTAGTTGCTATTCTCTGAACCCTTTCCATTTCCAAGATGTCCTTTTTGTACATAGAATTCCAAAACTGCACCACATCCATGTCCTCTGACATATTTCATTGGTGAACAATCTGTCTTCATATTTATGCTCTCCCAGTCGCCTTATTAATATTGTTGCCCTTCTCTGAACCCTTTCCATTTTTAAGATGTTTTTTTGTACACAGTATTCCAAAATTGCACTGCATATTCCAAATGAGGCCTTACCAGCGCTCAAGAGGGACAATAATAATTTTCTCCCTTGAATCCATACCCTTCCTTATACAAGACAATACCATGCTGGCTCTAGCCTTTGCCGCCTGGCACTGCTTGCTCATTTAAGCTTGTTTTCCTCCAAGATTCTTTTCCAACAGGGATTCACTTAAAGGGCATGTCCACCCTTATTATTAACTTTTGTCACATAATAGAATACATTCCCCCAGCCCCAACCGCAAAAAAATAATTTTAAGAAAGTCCCCAGAACTCTACTTACCTTCCCTTTCTCCGCTGGCATTCTGAGAAGCCGGCAGCCGCGTCAAAAAAAAAAAAAACAGCCTCACCTCTTAACTCCTGCTCACGGCTGCCCATGGCGAACACTTACATTTTTAGATGAAGAGGAAGCCGCCATCACCTTTGCTATATGAACCGGAGTTGAGCTGCACCAGTAAATGTAAGTATCCAACCGATACTTCTCGCGCATTAATCTGTGTGATGCGGTCGCGGTCATAGAGGCTGGTGATTAATGTGCGAGAAGAGTGAAACCGGACAGAATGCGGCTATCGGTTAGATACTTACATTTACTGGTGCAGCTCAACTCCGGTTTATATAGCAAAGGTGATGGCGGCTTCCTCTTCATCTAAAAATGTAAGTGTTCGCCATGGGCAGCCGTGAGCAGGAGTTAAGGGGTGAGGCTGGGGGGTGGTTGTGTGCACTTCCTGGTTATAATCGGCGCGCTACTACGTAGTAGCGCGCCGATTATAAGGATATTATCGGCTACTTGGGTCCCATAGGGATCCATTAAGGGGGTAGGTTATATTAACATTAAAGGAAAGTTCAGACGAAAAAAAAATTTCCTGAATTTTTCCAAGTTGATTCTCCTCTCCCTCAGTATAAAACAGATTCTCCTCACCCCAGTATAAAATTCATTCTCCTCACCCCAGTATAAAATTCATTCTCCTCACCCCCGTATAAAACTCATTCTCCTCACCCCCGTATAAAATTCATTCTCCTCACCCCAGTATAAAATTCATTCTCCTCTCCCCATTATAAAATTCATTCTCCTCTACCCCAGTATAAAATTCATTCTCCTCACCCCAGTATAAAATTAATTCTCCTCACCCCAGTATAAAATTCATTCTCCTCACCCCAGTATAAAATTCATTCTCCTCCCCCCAGTATAAAATTCATTCTCCTCACCCCAGTATAAAATTCATTCTCTTCTTCCCCCAGTATAAAATTCATTCTCCTCTACCCCAGTATAAAATTCATTCTCTTCTTCCCCAGTATAAAATTCATTCTCTTCTTCCCCAGTATAAAATTCATTCTCCTCTACCCCAGTATAAAATTCATTCTCTTCTTCCCCAGTATAAAATTCATTCTCCTCCCCCCCAGTATAAAATGTATTCTCCTCACCCCAGTATAAAATTCATTCTCCTCTACCCCAGTATAAAATTCATTCTCCTCTACCCCAGTATAAAATTCATTCTCCTCTCCCCCAGTATAAAATTCATTCTCCTCTACCCCAGTATACAATTCATTCTCCTCTCCCCCAGTATAAAATTCATTCTCCTCTTCCCCAGTATAAAATGAATTCTCCTCTACCCCAGTATAAAATTCATTCTCCTCTCCCCCAGTATAAAATTCATTCTCCTCTCCCCCAGTATAAAATTCATTCTCCTCACCCCAGTATAAAATTCATTCGCCTCTTCCCCAGTATA